>CM037876.1:230659634-231087348 GCA_021292165.1 Shinisaurus crocodilurus
TATGTATGACTGACACTGGAACCATCCCTCCATCTTCAACACCAACCTTGTGGTACCTTAACTTCTATCACGATAAATCCTTCAGGTGCCACAAGACACTTTGGGTGCTTCTAGACATGGGATTTGTAACACTAGCAATTAGAAAGCATTGTGCAGCTCTTCCATCTTTTTCTCCTTAACGTATTTTCTGTGGTAAGAAAAAAGATGTAAGAAGTGGCTGGAAAACACGGGAGGGTTACAAGTAGAAGATTATGTCATCTGGACCTCTTGTAAAATTCCGCGAACAGGGCAGGGTAATGGCACAGTAAAAGCCTCATCTGGAAGCACCCTTTGTTGTTTTTGTCACAACAGGCTAGCACAGCTACCCATCTGGAAGTTACTAGACAAGTTAGGAAACTACAACTAGACTTAAAAAGCTAAAGTGGCACATCAGTTAAGCTGAAGTACTGACAACAATTCCAGCTCGGAAGGGTTTCAATCTAAAGGCAAAGCCCACCAAAATATTCTCCTACACAAGTCCCATTGAAATAAATGGGAGTTGTGCAAAGTCTGGTGGATTGTATCCTAACTTACACTGGCATAAATAAAGTGGTTAAAGAGAACAGCAATACAATTTCAAAACATATTATTACTTTAGCAGTAATCAGGGCCAGCACCAAGTTTGACCTCATAAGTGGCATTCTCACCTGGGTAGATGCCTCAGCAGTGGTGGCACCCTCTCCTCCCCTTCCCTAGGTGGGTGTAGCAGCAGTCAAAATATCCAGTTTAGCAGGCAAGTGCTGCTACTAGTGCCTGCCATTTTAATTCCCCCACAATGCATCTGGGGTCCCAACACAGTGCAAAGCTATGTCAGGGCCCCAGAGACATTATGGGGGAATTAAAATGGTGGGCACCAGCCACAGTCCAGCTGGGGTCCAGTGCTGATGTGAATGCTCAGACTGGGTGGCTGCAGGCAGCATTTTGGGATGGCGGGAGGGAAGGTGGTGAGCCCTCCTCGGGCATAGGGTTGTTGCAATTGGTGCTAACTCCTGATGCTGAGCCTGGCAGAAATATTAGACATAGCTACAGTTGTAAAGCCCCCCACAAGCACTGTTAAACAAAATTCTGTGTGTTCCCTGGCCCTGTTTTTGAAAGATTTTTTTGTTGTTGAAGAAATAGCCCCCCCTGCCCCCGCTTTTTCTGGACATCCACCTCTAGCCCTACCGCATGTGTGATTAGGTTTAAGGCACCACTTTAAATGCAAATAACACATTAAACTGATTTGATCTAATATTGAACCACTGTTGATTATTTCCAGAAAAAATTGTAATAGTTTTTTAAGGGGAAACATTATATATTTATTACATTTGCATCCTACCATTCATTTAAGGAATTCAGAATGGAAACTGAGATTAAGAACAATCCAGTAAACTAAGGGGTCTCTAACCTTTTTGGGCTTGTGATCACATTTGGCATTTTGAAAAAGTACCCTGGGCATCACCACAAACTGGACGCTGTAGATGGGTTGGGAACATCCCCTACCTTATTTATTGATTTATTATATTTATACCCTGCCTTTTTTCCTGCAAGGAACCCAAAGCGGCTTACATAATCCCCCTCCTCCTCTTTATCCTCACAACAACCCTGTGAGGTAGGTTAGGTTGAGAGTCAGTGACTGGCCCAAAGTCACCCAGTGAGTTTCATGACCAAGCGGGGACTAGAACCCGGATCTCCTGAGTCCCAGTCCAACACTCTCACCACTACGCCACACTGGCTTATCTGTGCTTGTGTGTGCGCGTGTGCCTGCATGTTCGTGCATTGTGTGTGTGCTACTCACTCTGGTTTCGCTCTTTCACTCTCTCTGACGTGGTTTGCAAGTCACGCTAAGCCACAGTGGGTTGTCACCATGAGTGGTTACAGGTGGCTTCGTGGATGTCTGAACCTGGCATTGCTTTTCCATCATGGGAGAACCCATGGCTTGTAGTAGGGTTGTTTATGGTGGCTTGTTCTCAGGGTGGCTTGTTGTGACATCCGAACCCAGTCGAGCTGCTTTAGCATGGGTTGTTTAAAATGGCAAGAGCTGCCTGGCGAAAGCAGCGAAAAACCCTGCTGTCTGCTCTTTGCGATCTCACTAATGATATTCCCTCTCTATTTCATCTTCAAATGACACTAGTCAATTTATTCCTCTACTTCGTCGCCTCCCTACTTTTTCTTTCTTTCTTTTTTAAAACTTTCGGGGAGATTTGTGCAAATTTAACATTATTTTTTCACCTTCAGTGAGATCTGCGCAAATCCACTAAGGGCACAATCCAATGGGGATGCCCGCAAGCCTCCGAACTTGTGGGATTATGGACATCCTACATAGGGCAGGAGGAGCGAGGAGGCAATCTTTGCCTCTCTGCTCCTCCCGCCCTGCAAGTCAGTTAGACGGCTGATTTCGGCCGTCTAGCTGAGGCACTTTGGACAGGGAGGGAAGGAGGCTGGAGCACTGCCAGGTTACATTGTATCTTGGCGGCCCCAGCCTCCTCTCCTCACCCCCCCAGAACGCCCCCTATACCCCTTCTCTGAGGTCGTTCTGTCGACCTCGGAGAAGCAGCCGCCACGGTTCTTTCTGTACTGGCTGCAAGGATGGGGAGGGGGATCTCCAGCTCAGAGGTCGGAGCTCTTTGCCGACCTTGGATCTGGGAATCCAAAGAATCCTATGGCCCCCTAGATGCCATAGGATCGCTCTGCCCAGTGCTTTAGCAAGTTTGAGCAAATCTCCCCAATAAGTGTTTTTTAAAAAGTTAAATCAGTGAAAATCTCCAAAAGTGAAAAAAAAAAAAATCTACAAAAAATCCTCTACTTTATTAATGTGCACAAATGCAGAGTAGTGGAGTAGGCTGCTGAGGCTGTGCTGCAAAGGCCCATGGGATATGTGCTGGGAATAGGCGGGAGGACCATAGTCTCCAAGTGCCCTGAAAATGCCAGGACAGTCCCGAAAACCCTTAAGCCATCACAGCTTCTCACTTTGTCATGCAGAATCCCGAATTCCCCTGCCTCCTGCAACTGCAAGCTACTTTAAGCTGTCTTAAAGGGGCCATGGGCAAAATTGCAGCTAAGCTAAAACTTTTAGCTTAGCTGCAATTTTGCCCATGGCCCCTTTAAGAGATAGTAAGCAGGGATGGAACAGACGCAAGGATGTGTGTGTGCGCACGCACTGCACCCACTGGCCTGGACCAAGGAAGAGATGAATGAGGGAATTTATCACATGATTCCTATCTTTATATTGCCAAAGATTTTATTTCCTAACAGAGCTGACTCTGTGCCTCTAACAGGTGAGATACAGTGTCAGAAGGAAATGCAAGAAACTTCCCCTTCTCTTTAAAGCTCCATGTTTGGGGGTGTGGGGTGGGTGGGTGGGCTTCACCTATTGAATTTGTGCCAATCCTGACAATTTTAAAACAACACCCACCCACCCCATGAAAAACACCAGATATCAACAATTAAGGGTTCCGGTAAGGTAAAAACAATATTACAAAAGTCACTTATAAAATATTATAAAATAATATATAATATAATTATGTAATAATTATAATATATACGATTTTGTGTATTTCCTCTAATAACTTTTGTATTTGACCATGCCCTTTGGTTGCCTGGCCGTTCCCTTAGCCACGCCCTCATGTTGCCTGGCCACACCCTCTTGATCACACCTTCATGTTGCTTAACCATACCTCTTACAAATTAACATGTGTCCCTATTTTCATCTGTGAAATGTTGGAGGGTATGGAGGACTAATGGAGAAAACAAACCATGGCAAGCCTGGCCCCCTACTCTGCCCCCAATACTGAACTCACACATGACATTTGTGCATACACATACACAGTCAACAATGTACAGTAATAGTGCAAAAACATTTTTCACTACATATTTTAGTGTAAATCATCTTCCATGCTTTCCTGGAAGCAAAAGACTAATATTTATTCCATGGTAGAGAACTCAAATACAAATTTCTTCCATGGTAGAGAACTCAAATACAAACACTTGGCCTTTTACAGCATATAGTGCAACACAGAAAACATAAACACACATCGAAGTGCATGTTCTCTCTCTCTCTCTCTCTCTCTCTCTCTCTCTCTCTCTCTCTCTCTCTCTCTCGTTTGTGTGTGTGTGAGTGTGTGTGTGTGTGTGTGTGTGTGTGAAAGAGACATACACTGACTCACTCAGGCACAACAGCCAAATAAGCTCAGGACAGTTTTCTACCTGTGGAGGACCAGCAAATGCCTCTCAATTTTTCACTGGATGATCTGGGCCAGTCACTACCTCTCAGCCTAACCTACCTCACAGGATTGCTGTGAGGGGGGAAATGGGGAGGTCTCTAGTTTCCAGAGGAAAGGCAAACCATAAATATAATAAAATTTAGTAAATAATTCTATACTGGAAAAACATAATTGTCTTACAATATGTTCATAATAAACCTCCCTAGCCTGTAAAATGGCCATTTATGCACTCATTTACATGCATGTGCAGTAGAGACAAGATGCATCAAATACCCCACTTGGAATTTTATCTTATACAGATCCTGGGGAGGGAGCCTGAAGACTGGCAACAACTCTTATAACTCATATTAAACATTAAAAACTTGGGGGGGGGATCCTCTTGCTTCTCATATGCCCCACCCATATGCCTTCATCTTCTGCATGAACATCAACTCAAAGAAACTTTGTTAATAACGTTGTTCTTTCTTTCCTCTTTCCTTCTCTCCATGCCTCCCCATCACCATGCAACTGAATGAAGTAATTTATCCATTCATTTGCATGGCATGAGAAGAAGCCCCCTGCTGAAAATTGGCTGGAGAAAAGGCAAAGGTTACCCACCACACACACACCAAGGACCATTGCCACAAGGGTCCTTGGTGTGGGGTGGACCTTGCCCATCCTCCAGTCATTTTTCAACACTGAGGTCTTTTCCCCCTTCCTATTTAAGCTAATGGACAGATTGATCCATTGGCTTAAACAGGGAGGGGAAAAGTCCCCCTACTGAAAATTGGCTGGAGGGGTCACACTGTACACCCCCAGCAAGGACCTTATCGCCCCAAGGGTCCTTGGTGGGGGGTTGACTTTGCCCCCTCTTCAGAGTTTTTCAGCAGGGAGGACTCCCCCCCCAATAAAAGTGAATGGAGGAATCACTCCATTCACTTGCAGAGGCGGGAAATAGCTTGGTGGGTGCCTCAACCTGGCCATGTAGATGCAGTGGTGCCTGTGGATGCTGCGTTAGAGACCCCTGTACTAAGATAAGCAGAGATTTGAATTGGATTACTCTAATCCAAACGCAATTCTTTACCCCCACCACTACACCCTACTGTCTCCCTTTTGTCTACAGGTTAGATTTCTAGGTGGAAGATTTCCAAGGCACAAATTGTGTGTGCCAGTTATTTCACTTGCAACATAATCTACAGAAGAGCTTAACTGTTCTTTGTACCACTGAAAATCTCACCTTTCCCCTGATTAATTACCGACACACTGTGTACAGTAACTTTGTACTCATTTTCACATATGCTTTAATCTTCTTGCTGGTCAGTATTAGATACGGGTCTGTTCAAATACTTTGAAAATAATGGACTAATAGCAACAAAAGCATGGTCATAACTGCAGTTGATAGGTAAATTAGTTGTAAATTTGGGCACAACTGTGCAAAGGTTAAGGGCACTAGGGATATAAGTAAGCATCTCAAGAAGCAGGGCCAGGGCTAGGTTTGGCAGGGCCCTTGGCAGCTTCCCCAGGTAAGCCTCTCAGTGGCAGAGCTGGCTAAACTGCCTCCCTGGGAAGTAGTGGAGAAGAAGCCTGTGATATGGCCTGTAGCTCACGCTGGCTCAACTTGTCTGAGTGTGGAAAGCTAAGCAGGGTCAGGCCTGGTTATTACTTGGATGGGAGACCCCTCCTCTAGTTTCCTGCCTTGAGCAGGGGGTTGGTCTGGATAGCCTTGTAGGCTCCTTCCAACTCTATAATCTATGAAATACTAAGCCAGTGAAGCCCTCCTGTGGCAGCAATAGCAACTGCAGCTCCACTCAGCTCTATTTCGGAGCTGGGTGAATCCCTCCCCGTGGCAGAGGCAAAGCCTTTTTTGAGTGTGGGTGGCAGCTCTGCTTGGCACATCTCCCCTTGCCTTAAGGCAGGCAGGTGCCAGCAGTAGTGAAAAAGCTGGTCTAGTGCTTCTGCTGGTGCCTGCCATTTTAATTCCCACACAATTCCCCTGGGGCTGCAACAGAGCATCACTCTGGAACAAGGCTCCATCAGGGGTCTAGAGAACGTGGTGAAATTGAAATGGTGAGGACACTAGCTGCACCAAACTGGCTTTCTTACTGCTCCTGGGGTGGTGGGACCCCCGAAGGACTCTTGACCCATCAGTATGTGCCTTATGGTGCTGACCCAGGATGCCAGGCTTGGTAAGGGACAGGGAGCTGCTGCTTCAAGCTGCTGAGGACCCCGGCTTGGAGCGACTATACCTCAGTGATAAAGCACATGCTTTGCCTGGCTGAAAGGAATCAGTAGCACATAAAGTGGAAGTCCTTGGAGAGCTGCTGCCATCAGAGTAGACAATACTGATGGCAGCTCCTAGATGGACAAGGAGCCTGACCTGGTGAAAAGCATCTTCTTATTCTCCTTGCTTCCTTTTTTTCAAAATATCTACTAACTAGAACATGTGTGTTGCACTGCTGTGCCGTTCAGCATTAGCTGGTGGAGCTGTACAGAAGCACAGCATGATGATGTCACATGTTGCATTCTATCAATTATGAGAAGGAGGGGAGGATCAGAGACACAGCATGGTGGCAGCTCCATGTTTCTTTATATTGTTTAGTTCTGACTTAAGTCTCACTAAAATCAATAGAAACTAAAAGCCTTCTGCCAAGAAAATAGCTGCTTAATTCAACCTGTATGTGAAGTTCAGTTCCCATTCCCCTACTTCTTGGCTTTCATTGCCACACAGGTCACAATACTACAACCAACATATTTCCCTTTCTAACTCACAGGGCCAAAACAGACATTAATCTAAATCTGTGTCTAGCAGCTATGCCTTAATATTTTTTTTTTACTCTAGAGTAGGTGCGGGGCCCTGGGCCCCCAATCTGGATCAAAACCATAGCATTGGGGGTAGGGGTGCTTTTAATATCCAGATTGGGGTTCTGAGCCTACTCTAGAGTAAAAATTAAAACAAGACATAGCTTCTAGACACACATTTAAAGTAATGAGTGTTTTGGCCTTTAAATGATAATCAGCCCTATAAGGCTCTGGACTATAGGCCTAGCAACCCTATGGCCTTTGAATCCCTGGCCCACCATCTCCAGCCCTCCACAGTCTCCTTGACTCTTCCACTTCCTTCCTATTAATAGTGCACAGCTCCTATCCCTAGCCTCTACTTAGGATTTTGTCTAAGTTCTCCTTTGCTCTTCATTTCTTCTTCATTTCTTCACCACTCACAGAGCTTTTCTACACGAGGCTGTTAATCCGCTTTATCTACTTTTGGTTTTGTTGCAGAATTGTTGCACTTTCCCCCGACATAATCTCTACGTGGCACTGTGGTATAGCAGAATAGCGCAAATATACAAGTGGAAATTACATTTTCTTTCCCTTTCTTCAAATAATACTGTATTTTCCCTGTTCTAAAAATACTCACTGAAAGTGCTGTTTAAAAACAGAAGTGAAACTGGAGGGTCACATCGTCATCTAAAGAACATGTAAACAACCATGCAGGGCCGGCGCTACCGCTAGGCAGACCCAGGCAGCTGCCTAGGGCGCGTGGCGGAAGAGGGCGCGAACGCTGTGCTCCTTCCTCGCCGCCGGCGCGCTCCTGCCCCCCCCGCTCGCGCGCCCGCGCGCCCGCCACCTACCTACCTTCGCGTCGTTTCCGGAGCTCCGCCGGCGTTGTTTTGACGGGAGGAACCAGGGCAACAGGGCTTAAACAGCCCTGTTGCCCTGGTTTCCCCGGCAAAAAAAAAAAGCGCGGGGGTCCCGTGGCATCGGAGGAGGAGGCGGCGGCGGCAGCAGCAGCAGCCAGCAGCCAGCATGGGGGGGGAAGGTAGGTGGTGGTGGTGGTGGTGGCGGCGGCGGCGGCGGCAGCGCGGGGGGGGGGGTTGCAGAGCAGGGCTGCTTTGCTCCGGAGCCCCCCCCACGGCACGAGAGGGGGGGCGCTAAATATAATTTGGCCTAGGGCGCCAAACAGCCCTGCACCGTTCCTGCAACCATGAGTAGGGAATAATTGAGCACACAATCAATGCCTCATGTAGAAAAGCTCATAGTTTACTCAGGTCCCTGCTTTTCAGTACACTGTCTACCTTGTCCCTCTTTCTTTAGCCAAACTGTCTCTTGGGTAGACTCCCCACAACTTACGTCTGCCTCCTTACCTAACCCGTCCTGGAAGGTTTGCACCAGCTCAGCCAAACTGTATCAGAGGCTTTACCATCGTTTGCAATTCAATTATAGACTAAAAGATGGCAGCAGAAGAATTGGCTGGCTACTTCCTATCAACATGTGAAACTGGATCACCCCCACTGTTTCTTGGTCCTTGTTCCCAGATCACAATGCTGCAGCAAGGGCAGAAAACACAGCTGGCAGAATTCTCCTGGCAAGTCTAGGTTCTTGACCAGCAACCACTTTTTTTTGGCCACACTGTCACTTGACTAGCTTACCTAGCACTCATCCTCCATCCCTCAGCCTCCATAGCATGTGATTCCTGACTTAAGCCATGTGAAATTCCTTCAGAGACCCCTCTCTCATTAGCACTTCTTGTCAGAATTCTGTCACCTCTGCTCCTTTCCTCTAGCATCACTCTCCACTTACTCTTCTGTCAGGTTCCTTTTTACCAGGCCCTTGGCTGCTCTGCAACTTTTCTCCAGCTTCCTTGCATCTGGGCTTCCTGTCCTTTAGCTTCCCTGCATTCCAGGACCTCTTTCCAGTCCTAACTCTGCTTCTGTGTGAACCAGTAATTCCAGCCAAACTAACTCTCACTTCTTCTCTCAGAAACTGCAATCTTTTTAGCTCACAGAACAGTGGAACATTCCATGCCACCACACTAGGTCAGAAGCTTCATTGCCACAAGCACAATGCAGTATATACCAAGTATTTAATTCTGCCATTGATTTCAATGGGGCATGGCTAACTTTTGCTAAATGTATCCTTTGCATCAATTCTCCATACTTTAATTTAAATTCTTCTACAATACACCTACATAAATTTCTACATAGAGTGCCTACTGAGTGCCACTAAATTTATATAAGAAAGCATCTAATGTTGAAGACGCAGAGTTTATTTTACAGAATGGCTACTACTTCTGGATGGGAAAATGATCTATAATCTGAATTACAAATAAAAGAACAAAAAATAACAAGTGTGATATAATGCATGGATTTAAAAAGTAACCCAAAACACAGAAGGCACAATGTAGAATAGTCTATGCCTTTTGGTCGTCACTTACTTCATGGCACTTCAGCATGACCCTCTTCTGTTAACGGCAGTCATGAGAGCAAATAAAATGACAAAATGGAATGACTGAGACACTGTAAAATTACAAAGCAAAAGCATCTGCAAAATTGGTCGACAAACAGTTAACAAGATGACGTGACAGTAATGGACACAATAAAGTTTAACTTAAGGAAATATCTAATTGTTGGCTTAATTATGAAATTCAAAAATGCCAAATTCAAAAAGTCCCAATGCATACCATCAGCTTCTTGATTTATCTTTCACTTACCTGACTGTGGTAAAATTATGTTGATACTGAGTTCACAATTCAGTACATTAATGAATGATAATGAAATACCTTGAATACCTCATAGGTTCAGTAAGGACTGAGCACAGGTAATAGGGAGAAGAATTCCTGGTATACACCAATGGGAGTCAAAAGAACAGAATTTACCCTGAACGAGATATTCAGTTAGCAGTTTCAGGTTGGCCCCACTGTAACTATTGTTAAAGCTTATTAGTTCCATTGTTAGAGCAGCAATAGCATTCTGGTTTAGAATGAAGCAATAAACCTGCAGGACAAACCAATGCTCATTCTCCTCTAAACTGTTCAGCTGCTTTTTCTTTCCCTCTTCATAGCCACTTGCTTTATTCTCTTGATACTGTCATTATCTACTGGATCCTTGATCATTATGTTGCCAAGCAACGATCTGGTTCAGAGGCAGATTAAACATTAATCTATTTACCTGCTTACTTGGGAGTGGAGGAACAGATTTTATAACAAAGGATTTGTTTTTTTATGCTTATGGATTGAATTTAGCTATGGAATTAATTTGTTCTTTTGTAAAACAAGCAAAGAAAACAACAACAACAACCAAATATTACTACCCATTTTGTTTCCAAAGAACAAGCTTAATTTCAACAAACATGAGAAGAATATGGCTTTGGAGAGTCACAGTAGTTGACTAAAGATTAATTTTGCAAAGGGTGGTCATCCAAACTCTTAAGAATGGTACTATGAAGGTAAGCTAGTTACGGTATCTGATATAGAACAAAAATGAAGAACAGTCAAATTTTCCAAAATATGTGAGCTCATTCTTGCCTTTATCATGTTGAGACAGAAAAAAGTCATACAGCTCCCAGCATTCCCCCAGCCAGCATGACTGGCTGAGGGATGCTGGGAGTTGTAGGATATTTTTCTGTCTAAACATGCATAGGATTGCACCCTAACCAACTGAACGTTGCAAAGTTAATCTACAGCAAGCTACAAACCATGTTACAGACAAATATGTATCATGGGCAACACTCTGCAGTATAATTATACAATGAACCTCACAACGATAAAGCATAGACTAGGATTTTTACCTTCACTCACAAAAACAAAGCACAAAGCATATTATTCAAATCTTTAGGAAAAGCAGACAGCTAGCCACATTCTAATTATTACTTAATCAATCACCCTGATCCAGCAATCTGTTCTGGATATGACTCTCTGATGAGTCCTTGGATTTCCCCCTATCCTGTGCTCTAAGCCCAGCAATGAGAGGGACAATCTTCCTGTGCACTCCACTGGGTGCACAGACTGGTTTCTTCCACTGAAATAAATGGGAACTACCATGTTTAGGCATTCCCTGTACACCTCTGAGTGTGGACAGATTTCTGGAACAAGGAGAACATTTCTACAGGATAAAAAAATTGTCCTTTACAGAGTAACTGAAAGCTTTGATAATTTGACTTTTGATATTATAAATCTAACATTAGAGGTGGGTTAAAATAGACACATACACATACTTGGTATGCTTGTGAACAAATGCAGATGCATCCATAGTTGCCTAAGTTATTGTGGACAAAAATGCAGGGGGATGAATAAAACAGATACTTTATACAAAAAAGTGCACCTTACAAACCCTTCTCTTGTTTCTCTATAGAAAAACAAATAAGAACTCACACAAGGTTCACATATAGAACAAATATAATTTTAAGGTATCCATATCCACTGATAGTTGAGATTCCAGTATGCAGTATGCTTATTCACACCAGTTGCTGGGGAACATGGGCAGGAGTGCACTGTCGCACTTATATCCTGTTGGTAGGATCCTGTGGGCAGCTGGTTGGACCACTGTGTGAACAGAATGCTGGACTAGGTGGACCCTTGGTCTGATCCAGAATGGGTCTTCTTATGTTCTTATGTTTACTTGGGAGCAAGAGCCTTAATACAGTGGTGGAGCAGCACAAGTGCCCTATCTTCCATACATAAAATAACTTGAGATGTGGGAGCTCCACAGAGAGGCCTGTACACACCGCTGTCTCGTTTGTGTGATCTCCACCCCTACTTTGAGAGAGAGTAATAATAAGAATTGGGTGTCTGTGCTTATGGGTGTCCCTGTGGGGCATCTGTATTGTCTAAGGTGTGCGGAGAAGCGAAGAGGTGCCTGTGCCACTTCTCTACCACATAAAACCTGTCACCATCTGGTAACAGTCTGACCTGGGACATTGCTAATCAGTTGGCCCTGGTAGGTTCACAGGTTTTGCTTTCATACATCATTGTAATGTTCCTTTCTCCTGGGCTGCCACCTGCTTAAGCCAAAAGTCCTATCACCTATCTCACAGCCAGTGGAACAATCCCCTCCAAAAGCTCAAGAAATTTCAGAATGTCAACTTTAAAAATAAACATGACAAATGAAGGCTTTCAGTGGCAGTGGTTGTAGGCCAGGCTGGTTGAAGATGGGACACAGTCCAATGAATAATACCTCAGAGGGGAAACAGCTGGCCCTGCCCTCCTGTTCCACCAATGCAGATAATCTTCTTTAAGGAGTAATGCAGTATTAGCCATGGCACTTTTATGCACTGATAAAGTGGAAAGAAGGACAGGCCTCCCACATCTTTAATAGCTGTGTAGAAAATGGAATTTTTCAAAGTGCAGCTGTTCTCATCCCTCATGACAAGCTGCACCTGCCAAAATTCCACCTTCTACACAATTATTAGAGGTAAAGAAACTCTGTCATCTTTTGCCTCTGGCCACACTAGAAAAGGCTAAAGGGTAGGTTTTATTGCTACTCTTCTCCAAACAATTCATACCAAATAACTCAAACCACAAACCATTAATGTATATTGCTCACTTTACTGGAGTACCCAAAATGACTAGACTTGGACAATTCCTTTAAAAGAAAAAAAGGCAGCAGGCTGTGGCCTATTTCTGTACCTTCTTGCTTTCCAATACTGAAGTTCATGCAATAAATACATATTTCTCATATTTAAAGGTGTGATATTTCAAAGAAAGTAAATTGCAGTGCAACTTTTGCATCAGATAGATTTTCTTTTACTAAACAAAGCAAAACAAGATTCTGGCTGGGGTCCAAAGAGCTCCAGGTGCGAGCAGAAAACACATGGGGTTTGCTTGATTTCCCTCCTTGCCACAGCTGCATCACATCACCACAGCTGCTGTTCTTCGGCGGGATGTCACTGGATCCTGAGGAGTGGCTTTTTGGAGGGTGTGACAAACAGCAGAGGAATCAGAAAAACCCTGGTACATGCGTGGAACACCATATGAGGGCTTGGATTTCAGCCTCTATGCTGTCCACCAAATAAATAAATAAATAAGTGTGTGTGTGTGTCTGTGTGTGTGTGTGTTAGGGAAACATGGAAAGGCAAAATTTAGCCACTGTGTTATGTGTTTAACTTCTTTTGTAGATTTTTAAGAATGTAAAAATACTAAAGCACTAGTACCATGCATTTTTAACAGAAGGTTACATGATATTTAAAACAATTACTTATTCAGCGCTTGATGAAAGCTAATTGAAACTTATAAGCAGTAAAGACTTTAAAAAAATTAGCTGCATTTACCTTGCACTAAGACTTGCAGTTTTTGTTCCTGTAGGCGTCTCCAATCCTTCCCCTGGCTTTGCGGACTTCTCTCTGTTCATTTGCTGTAGTATTGAGTTCAATTCACTAATAACATTAGCCTTTGGGCCTGAGAGAACTGGGCTTTTAACCTCCGTTACATCACCCCATAGCTTAGAGGTCCTTTGCTGTACAACTTTAGCCATACTGGGCTGTGCGCTGATAGGAGGTGGGGGTGGGGCAGGTGGAGGAATAACAAAACTATCTACAGTTTCTTCAATTAGCGCATCCTTGTAAAGTGCATTGCTTTTGTTGATTATGGGCTTCATTTTTGGCTTAGGAGGTACTGGGGGTTTGTCCACCAGAAATGTTTGCCCATCTGCATAGACTGTACAAGTATCCAAGTTCTCACCACCTTCAGAGGACAAGGTAGAGATGCTGGACACAGTTGAGATAGTGCTGGTTGTCTCTAGGTGATGGTCACTACTGCTTCGACTGTCCACCTCTTCGATCCCAGAGTCAGTGACATTATCAAAATTTTCAGGGGGTGGTAAAAATGAGGCAGGCAAACAGTTAGAAAGACCCACTGGTTTCTTACTGTCTATTGAATTTGAGGACTGAATGTGGTTAAATGAAGTGGATGGAGTTCCATTCTTTCTCTGTTTGAGCAAGTCTGTTAGTGCAGAGCCTGGAACTGAATGGTCATCAGGGATATCAAAACTGTTGGCAAACTCTAAAGGAGGCGGTAATGGCTCAGTAAAGATGAAATCTTCATCAAGATCAACAGATGCTAAAGGGGGTGGAGGGATACGGAATGGCAAAATGATAGGATCATCTACAGAGCCAATGGCTACAATAGTTTTGCAGGGAGATGCCGGTAGCTCAGGAATGCCAGTGTCATCTAGTCCACTTTCTGCTGTTTCTGTACTTTCCTGTGCTTCTGGTAGAGGCTTTTCAGTACTCATATCCATCTCAGCACCTTCCTCTTCATTTTCAGGGGTATCATTGGACTGTGCTGTGTCTACTGTATGAACCATGAGCAAACCAGCTGACTTTTGTTGCGAGGTATCCACAATATTTATCAGCATGTTCTTTTTTTCTTCAGGCCTCCTCTCTTTCATCATATCGGTCTCATATTTGTTCTCTGTCTCCTGCCTTCTTAGTGGACCACGCGTACTTTGCCTAGCAATTGTAGCTGTCACTGCAAATGTTGTTTCTATATTGGACCTCATCTTTGTATCTATGTAAAGTGGTTTATTAAGGTCCGCTTTGCCAGGTTCTCCTTTCCCTGGAATTTGTTGGGTTTGCTCTTTCATGGCCCGATCTCTGGCAGAAAGGGCAAGGGCTAAAGGTGAATTTGGATCCAGTAATTTCCCTGTGAGTGGATGAACATAGTTATCCAAACTTGACATACTAGCATTCTGAGTTGCCAATGTATTGTTTTCAGAACTCACCGTTGTTTGGGCCGAAGAGTTAGGTGTCCTTGCATCACTTTGATTACTTGATTCACTACTATTAAAAATGTTTTCAGACTCTCTAGGTGCTGGGATAGGAGATGCTGATACAAGTTGCCTAAAACCATCTTCATTACCAAACACTCCCTCATCGCTAAACTTAGACTGTCTCATACGTGGTGTTGGAGGTGTTAGCCCAACATCCTCATCTCCCAAATCTGTGGAAAGGAAAGCAGGAGAATTACGCCTGGCTTCTAATCTTTTCTCCCTGTCCCTCACTGCTCCAGCAATGGCTGCTGCAAATGGACTACTGACAGTCAAGTTATCTTCAGGTCTGAGTTGCCCTGGTTGTTCTGAAGACTGTGGGTCAATTTCCATGCTGCTTCCTTGACTACTTTTCCCACTACTGCTGGTAGATGGCTCTTTAACAATGATGGTTGGAATTGGAATGGAGCAGGTTTTTTCTGGACTATCCTCAACATTAGATTGTTTCACTAACATTCCCTTCCGTCTTGCTGGCTTGGCTGGGACATACACTGCTTTGCTTGCTATTTTTCCAACTTCAGAGTATGGGTTCTCTGGCATCTGACCTCTCTTGTTTCTGAAGTTTGCCTGAGTTGCGGCATTTCTGCTATATAAATCCTCAGAATCTAGAGAATAACGGTCCATCTCTCTCCGGTAATATATGCCTTTGTCCCTTATTACTGTCCCCATATTTTCAGATCTACCTGAAACAGCCATTTTTGAACCTGAATTCTGATTAAATGCAGGCTTAATAGATCCATATATTCTAGACATTGGAGATTTGGGAGAGTTGTAAAGAGAAGGAGAAGGAGGTGGTGGTGATGGCGGTAAAGACTGTGGTGGAGGAGGAATATCTTCAGAGGTGTCTGGCATTGATAGACTTCTGGTAAATTTTAGCATGGGGGGAGCCAAAAATTGTCGTTCTTCCTCTGTTATCCCTTTAAAAAACAACAAACTACAATGTTTAAATTGTCCTTTAAGTAGCATGCCTTAATCACCAAAGACATATTAAGAAGGATACAGCAAATATTGTGTTACATATACTATGCATTGTAAGGTTTTAGATTATGTCTACATTAGTGCTCCTCTATTGCGGATCTTGACTTTATACTTGGGCTAGTCTCAGTGTCTCTCTGCTGATTTTTCTTACATAGGTTTCCACACAACTGTGCATTCCTACGGACAGTTGTGCTTTTCTAAAATGTCCCTAAAAGGAGGAAGTACCAGCCAAGGATCATGCAAGGTTGGAAAAAGAAAGAAAGAAAGAAGGAAAGAGTGGGCATGTATGTATGTATCCACTGGTGAGCATTTGTGAACAGGTAGTCATGCATGAAATAAAATAAAACAACGTTTCTGCATAGACAAATAGGGTGGGTTGAGAGGCAAATGTCTGTCCAAATAAGCGTAAGGAACATTGCAGTGATAGCTACCTGTTGTATGACATACTACATTTCATGCTAGAAAGCTAGAAGCACTAATCATGACAGGACACGCATGATATGAGGTGTTCAGTTCACAAGCTACTTGTGGTATTTTCTAGTGTAATTAAACAAAAACGATCTGTTCCAGAGATACAATCCTTATATAGACAATCTCTGAAATAATTAATATAGCTAGCTTGTTGATGTATGCTCATTTCACAATACCACTAAAAAGAGGGACCATTTAGCTATGGACAGACTGCCATTCCATGTAAATTCTGAGAATATACATTTCTTTCACTAGATGATCCATAATTACTTTTATGCAGAGAGCTGCAAGGAAGAAAAACGTTATTTTACCAAGGAACTGAATATTCCCTCATATCAAAAGGAGCAGAGAGGGCAACAAAAGTGTTGTCTCTCAGCAACCAAATCTAATAAAAACAATTTATTAAACACCTTTCAGACCTTGCTTTCCATTGCTATTCTGGCAAAAATAGCATGTGCAATAGTGGAGAAGAAAAATGGAACACAGTTTCCAATATCGCTAAAACATAATTTACAGAAAAAGTCATTTTCAAAGAGCAAACTATCTGATTAATTTTGCTGAATATATACAATTTACTTATTATATAACCAAGTACCTCTACAATAAAGTAGATAAATATAATATATATATAGCTCAGCAGCTCACTGTCATTATTTTGAATAGATTATAAAACACAGCTACAAAGCACAGAAGAGTGATTTTATTTAAACACCAATCTGTGCGAGTAACTCTTATCAATACTCTCATTCTTTGATTCTTATTCTCCTTTAATTTGTAAGAATTTAGCCTTCTGAAATAAAAAAAAAAAACCCAGAAGTGGAGATCAGAATCCTAAAATGTCTTCAAATATGCAAGTACAGCTGCTTTAGATTTAAAGAACTTATAAATTAAAAAATGTAAATTCAATTTGGTTTGGATTTGGAAGTTCTTGATAGGAACAGTCTGCTTAACAGGTTTGTCACAGTTTGCCTATCAGGTCTGTATGTTTAAATGCCCCTTGATAGGGACAGTCTACCTATCGAGTCTGTATGTTTAAAATGCCTTTTTGTACACTGGTGTCTGGATGACTATATTTACAGAAGTGTGCTCAAGAGATAACATTATAAATTACTGAAACAACTGTATATTGCAAAGAGTATAAATTCCAGTTAAGATATTCCATCAAATTTACAAACAGACACACAACACAACAACCCACACTCAAGGCTGAGTATTGGTTGAGTGTGGGTTGCCATTGAACCATGGGTTGTTGTGTTTTGTGAACCTAGCCGTACTAACAAATCATGGTTTGTTAACTACAAACAACCCAGAGTTCACAGCCCAACAACAAACCATAGGTTCTCTTTGTGGGTTGTTCATGGTTAACAAACCATGGTTTGTTAACAAACCATGGCTTTGTTCACACAACACAACAACCCACAGTTCAATGACAACCCACACTCAACCTATACTCAAACCTGAGTGTGGGTTTTCATGCTGTGTGAACCCAGTCACTGTGTTCTCATGTAATGGTTATTTGTTACATGCAGTTTGATCAAGGTTTAAAGTTAATTCATGAATAAATGCATTTGAAGCAAACTTGAAAACACTATAAGCAATAGTTAAAAATAAAAGATTAATCTACCTGGTATATATGTAGAAAGTGATATTTTACCTATTGATTTTTGTCTTCTCACTGTACCTCGTGGTACACCCAGAAATGGGCCTTGAGGACTCCCAGGTACTGTAGGTGGCATCACAGCAATCCCTTGTCTATCATACATGGACTACAAAAATAAAACAAATAATTATGTCCAAAGGCACAAATATATAAAATTCTTACATATCTGCCTGGTTTATATGATACCCTAACCAGCATGGTTCCATACCTTCATTGCTGCTCCCACGCCAGTTTGGAAATGTGTTTTTGACCATGTGGTTACAGATTGCATGCTTCAGCGATCACCACTGGAGCAGATATCAACAGTGTGGTAAGCATTGATGTAATCTGCTCTAACCAGGTGGGTGGAAGATATACATGTTATTAGAGCAGCATGGGGGCAGCCACAGAAAGTAGTGGCAACCACACTGTGCAAGGTTAATATGTAACCTGGGGGCCATAGTTTTGATATTCACTTCAAACAATGGTAACATAGAAAAAGGTACAAACACATCATTTGGCCAACAGCCTGATATGTCCAAATATTTGTTCCATCAGATGTTTGGGAATCTGGAAGTGCTATTTTTATATTACACATAGCCAGACAGCAATACAAGGAATACCTGGTAAACTGGTGAATGAAGGTAGCTATGAATTTTAGCTATGGGTGGGTAGGGGGAGTGTTTCTATATATCTGCACGTTATGTTAAAAAAGAAGAAAAGAAAGCCATTATCTATGTATGCAAGAAAACAGTTTCATACCTATAACTGTCATTCTTCGAGTATGGACCATACACATTCTGTAACATATGGGTGGCTTGTTACTAGACAAAAAACCCTTTCAGACTTGCATCAGGAGTTGCTAGGAGGCCTTTCCAACCTATCAACTGCCTGCAGCAGCAAGACAATGCAAAGGTGGGTTCAGTTCAGAACCTGATCACTGGGATGAAGGAAAACCTGCTTAATGGCTTCAAATGGATTGGAGGGCCAGAGTATGTCTATGGGTAGACCACTCTTGAAGAAAAGCACTTAAAGGTTATGGTATTGTCAAATAAAGCCCTAAACAACTAGGACCAGGATACCTAGCAGAGCGCCTTCCCTTATATATACCCAACCAACAGTTAAGATCATCTGAGGAGGTCTTGCTGGTCATTCCAAAATACTGGAATGTCACCGTGCAATACCGTGATGGTGGGCCTTCTCGGTAGCAGCACCCACCCTGTGGAAAAAACTCCTTCATGCAGTTTGGAGGCAGAAAATTCAGCATCTTTTAAACGTTTCCAGAAAACGCATCTGTTCACCCAGGCTTTCCCTGGCCCATAATTAAATTAACCATGCTGTCCCATTTTATTGCTCCTGTACTGCTGTGTATTATTATGTATTATTATTATTGTAATTATATTGTTTTTAAAATTGTATTTTTTTAATTTAAATTTTTAACATATATATATAACAACCAGGCAAAAAACAAAATATCCAATCTATTACAGAGATTGCAATAAACCGGAATAAAATAACCCTCCCCCCCAAATTAGAATTTCAAAGGAACAAATCTGGCTGGGCGCCTTTTCCAAAGTCTTTTTCATCCACAAAGTAGTCAATTTTGTGATAGGTAAGTATTTGAGGTATGATGAACTGATGCTAGGTAAATTGTCCTTGTTCTATTATAGTTTCTTTTTCAGCCATTCTGTTGTGTCTTATGTAAGTTTATTGCATCCACATGTGCTGGAAGGCTTGAGGTATTTTTGTTGTAGATGTTCTGTATGAGAATTGGATAAAAGGCCACCATTCTGCTTCAAAGGAGTTTGTTTTCTTTTTTCCTCCTGCAGTTCTCAATTTTTGAGTTAATTTTCCAATTAATGCAATTTCCCATACCACATTATACCAATGATTGATAGTCAACCCTTTGGCATCTTTCCATCCTCTTGCTATTAATACTCTAGTTGCTTGTAATAAAAATCTTATTAGGTTCTTATATAATAAATTTTTATTATCCCTTTGGAAGATGTTTAATATTGCTAATTCTGGAGTTTTATTTATCTCTGTCCCTATAATTTCAGATATTTCTTTGAAAACCATTGTCCAGAAGCTAGATACCTTCTTGCATGACCACCACATATGTTTGTGTGATCTGATTTCTCCACATGCTCTCCAGCACAGAGGAGAGTAGTTATTATAAATATAAGAAATGTTATGGGGTGTCCAGTGCCATTTTCGTATTATTTTCAGTGAGAGTTCTTTGAATTTTGTTGAAATGGCTTTAAACGGAAATTCATCCCATATAGTTACCCATTCCTCATCTTCTATTTGCATTCCCCATTCTCTTTCCCATTTTCTTTTAAGAGGAAGGCTATTTCCCATATCAGTCTTTAGCAAGAGTGCATATAAATCTGATATTAATCCTTTTTCCTGATCTGTTAAAATTGTATTTTAAAGGTGATTTTAATTGTGATTTTAACATTTATATGGAAACCACTTAGGGATTTTTCTTAATATTTAGTGGTATAGAAATAGTACAAATAAATAATAAATAAACAATCAACACACTGAACTCCAATGGGACAAAGGTGTGGGCTGCATGCAAAGACTGGACTTCTACTGAACCCCAATTATTTCTCTCTCTCTCAAATGAAGTGGGGCTTCCCATATCGAGGTGCACGGATACTAATACTCACATCTGAGCACAAACGAGCAGGCCTGCTGAGACACTGAACCTAATCTAACAAGTAATGTCCATAGCCTCCAGATGATATAGCTTCTCCAGGAAAGGCAGCAGCAAAAGTCCATAGGAATGACCCCTTTCCTGAATGATGTGTGCATATATAGAGTGTGCCTGTGTGTGTGAGAAAGCACCATAGCATATTGCATGCAAAACAACCCCCCAAACCCCCTTTCCATACAATTCATTTTTCCTCTCCCATAGAAACCTCCACCATTTCAGTTTATTTGTTTAAAGAATTCATCCAGGAACTTTAATCTACCCCAGCCAGTCATGATCTAGGTACAGAGAGAATACACACAAAGAGAATTATTTTTAAAAAATAATAACCCCCACCCATATATAGCACATAGCATAGGAAAGCAAGCACCCCAACCCCCCTTCCTCCCAATTCTCCCCTATTTCCCCCCAGTAAAAAATAATAATCATGTACTGGACTGTGGGCCTGACTGGCTCCTGAGTGCTTGGCCTGATTTAAAAAAAAAGAAAAAGAGAAAAAGGAAAGTTCTCTCTCTCTCTCTCTCTCTCTCTCTCTCTCACACACACACACACACACACACACACACGCATGCTCGCTCTCCCATGCTTTGCCTCCACATCCCCTTTTCCTCTTCAAAAATAAAATCAGCTGCTCAGCTTCAAGTGAGGTGAGTCTGACCCGGTTGCTGACTAGCTCCTGGTCTTCTTCTCCTTTGGAGGCAAATTGCAAGGTGTTGCTGCTACGATCACCACTGGCTGAGACTTCCACTGGCAGCTCCCAAACTTCCATTGGGGTGTTTGGGAGCTGCCAGTGGCTCGTGGGCCTTGCAATGTAGAACAGTGTTGTAGAGCTTGCTTGCTTGCTCTAGAGCAGGAGTGGGGATCTTGTGGCCCACCAGATCTGGCTGGATTACAACTCCCACAATCCCTGAACATTGCCCATGTTGGCTAGTGCTGATGGGAGTTGGAGTCTAACAACATTTGGAGGGCCACAGATTTTCACCTCTGCTCTAGAGAAACTGGAGGCCTGAAAGGACCAACTTTGGGATTTTTCTTCTCTTCTTTCTTTGGAATGGCTGGCAAGAACCTCTTTTTATCCTTGAATCCCACTAATATTGCATTGAGGATGTCACCAAGAAGTTAAGAACACAGATAAGAAGATGCAAACAAATCATTCCTGGATTTCATATCCACTGACCATGCTCAAAGCAACCGATTTCTTATTTTCATTATCATGGTAGCTAATGTGCATACTTCAACTAAATAGCGTCCACCTTTGCACCTACAATAAACACTGCTGTGAGAGCCAAGTTATGTGAACTTTCCTGTAGGGACTGATGTGATATGGAAAAAAAAAACCCCTGACTTGCACAAATATAAGATGTTCAACAGAAAATTGAAGATTCAGTGGAGGCTTGGACCACTGTAGTTACAGTCTCAAAAAGCTTCTTTAACTGATTCCTCCCTCCTGCCGTTAGGATTCCTAGGGGACTCATTTCTATTCAGCTGGATTGTGGGCCTGGGACAATGTGTGCATCAACATTTGGAAAAGCCCTCCCCACAGAGGTTTCTAAGGTACCTGGGTAGATTTGTTACATGTGCAGAAGCCAAGGTAGGACAATAGGAAGGAACTTGTTGGGCCCTGTGGGATATTAGCCTGGCTGCTGGCCATCCATCCACCTACACCTGTGTCCATGGGAACAAATGAGCCCATGGGCAAATAATTGCACAAAGTAGATTGTGCAATTCTTTTTTTGACAATGAAAGGTCTGAACCATAGTCCCTTGAACACTTGCTTTTACCACTGTGCTCTCACTTGCAGTGGTGGACCTGTGCTGGCACCTGGAAGAAGTTTAGCCCCTATGGGAGAAAGAGGAGGAGGAGGAGGAAGAAAAGCAGTAGAACTAGGCAATCTCTTATCCTCAGCCCCCCTTTGCTGTTTCCTTTCTCCCCTTTTACAAAGTACTTAGTCTTCTGGGCAACTGGGCTCCAGTAGGGATGGGTACATCTGTTAATCCTGGTCTTGCTGAGATTGTTGGTTATTTGAGATCAAACTTATTCCATCCCATTTATGCACAAGCCTGCAATTTTTAAAAAATCTGTAAAAAATTGTACCCATTTTTGTAAAAAAATTTGTGCACATTTTTCCAAGATTCCAAGTACTTTTTCCAAGATTCCAAGTACAGATTCCAAGTACTTTACATTGCTGAAATACTATTTTTTATAACCTTTTCTTAAAAATCTTGTGTGGCTTTCCCCCACACAAATATGCATTTTGTGTACTACCCTACTATGCACTTTTCTGTGTGCATTTCCCCCTGAGATGAGCTGCATTGGAAAGCAATGGGGATTTTGGAACACAACTGTCTTGGCACTGAAAGGTTCGGGAGGTGCAAACTGGGTAAATCTGTCAAAAAAAAAAAAAACACAACTTAACCGAGTGAATTTCTCAATCATCCCTAGGCTCCAGACCCAAGGAGGGCCTCAGGATGGATCTATGCTCTCCTTTAAAGTGGGGTTCTATAGGCCTAAGGGAACTGTGGGGCTGCATCAGAATTCACTGTGAGATCTGGTCCCTCCAAGATGGTGCTCAATGGCTTTGAAGAATTTGTGCATATGACTACCTCAAAACATACTGCCAGCACACTGCCCAGAGAGAGTCCACACACTGCCAGGAGAGTCCACTATGAGCTCACTGGACTCAAAGACCCATGGGCAAATGCTAATTCTTGTAGGGATGCTTGCTTCTTTCTCAACATACTGGTGTTCTTGAATGAAGGCTCAGAGCACTCACCTTATCTGCAAGCCATCTTCAATGAATTGCCAGCATTCCCAACCTTCCATCCTATCCTAAGTCACCTCGCTAGGCTAGTGTCAGAAGCAGGAAGTTATCACTTTGTTCTGCCTTCTGTCATCCCAGAGAAGAGGGAGTTCCTATTTGTTCAAGATATCCTTCTGATCCCGAGTGAGAATACCCCCCTTCCAATGTAGCTTTCTCCCCAAAGCAATTCAAAACATATGTATACCCACAATTGAGCTTCACATGGGGGAAAGCCACACAAGATTCATAGATTTTATAGAGTTGGAAGGGGCCTACAAGGCTATCGAGTCTAATCCCCTGCTCAATACAGGAAACTAGAGGAGGGGGTCTCCCATCCAAGTAATAACCAAGCCTGACCCTGCTTAGCTTTCCACGCTCAGACAAGCTGAGCCAGTATGAGCCACAGGCCATGTTGTGGAGTGCTGGAACAGCAAGCAGGGAAAGGATTAGGTGCAGACTCCCTACCACATATTCTCTTCAACATTCTCCCTAAATCTGTTTTTTGATTAGCCTTATAGTTACTGTGACAAAGCTTTAAAATATATATAAGGGCAGCATTAACACAGACATGCAACAGTGTAAGGATATCCTCAGAATATCTACTGATACCTTCAGAAACAATGCATGCTAAATACAGCACACCAACTGTTATCCAAGCATTAGGAGGTAATTGGTAAGACTGTGATCACACAAAATTAAGTGGATATGTGGGGGAGAACTATGCATGCAGCTAGAGGTTTCTTTGAAGTTTTTACTGCAGTAGATCACACTACTGAATCTGCAAGCACTTTTCAGTTTTAAATGCAACTTGTATTTTCAGTACTGCAAGCAACCATGTGGAAATATATTTCATGTTTCTCTGCCACGCACACACATAGCTTTACTATGTGACCTGAAAACAGTTCACAAATGTTTCATTTTAATGATGGCTTTCTGGCTATCCTCCAGAAAGCCATCCATTCTAGACTCTGTTCTTGCCTTAAAAATCAACACCCTCAAACCCCCAAACCAATATATGTATCCACACTTATTCACCACCTGATATAGTACATCTGAAGAAGGTACAAAATGCTCTGGGGATGGAGGAAATCAGAGGACCTGATATTCCTTCCCATTGTGTCACGCTGGACAGGGAATCCTAAACCTTCTGGCCTAGTGTACTACAATGGGAATCGGCACTCTCCGCTCCTCAGTTGACTAGCAGGGATCAGCCAAGGAGGGGAGAGAGCTAGATTTTTAAGCCCATTATGGTGCACTAGATGGAGAAAGTTAAAACTCGGTGGCGCTTCCTTTTACGACTGAGTCAAGAGGAGGTAGAGCCACTGCTGACACAGGTGAAGCTGCTGCCGCCTATCAGGGGGTCTTTTTGTGGGATCTCCTGGACCTGCGCCCCGTAGTCCAGCCCTGGTGGCACCACTGCTCACCCTTCAAATTAGGCACACAAGTAACATACTCATGAGGATGAGTATATGGCAGGGTACAGAGACAAAGTTGACTTCAGGGCTTTATAGATCAAAGCCAATTCTCCGAAGATCAAACTAAATGTGCCTTTCAAAGCTACACCCACAATGCTACAGTCCTAATCCATATCGGATCTCCGCTCACTGGGTGACTTTGGGCCAGTCACTGACTCTCAGCCTAACCTACCTCACAGGGTTGTTGTGAGGATAAAGTGGAGAGCAGGAGGAGCATTATGTGAGCCGCCTTGGGTTCCTTTCAGGAAAAAAAGGCGGGGTTTAAATATAATAAATAAATAAATGTTCCTTTCAAAGCCACACCCACAATGCTACAGTCCTAATCCATATCGGATCTCCGCTCACTGGGTGACTTTGGGCCAGTCACTGACTCTCAGCCCAACCTACCTCACAGGGTTGTTGTGAGGATAAAGTGGAGAGGAGGAGGAGCATTATGTGAGCCGCCTTGGGTTCCTTTCAGGAAAAAAAGGCGGGGTTTAAATATAATAAATAATAAATAAATAAATAGTTGTATGCTGTGTATTAAAAGTAATGTTTACTTTGAATTAAGCTTAGGCAACAATAGGAAACCACTGCACATCTTGGAATACTGATGTTAGGGGTGGCCTCCCATGTCCTCCATCAGCTGTAGCCCTTGAACAATCTTTTCAGGACAGCCTGAGACTGAATGCATTGTAGGAGCCAAAGGCTGTGGCCAGAAATAGTTTGTATGGATTCGTAGGGATGTGCACAGAGCTCAATTGAGGGGTGAAAGTCCGACAAACTCATCGGGCTCGACCCCCCCAAGCTCTGCTCACCCTACCTTTTCCCTGGCTCAACTTGCATTCTCGTGAGCTGAGCTGGGGAAGTGACTGGATTGTTCATATTTCAGCAGCTCTGTTCATAATAAGAAAACATATGATGGGCAAAGTTTGTCCATATTAATAAGGCAACCTTTTTGCCAGCTGGGTAAAGAGATCCTAGGTATGAATGCAACAGAATAAGGGTACAATCCTAAACACTCTTACCTGGGAGTAAATCCCATTGAACATCAAGGGGCTTACTTCTAAGTAAATATGCAAAGGATTGCACTGAAAGTCATAGATCCAGAAGTACTTCAGAGAAAAGACCATGGGAGACTAGGGCCCATCAAATAAGCCTTCTGACGCCAATGCTTCAATCTTGCTTCAATTCAGTTTCATTCATTTATCTCACCTATGTTTACTATAATGCTGTGTAAGAACCATTTAGGAACAAAGAGCTGGGAGGAAAAAGATGAGGTGGACAGGTAAACTTTGGTGTCATTAGTATATTGATAGTCTGCTCATAATAATCAAGGTGCAGTCTCAAAACTTTGAAAAAGGAATGATGATATGATGGTACACTTTCAAATGAAGGTTCTCAAGAGATTATTTATTGTTTCTACCTTCTGGCGCTCCACTTCCCAGAATATGCTAAAATCAATCAATCAATTAATCAATCAATCAAGATGTTCTAAATACATCTGCATCAAGTACCTAAAAGTCACTGTATCAAAAGTTCCCAAAATGTTTAATAAGATCTCAAGGATACAATCTGACCGGTCACTTTGTAAATTGTGACTGAGATGAACTCTTAAAGCAATACCAAATGGGAAACCATACTATATACAGTGAAGTGATCACCCATTCCATGGACTTATTGAAAAAGGGGAAAAAGCTGGAGAATCAATGCCAACGTTGAGCAAGACTATCACAGTTTCATGGTTATTTGCCATGCCATCCCTCATGAAGGAGATCATTACTTCTTTCCAGCTGACTGTTACTAGTCAGAATGCTCATAAATTCAAATTACAGCAGGTGACTCCTATTCCACAATAAATCAGGGGCTGGTAACCTGCGGCCTTCCAGATGTTGTTTGACTCTTAATGCTCATCAACCTCAACTAGTATGGCCAATGGTCAGAGACGATGGGAGCTGTAGTCCAGCAACATCTGGAGGGCCACAGGTCCCCCACTCCTGCAATAAACCATGAGCAAGATTTTGATGTTGATTTCAAAGTTCTCTTCAGAAGTTAGCCACCTAGGGGTGTTTAAACCTGAACACCATTGTTATAGAGCCAGTTCAAAAATATTATGCAACAAAGACATAATTTTATAGGATACAGAAAACTGAAAGCCTAATGCATCATATGTAAATAGAGGTAACTCCCATTGACTTCAATGGGACTGGTTTCCAAGTATGTTTGCACAGGATAGCACTATTAATTCCTTACTGTGAGGAATCTCACAGTGGAAGGAGATCATGGGCACAAATTGGAATAATTAAGGATAGCAGCATAAAGAGAAAGAATATGAAAGCTTGGAGGATTATCCTCTACTGTTGGCAATATGAAAATATTTTTATTCAGTCAAGGTATCACAACTCTAAGGACATTTATGACAGCCACCACTCACATTCATATCTGTAGCTGAGGGAAAGCATCTACTAGAAGGTCGTTGTTTAATTGTTGCCACTCTTGAGTCCACAGCTGCACTGTCTGGAATTCTTGATGGCTTGGAAACTGGTACTATTTCATCAACTTTATCTGTAACACAGAATTATTTGCTAAAATAAATCTAATTTGCCCAAAGACTGAAAATCGAAATATTGCAATGTAAAATAAAGAGTTTAACTTTTTAAAAGATGCAAATAAAAAGGGGATTTTGGCAGTTTAACAAGGCAATGCTTGAGCATCGTAAGTCGTGCAAGCCGAGCACTTTTATTGCTGCTGCGTAACATGCATGCTTTAGTTTTAAGCCTGCATGCATTTAATGTTTACTTAGTGTGACTTGAAAAACAATCCTCTTCTTCAAACCTTCAAAATGTGAAGGGAAAATATCTATATAGAAATGGAAAGAAAACCTTTAGAAATAGTACACCTGCAGAGCACTGTTCCACACAGCAGTCACTAGAATTGTAGTGATATTTTAGACAATAAAAAGTATTTTAAGTGCTCTTTATACTATTACTTTGTAATCTCCTCTTGATGTCAGGCTATTAGACAAAACCATCTGGCACTACTTTAATAGCACTTTGTTTTAGTATCTTAAATATGGAAGTGTTTCATAATTTCATTTTTTCTGACTTCTAAATATTAATTGTGCATTATATTTGGGCCAAATGAGGCACAATTCAGATCTTCATTAGAACTTTCATAGAAGCCTGGTAATTAATCCCTCAGGGCTGATCCTCATCTCCACATTGCTAGTAATGAACCATTTTCTTTTAGCCCAGAGTAAAATATCCCTGCATTTGTCTATGAGGAAATACTCATGGAAGACTTCCACCATGGACTCTGATAGTGTTATAGTGTGCAAAAAACTTTCAAAGAATGTGTTGGGTGATCGCTATCAAACTGTGATTTGAGATCATAGAGGAAGTCATGGTATGACCACTTCAGTATGGACAAAAGGTAGGAAAACTAATCTGGGCTGGAGAAAAGAAAAGAAAGCAGCCCATCATGGGCAAAATTGTGGTGAGAATTGGTCCTCAATTTTAAATTTATATAAGAAGCCAATAACACTAATTTTACCTACAACTTTTGTAGCTCAGGAAAATTTGGAAACAATAGGTACAATATGGGGCACACCTAATTACAAGCACAAACCAAAATAGATGCAACCACTATTGAATGTTATTCTTTTTTTAAGACGCAAGAGGAATTTTCAAATGAAGACTGCAACTGGATTACAGCATTACAATTGTCCGTTACCATTCTCTTTGTATTAATGCTGAAAGCGAGGCACTTTACTCATCTAAGATCACACATCAATTTAGTCTCTGCACTTGGAGTAGGATTCAACCTATCCTATAATAAATAGTCCTTTATTCTTTCTTTGCCACACCTTCAGTATCAACATTTAGATCATGCAATCAGATTAATTAAAATCACTATTTGCAGATGTCTTTAAAAAAAATCTAGAGTATCATAATAAAATTAATGAAACATCCCTCCTAACCATAGGGTTCTGGATACACAGCATAAATGCAGACATTAAAAGTTGTGTAACAGCTGGAAACAACTCCACAGACTGCCAATATCCTTTTTTCCTCATCTTCGACAACTGGTGTCTTAAAGACATCATACTTTCCCGGTTAACTTTCCTAGAATTAAATATAGCATACCTGTATTGCAAATTGTGTTAGGAAGAAAGAAAAACCGGTTCATTAATTATCAACTAAATACAGCCACCTCAATTTTCTATGGGCAATTCCACCCATGCAGAGTATTGGGATTAGAGAACGATTATCAGTTTCTCACTGGTGAAGAGCATATTCATCCTCTAAGAAGTCTGGTTTAGAATGGGATAATGGTAAAAAGAAATGGCTTTTAATGTAGCATATCTAGATAAATGCAGAGATGCACCCCGATCCAGAGCCCCATGCATGCTGGCAATGTACACAAGGGGCCCCTGCATGTGTGGGCATCTCTCAATTCACTTCAGTAGAAGGGGCAGATCTATCTCTTTGCACTCAAGACCAGAGATCCCCCACCACTGGAATGAACAAGGAAGGTCTTGTAGTTGGGTGAGTTCTGTGCGTGCATCAGAGCTCTTCTGCCCATGAGCGTTAGCTGGATCAGGGCAATGGTGTTTAAAGAAGAAGAAACACAGTTAACTTCTCTAGTTGAAAAGGTAACTGTCCTGGAAAAGGAGATCCTTAAGTCATTTAGAAGGCTCTAGATCAACTGTTGATGTTATGGAATTGAACAATGCAACTGACAGGATTATTAGTAAATATTAGTATCTGCTTTCTATATTCTATATTTTTTGTTTCTTGGTTTAAACAAAATTGAAATGATGCAATAACTTTATACTCCATTTAGCCATAATCCAAAAAAATGTATTTTTCAAACTGACTGAAACTTTCTGATTTGCAGTGAAACATAAACACTACTGGTTTCATCTTTGACATTTGGGTATGCTGGTGTATCCACCACCAAGAACATCAAGAGGGAAGATTTCATATTAACCCTCTCCAGCCCTGTAAGTGATCCCACAAAAACCTTTTGGGATCAACTGTGTAAGATTTCGAAGATGGGATGTATTTGTTACTCAGTGTCTGTAAATCATGTAAAATTCCACATAAAAACTCATCACTCTTATAACTGAACAGACACACATAACCATACACTAGCCAGACAATGAGAACTACAGGGAAAGAATGAAGAGGCTTTGACAGACACTTGAAAAAGCATGGAAATATTCACTTTGAAAATGATAAAAACCATGCATACCTTCAACTATTGATCTTGCAAGACAATACCAGAAGTCTGATCCGAGCACTGGATCTGACTACAATATCAGTTTGCAAGTATTCTCTAACAAAATCTGATATTGCCACTACACAATAGGTTAGTGGGAAGCTCTATCTTTTGTTGATCTTATAAACTTATTAATGTCAGCTCATTTCTCCTTGCCCTTTAGCTTCTCTCACTCAAATGGCAGATATTGTGACCCTTCCCAATCATAGATAAGCATAACTAAAGCAAGTTGGAATGGGAATGGGAAGTAGGCTTCTATATATTACTACAAAGAATGAAGGGGTACCTCAATTCAGCAGAAATTGTAACAGCAGTTCTGACAGCATTCTAGATGCCCATAGGCTTGCAATTTTGTGCTGTTTTTAAAAATCAGCATACTGAAGTAATACAGTGGGATGTAGTAAATCCCAATACACTCAATGTATTAAATTTAGGAGGGAAATCCAGCCTTTCCAACAATAGTTATATTCTATTTGATTGAAGTTAGTGAAGAATAATTAAAAATTACAGCAGCATTTTGATAGATTCTGCAGTATTTGCCAAATTCTTAAAATCCCTACAACCGCCCCCCAGTTCCACCACACTTTTACAGTGACATAATGCAAATAAAAACATTTCATTATATTGCACAGCTAGGCTGAAACAGTCCTATGGGTGTTGGTTGAACTCAATGCCTTTCCCTTTTCAAACATACAAAAAGGTATGAGGGAAAAAAGATATTTCAGGCCAATTCTCAAAGAGCTGTGTAACTAGTTTCTGTGTAGGTGTTTGAAAACAATGTTGGAAACTTAACAAAGGCTGTCAAATTGGATTTGTTTGTCACACTTCCTAGTTGACATTTCCCCCTTGATTTTAATACTATGTAATTTTGTAAAAATATGTATTCTTGCATCAGCGAGAATGACTCTTCCATGCTTCAATTTGAAACGTATTTATTTATGAAGGTATCTATAACATGTTAAATAAACAAACAAACAAACAAAAAATAAAAACAGGCACAGATGGGGCGCAAGTGGTATTGCAGGTGTGAATAGGGATATGCGACGCTGGGAATTCCATCCCGTTTAAGCCCAATGGGATTCTGCAGCATATCTATGCCAGTAAGCGGCGGCGGACTGTAAAGGATCCCCCCCCCGATTCTGGAAATATTTTGTGCATTTTGGGGGGGTTCCACACCATTTGAGCAAATAGTAATTGGAGCAATTGGGGGGGGGAATCTTGACATTTGCGTAAATGGTGACATGTTTTTTGTTTTGTTTTTAATTGGTGACTTTGTGCAAGTGTGCATGATTGCAAGTCTGCCTGACCACTATGTAGCCGCACAGAGGCACAATCCCCTCTTGTAAATATCCTTGTCAGTTTCATCCTCTCCACAGACTCCATCATTTAGCTCAGCAAAACCATATTCTGTACTTGTCAAAGAACTTGTCAATTCCGCTCACCATCTTTGGTTGGGAAGTGCAGTAGTGGAGGATGAAATTGACAAGTTCTCTGACAGGTACTGAATATGGCTTTGCTGGGCTAAACGAAGTAGTATCTGGAGATGATGAAACTGACTACGATATTTACAAGATGGAATATGCCTCTGCAGGGCTACATAGATGACAGGCAGCCTTGCGATCATGCACACTTGCACAAGATCGCAAATAAAAATATTTTTAAAATTATGATACCATTTGTGCAAATTTCAAGGACCCCCCCCCCCAAATTTGCACAAACTGCCGCTAGTTAAGAAAACAAAAACCAAAACCAGAATCCATGTACTGGCTCAACTCACTACAGATTGAGTCGATGCCAGCAGGGGGAAACGGAACGAAATCTGCAGGGCCGAACTGGAAAAATCCATTGAGTTTTCACCCCCAAACAGAATTCTCATACATCCCTAGGTGTGAAAGGTCACACCTGACAGATAGGGTGTATTTTGGCATATGGTCAAGACAGTCCACCCATGGAAGTATTCTTAATAAGAGTACATCTAGATCTAGTTTGTTTCAGGACAAATATTTGGAACCCAATGTTGCGCCTGCAAAGTGCCTGCATCAGGGGTTAGCCCACACCAGCTGAATTTCATCATTAGCCCAGTCACTTAGCAAAAAGCAGCCACAAGCAAAAAATTTCACTAAGGAGCACATTATGGCTGGTTTGTACTGCAGCAAAATGCTTCCTACTCCCATTTTTCTTCAGTCTCAGAGTGGGGGCAGGGAGGAAGTGACGGTCCACAGACAGTTTAGATATATCCACAAACTTAGATTTAGTTATGGGTTTGACAAATATGCTCTTATGACTCTTTAGGAAAGTTAGTTTAAAAGTGGAACTGGAAAGTCAAGCAGTAACTACTCTGTGCCTGTAATAGTGGTAGCAGCCACTGCCTAGTTTGCTGGTGAAACAGGATCTTTAAACAATAATCTAGGATACCACTCAGGTAGCTATTCTGTACTCACATGCATAGAGATGATTTTGAGTCCCACTGTGTTAACAGTCCCATAGAAGCAGTCCCAAAATAATAAGAACCCCACCCCACACCGTATAATGCATTGCTTATCTGCCTGGTGTGCTATATTCACCCTGGTTCCATTCAGACCACTCTAGCACCAGTAAATGAAGTGGCCTAAGGCGAAAGGCTTTACTATCAGTGCATACACATTTGTGATGCAAAGCTGGTTTTCAAGACATTGTGGCACAGTACCCAACAGCATGTCATGACTCTTAAATTCTGAACAGGTCTGGCTACAAGGAAGGTGATAGCTTTGGCTTGTATAATTAATATCCGTAATATTATTAGGGATAGTTTCGTCTATAAATAATATTTATTTATTGCAGGAACTGATTAATATACAATAAACACATTGCTATTTTCTCTGTTTCTAAATCTCCAAACTCTCTCGCAGGATAACTATGTTACCCACCAAGACCCAACAAGAAAGGAGCTTTTGAAAGTGTCGTTCTTGTGCCTAGACAGATCTGCTGGCACATTTTTGTACAAGTCACAAATGCTGCAGTATCATCCTGGCATGTTGCATATTACACAACCCAGCCAAGATATGTTGGTTATTTCCACACAATGGGCTAGAGACTAATCTGGTCAGACCCACAGAGGATAAGAATTATCATGATCCAAAAAGGCACTTATAGGCTAACCCCAACACCTCAGGCCAGCATGCCAGAAACACCAGGCAGAGACTGATTGAACACAATTTCTGAGGCGAATATTGCCAAGACCCACATACTTACCAAGAACTTCAGTATGCTTGCTCGGAGGGAATGAGGGGAGGGAGGGATAATGGAAAAAGAAAACTCAAAAAACAGCTGTGTCCAGAAATGATTTGTATTTGTAAGAAAAGCAATGAATGTCTGGCACAGTGTAAAAAAAATGCTCTCATGAAGCTAAAGTGAAAGAACAGAAGCAAATGTTCTTCAAATACCAGCAGCACACATTGTTAACAATGCAAATATAAACTACAAAATGTTAGACTAATCTAGTCAGCCAGAATACAATGTTAGCCAAATGTAGAAATGGTCAAGTTCTGCCATTCATGGCCTTATGGCTAAGAATTAAAAGGACAGGCACATTAAAAAAAAACCTTAAAAATTCTATCACAAGTGTGATAATTTATTTCTTCTTCCCTCCCCCTTTTGCCTGACGCATGGGCATGGGCAATGAGGCCCTCTCTGTTATGGCTCTCTGCATTCGGCCACTGCGACGAGGCACTGTGGCTTGTGGTGTTCCTTGAGAGTCATTAATCCCTTCATCCCCTGATAAGTATCCAGTGGGCATTGCCACTGCATCCTCACCAGTCCACGTTGAGGCACTAGTTAACTCAACATGAGGGGTGGCTCTTTGGGAGATACGTGTTTCAAGGACCTGTGTCCTTGGCTGTTTGAGGAAAGCTAAAATCTCAGACAGGTAGTTATGGATGGCTCTTGTGGATGTTGCCACAATGCCTAGCTGCAACTCCATTCGGCCCATGGACTGTGACATGAGACCCATGGACTGTGCATGCTCTCGCTTTATGTTTTCCAGCAGCTGCACAATCCTACTGTTGGTTTCCATCAATAACCTCTCCCCCTCTGTCAGCTGAGTTTGCCCCCTCCAACCCCGATCTCTAGGGACAGGTTGAACACCATGGTGCTCTTCGTTCATTTCATCATTTCCCTCCTCAGGAGAGTCACTTTCATATTGGGGAGTTCTACTGAGAGATTGATCGCCAGGAGATTGTATGTCCATTGTACACTGTGGAGTCCGCTCTGGTGTTGGAAATCCCTCAAAATCTTCCCCAACATTGCTGTGTGTTTCAGATGATGACAATGGCCATGGCCAACTCTCCGTAGTTCTGGCTGGTGAATCTTCATCAGAAGCTGGCACTGAGGATTCTTGCTCTTCTGCAGGTGTGGATGGTGAGCTTCCTCTCTGGTGCCTGGGTTGACCCGAAGATCCAGGAACCTCCCCATCTTGCTCCCCAGTGACATCTGGCAATCAAATAGAGGAGCAACAACCACTGTATCTGAGGCCAGGAAGATGGAGGAATCTACATACATTGGACAACACACAGAAAGAAGCCAGTTGGGAAACCAGAGTGTTTGTGTTTGGGCAAACAGTAGGGCAGACTAAAATTTAGAGACTGAAAAGTGAAGGTGCCAGTTGAAGTTATTAATACTTTATACAATGCACACTGTCCTGCACCCATAACACATACAACTATGCTGGATCCCAAGGCACAACTTTCAATACACCTTTTTGTGATTGTGACAGTAAATGTCTGTGAACCTATCAAAAAGCTCACCTATGCATTGTAGTGATGTCACAGTCAGAAATCTCTGTGATGAACTTTGGGTCAATTGTCCAAGCGACCTGAGCTTCCTGTGGTGTCAGATGTGCTCCACCACTGGCTTGTGTGGCAGCCCTTGAAGCACTGGTTGCTATCTTCTCTTTTGTCCGGCGTTTCATCTCACCCCTAAGCCCCTTCCAGAACTATTGCCACAAAGTCAGTGTGACAGTCAATCAAATTTATCCTGTGAACAATGTCTCTTAGGTCTTTCATTTTCTATATACATTTATTTCCTTGCTGCTATTTCTCAATTGAAGGTAATTATACACAAGGGCATTGTTCACCAGGATGCTTTTTGTTTGTTTGAAGATATTTGCCTTGCGCTTTCCTGCTGACTTCCTGCTCACTTTTATAAGGGAAATATAAACACATGCTTTTCCATGTATGATATAACTTACAAAGAAAGATTATTAAATAAGGGCATTTAGCCATGTATGTGATTTCAATTCACATCTATACTGAAGCAAATGTATCCCTGGATATGATTATATATTGCATGCATTTTCTAATTAGATTGTCATGTTCTGCACTTCTATATCTTATGCAGGCTAGTGAAGAATGAGAAAACATCCTATGTTGGAAAAATAAAGTAAGCCTTCTGCCTCTGGGACAATTTAGCCATTTACATTAATCTGAGATGTCCACTGGAATGATCATAATAACCACTGCTTCAAGATATCACACTTTCCACTCTCAAGCAAGAGTTGTGTGCGAACAGCATTATCCTGATTAAATCTAACTATTAAACAACAGTTACTACTTCTGATCATTCCTGGTGAACTGATTGCTCTGTGTGGCTGGTGCTAGGTAATTAGCACCTACATCATATAATCTCAAAAATTTGTATTTTGTTGGGTGTAACTCCTGCTCATTGACACACACCACATGCTGCTCTTACGAACTTTATTTGGAGTTGTGTATTTGCACCAGAGGGGCATGGGTATGCGTTAGATTATAAGTACAATGTTCTTTTATTGATTATTCCTTGAGATAATCCCTCATATTTTAGGGCAGAGAGAGGAATTTAGGGGTGATTCCCAGAGATAACCATGGTCTATCTCACCACCTCAGATCCTGAACCCTCTAGCCATATAGTCTAAAGGGCACTGTACATATTATGATTCAATATAACTGAGTATTTATCTCAATAATAATGATGCTGTCAGCACTAACAATTTCTTTATCTAGTAATTAAAGTATTCATATTCAAAGTATTCATGTTCTGTTTGTGTTGGGTTAGACTGTCCAGTTGCATGTTTATGGAAAGTGAGGATGAAGTTATGTTTATATAAGACGTATGAGATCCTTATGAAAATGGATATGGGGACAGAGTGGCATGCAAGCCTTGGATCTTCCACTGCATGGATGTTTTGAAAAGGGACTTCATGAGGTAATGTCAATGTAATACCTGCTGCTTTTGCATTTTTATTCCCACCTTTGCTCCACCAGCACAGTGATAGCTGTGACCAGTGATTCAAATATTCCTTAGACAAAGTTACAGTGTAGGACCACAGCATTTATTTTCCAAAATTCTCTCTAGGGCACACATGTACAACTGGGGATGTTTTTAACCTCCTGAGCAAATATCACTTTCAAGATTCTGACTGATTTTTTTGAGCGGGATGGCCAACCAATGGCTCATGAGCAAGATGTGGCCCAAAATATAATTTTCTCTGCAGAACCCCCACTGGCCTGACAAATTTATTAAATTGTAATATTTTATATATAAAGGAAAATTGCTTTTAAAATACTTGTGTGAGAGGCCTTCCACACTGTTACATTAGATCTCTCACGGTTTTGAATGTAATACCCTAAGTCATGCTTCAGCACATGTGCACATAGCTATGAAGTCCTTTCTGCTAGGTCATGCTGAATATAAAGTCTGACTAGTTGTGACAGGGTTAGATTGGACATTAAAATATAGTTCTGATCCTTTGGAACAGTGTATGCAGAACATAGTGGCCTCGTGCAATACAGAAGTTGGCCATCCCTGTTTAAGAGAAGGCATTTTATTATTGGTATGTCATTGGTCATATGAAGTAAGACATTTTTCATATTTGAAAATTCTCTTTTTCTGAGCATTTAGAACGGAACCAACCCAATATCAAAAATAGTAGAACTCATAAAATAATCTAAAATAATAAAACCTATCCCTCCCCCAGTTGATTTGTGAGTAAAGCTATTTTGATTATACGAGTAAAGTTATAGCTCAGGAGTGTTTGTTATTTATGTTTATGGTTCATCTGCCAGAGTGCCAGTTGCTTGTGAATCCAATTTCACAAACTTTAAAATAAATGTCTATTGCTCAGGAATACCATGATTATTTGCTGTAATCTCTTCCTATGTAAATACTTTCAGCCTCCTAATCAGAGAAAACACAGTATTATATGGCATGGGTGGCCAATCACACAAATAACAAACAGGGTACACAGTTTATAAACAATCAATGGACTTAAATTCTGACACTACTATTGAATACTTGTGAATCATGAATACATTCAAAGATGCTGGGATGATTTGTTAAACTGACTATTAACAAAGAAGGGAATAAATCAAGAGGGAACATTAACAGTAACAAAGAGTTCAAGCACCTCCAATAACTAGGATTTGCAGCCTTTATTTAATAATAATATGGGGCACAGAGAACAAAAATAGTATTGTAGGCATGACCTTAAACTGATTTTCATTCAATGCAGAGCAGTTGTGGCAACTTGAGAAAATTGAGTGGACATCACTGTGTTGAATGCATCAGGCTCTGCTTGAGAGATCCTTTTCTTGCTGTCTGCAAGTTGGCCTGATAAAATTCAGGACTTGAACTGGTTAAGATTTTCATAGATCACAGAGTTGGAAGGAGCCTACAAGGCCATCGAGTCCAACCCCCTGCTCAATGCAGGAAACTAGAGGAGGGGTCTCCCATCCAAGTAATAACCAGGCCTGACCCTGCTTAGCTTTCCACGCTCAGACAAGCTGAGCCAGCGTAAGCCACAGGCCTGTCCAGCTGCTATGTTGGTGGCGTGGAAGAAGTGCATTTGGTAGAATGGAGGCAATGGAAGTTTGGTGTGCCTAGAAACTGTGCTGCTCAACAGCAGAACTGGATGATCATTAGAAAGATTAAAATCAGTTCAACCTCTCTCCTGAATTAGGTGCTTCAATCTCACATCCTTGGCTGGCTCTTCACCAGGCAAATAAAACAAGGCATACTCCAAAGTGTGTGTGTGTGTGTGTGTGTGTGCATATATATATATATATATATATATATATATATATATGGCATATTTCTATCTATCTATCTATCTATCTACATACACACACACACACACACACACACACACACATATATATATGTATGTGTGTTAACTGACCTAAATATTTTTTCTTCCTTAAATAAGGTTTCACTACAAGGACATAAACACTAACTTGTGACCAGACTCAGTGGGATGTAAATAGTGAAGAGAATATTATGAAGCAACTACTCATGCCTAATGCAGAAAAAACACTGCTGGTTTACCTATGGTTTAGTACAGGGGTTTTGAACCTCTTTCAGCCTGAAGGCTGAATTCCTTCCTAGAGAGGCTCTCAGGGCCCACATTCCAGTGGTGGGTGCGGCAAAAGAGGCAAGGCCAAAGGCAAAGGGGAAAGCACCAAAATACCAAAAATATCAGCATATTTTAGGTTAAAGCTCTTACTGCCAATAACTAAGCCTTAGGGGAGGTCTTTCAACATTTTAGAATGGGGAAAAAGACACACAAAAGCCGGGAAACCACCAAATGATCAGTGGTTGGGGAAAACAGGCTGGGAAGAGGTCGTAGCCATCTGGGAAACCCCAGAGGGCTGGATTGGCAATGCTGGAGGGCCGGATTTGGCCCCCGAGCCTGAGGTTCTGCACCCCTAGTTTAGTGTTACATTTCCACAGACACCTAACCAGGGCTAATGCTAAACAGCTTCTATCTTAACCAGGGTTTGCAAGCTTCAAACCTGGTTTCAAATCCTGATAAATAGGAACTGGAGTTAAGCTTATAACCATGCTTAGTGCCTCCCCAGCAGCAGCAGCAGAAGTGGTGGCGGCAGCGGCAGTGGCAGCATAATAATAACAACAACAACAACAACAATAATAATAACAGAAAGTAGTTCACTTTCTATAGGAAAGTGGATATACTATACAAAAACACATTAATACAATTACAAACAAAAAATAACACGCTAAAATGAATTTAAAAAGTAAACATTATAAACAAGCAAAGCAAACCAGATGTAACGCTAAAATATGGTTAAAGCTGACAAGGGGAAACAGGGGAGATAATCATACCTGAGACAAAAGGAGAGAAAGGACAGAGTGTATGTGTCCATGGCCAAGACTTACTCTCTTAACTATGATTAAGAAATCAACAGCATTATGTCTGCACTCTGCCTCAGAACCCATCATCTTCACTTATTAGTCTACCTAACTGATCAATACATTACCCAACAGCTGCTAATTTGTCTGTTTCTAGAAATATAGTAATGAGTTCTATGGTATCTGGATTCATGGCTTCCTCAACAATAGTCCCTAGTTTTAATTTGTTCTGAACTGTCTTTCAGAATTCTCAACTAGAAAGATGTATTTGAAGACAGATGGGGAAAGGGAAAGAGAGAGGACTGTACCAAGGAACTGGTAATTTTGGCCCCCTTTCAACCCATAGTATAATTGTGTTAATTGTGTGGTTTTTTTAAATTAAAAACAAAAAACCCAGACAGTATAATTAGGGTTTTTTCTTTGTTTCTTTAAGGACATTATTTTATTTGAAAACAACTGGACTGTTAGTGCTCTAATGCAGTGGCATTGTTAAGACTTTTCACAGACCCTCTCCTCTCTGTGATCAGATGTCTCCATTTCTGTGATGAAGTAAACAACTGGTTATACATCTGGGTATATTGTTCTGACACCTTCATGTGCGTGCTTTTCTGATGTGGTGATCTGCATCAAAAGTTGTAACTTCTTCTGGTGAGCAGAGTGACAGGCTTGAGATATCTTTTATACATGTGTTCATTATTCGTAGTTTGCCCATTCCCTGCCCTGCAGAGTAAGCTGTCTGTTCTGGGTAGGATGTCTGTCAAATGTTGCCAGAAGTCAGGACTACACCAGCTCCATAGATGCATGGGTAGGATCATGGTGTTGGAGTACTGCTGGCTCCTTGCATCACGGACGTCACTGTCACACTCATATGGCTATTGTGCTTCAGTTTCTCAGTAAATGCAGGTTAGAATATACTGTTTATGTTTGGTTTAAAGTCCACAGAAAAACAGCAAGGACAACCTAGTTGTGGAAAGTCTATGGAAGAAGCACAACTACAGAACATTTTTATAATAATCAGAGGTTTTAGCTAGTAGAAAAATACTTAATTTGATTCACTGAGAACAGTTGACTCAAATGCTCATCTTGAGTCTTACCTGCCACTTGTATTGGCAGCTGATCCCTCCCCCGAGATGTGCTGCTCTGAAAGAGTCCCTCCTTTTGAGATCCCACAAGATTTTTCATCTCCACTATTGGATTGCTTTCTTTTCCTTATATATTCTTTCCTTTCCCCCCATATGAACAGCAGGCCTGAAGGAACAGGTATGATCTTCTTGCTGCGAGATACATGGAGAGTTCTTTGGGCACAATAAATACAGCTAGAAATCCAACAGCCGTAGTAGCACAACTGAGGAACTTCTTGGAGCCTTGAACTGTTCCTCTGCATTTGGAACCATGTTTGCCTCATGCCCCTTCTTCTTACACTATTGAAGCTGCTTCAAATACGATGAAAGTTTCTGAATACCTAAGATAGATACAGATAATACTTTGCCAAGCACAACACATTACACAAAACTGGGTGCAATATCCATTGCACCTTCATACTGAGGCTTCCCAGTGCACCCACCTAATGTACTGTACACAATTGGGGATGATTCATGCACATATTATTTCACTGCATGTTGATGTTTTGCAAATACAGTAAGATTCCATTTAAAAGTAGAACTTGTGAAGAGATCTAGCACCTGTTAATTTCCCCCACCAACACATGTGAATGCTGACAACCTGAATCTTGAGGCTTGCTGAACACATACTGGCCTGTGAGCATATCATGACATAAAATGCTTTGTATAAATCCAACCATACAGTACTCTGGAAACATATGTATGTGGTGAGAAAATGTGTGAAGCAGCATTTAGGTTCTAGACCCCATGTCTCATGGCAGTGTAAGATCACAAACCCCGCCCCCTCACATTACTACAATTGAAGTGTGCTTCCTACTTCTTCACAAGCAAAAATATAAGTACACTAATGAAATCTCTAATGCTATCTACTATGTGCCTGGAATAACCTAAAGTGAAAAAATAAATAAAAACTACAATACAATAAAACCGCCCCCCATAACTGCTATTAACAGAATACTGAATTATACCGAAATATTAGAACACAAGTGCACATTTAAAACTCATTTGCAAATTCTGTGCATATTTCATTATCTATGGCTTTTAACAACACTGACATCATTCTTTTTTTGACAGACATTTCAGTTGCAAAGCGGTATGCAGGGGCATATATATCTCAGAAGAATTGAGCCATCTCAGAACGTAGGGGTGGACGAATCTGTCAGTTTCACTTTCTCCCCCATTTAAATGTTTTTAAAATCCAAGTTCTTTCAGTCCCATTTATGAAGAAATTTGCAAATTTTGCTAAGTTCTTCTGAAAATACAAACTAAACTAAATTCTGACCTATCCACACCGACCAAATCCAAGAGATTTCAAGCATGGAGTGGAATATGTTGTACCTGTCTGCCAGTAGCTGTTAAAGATGAGGAGCCTCTCATTAAAAAGTCATAGCAACACTAATCCAGCACCATGGACATGGTTGACTATACAGTGAATCAAACCTAGAGTTCTAGGAGCTAAGCACTCAAAGCCCTCTGCCTGGATCTGTCAGTTTCACTTTCTCCCACATTCGATTTTTAAAAATCTCATGTCCCTTTGATCCAATTTACGAAAAAATGTGTGAATTTTGGTAAACTCTTATCAAAAAACAAATGAAACAAGCTTCTCATTGATCCCTACTCAATAGATTAAGTAGGGAGGAGGGAATGGCATTGAATGAGAAGGCGGCACAGGTTACATGAAGAAGAAAATGTAGCCTGTCCCAACCAATTAAGCATTTTCAAGTATCATTGATTTCAACAGAGGAGACATACAGCCCAATAATATGCACGTTTACAAGCCCCACTGAGTTTAATGGGTGTGTACAGAACTGCAACTTCAAGCATGTCCTTAATTTTCCCACTGGAACCAATAGGAACAGGGGTGTTGCTAAGCCTAGTCCCATGGGGCCCCAGCCCTGAATCTATTTCCTCCGGCCACAGATCTATTCCCAAGAGCCCTGGGTGTCCATTGGTGCCAATGGAAGGTTTTATTTGCTTAATTGCCACGGAGGGTGTGATTTTCAAGGGGGATTGCAGGTGGGGCGGTAAGGGTTAATTCCCCCCTCCCCACATGCTTGAACACCCTCTGAAAAAAACCTCTCCCCGCATGGTAATTAAGCAAAGAAAAAAACCTATTCCCTTGATCATAGAGTTGGAAGGGGCCTACAAAGTCATCGAGTCCAACCCCCTGCTCAATGCAGGAAACTAGAGGAGGGGTCTCCCATCTAAGTAATAACCAGGCCTGACCCTGCTTAGCTTTCCACGCTCAGACAAGCTGAGCCAGCGTGAGCCACAGGCCTATATTATTTCGATGAGAAATTAATTGGCTGGCCTTGCCTCCTGTGAAATTTAAATAAACCCATATAATTGTTTCTAAATTTGCATATATAGAGATATAAATCAACATATGCAAATTTTATGCAGATTTGTGTCCTGTGGGTCCTGATCCCTGAATCTTTTAAGTGCCTAGTAACACCGAAGTTGCTTTATTTTGGCTGGTTGTACCCATAACATTGGTAAGACATTTTAAATTTATGATTTTAATGTTGATATGTTCATTACTCATGAAAGAATAGGAAACTTAAGATATCTTCCACAATACTGAAATACTTCTTTGTTAGTCATTTGAAGAGACTAGTAATCAAAATGAAGCTTCGGGATTAGCAAAAAAAAAAAAAAAAAGGTAAGCAAAACATTGCAAACAAGTATTTTTACTCTGGAACGATTATGGCTACGATCCAAAGAGACCTATGTTGTGACTGAAATGCTTCCACACACATGTGGGACATTGCTAATTTTTGCTTACAGCTGCAGCCTTTCATTCTATGTTCGATGCGGAACTGGAGAGTCTCCAAATATCGTAGGAGACTTTTCAAGGGGACACAGTGGGCTGCTGTGGGGAATGGAAACCTGAAGTCTCCTGGTGCACACAGGGAAGCAATCCAGCAGTTCCTTGAGTCTCAGCTATATCAATCTAAACAAGGTGAACAGGTTGGAACAGGTGCTTGTTACTGACCAAAAAATAATAGATTCAGACAATATAGTAAAGCAAAGTATTAGCACCCAATACAAATAAGAGCCAGATATAAATGTGATAGCTTCAACTAGAAATCCAAATTCTAACGTGTATAATGCACAAATAATTTTATTTGAATTAGCAATTTTTCCTGTCCAATTTATGTCTAATCCAAGTCTCCTCCAGAATACGTTGTTTGTAGATTGCAGCATGCATATACACACATTTAATTTTAAATCCAAATTGGATGAGCAAATCAGTGCAGTTTCTCAATGCAAAATGGAAATATAAGACATTAATATTAGACATAAAACAACTCTTAAATAGATGCCTGACATTAAGCTGTAGTTTACAAAATCACAACAGGCATTTTTAAGCCAGTTCTATAACCCAGTAAAAGCTTGAATACTTGGATTTCAGCCAGTATGGTTCCAATGTGAGGATAAAGTGGAGAGGAGGAGGAGGAGGAGGATTATGTAAGCTGCCTTGGGTTCCTTGCAGGAAAAAAGGCGGGATATAAATATAATAAATAAATAAAATCAAAACCATGTGTTTAATCTTAGGTAGATTATGGGTCAGACTGTTAATTACATTTACTTATCACAAATAGTACTGATACTATTTTAAATTTCTAGCTAAAATACTTACATTTGTATGCCTTTTATAGATGCCAAAAATAATGTAATAAAATTCTTATTCTTTTCTATGGCTTTTAAAGATCCAAAACACAGATTCTCTCCATATGTGAAATGTATAACTTAAAAATGTTTAACCTAGAGGGAGTCTAGATTTTGTCTGTAGAAATTCTGTTCTTAAGTTTAAAAAGCAATGCTCACACAGATAAACTTTTGGAATCAAGATAAAATATTCTAAATCTGGAATCAAACATGACGGCTCAAATTTAGACATCACAACAAACGATGTCTATCAAAGCTCATCTATGGTTTGGTGTAATGTTTTAATTAACAAAACAGAAACCATGGTTTGCACTAGGTTTGCAAATCACAGTGCGTGCTATTCTAGTTTAGCATGACGTGTAAACTGACAAACTATAGTTATAGACATTGCTCTGCCTCTACAGACTGGGACTGATGAAAAAACAAAAGCAGCTGAGAAGTTCTGACCCATGATTTGCTTCTATGTTTGGAAGCTCAAGCCATAGTTTGGGTACTAAACTACGCTGAATGCAAAGCATGCTTTGGCGTGATGTGTAAATTAAACCAAACTGTAGTACACTTAAAATCTAGAAGGGCATTGTTAATTATGCAATCATCCAGCCGAGCAGAAAGTAGATGACAATTTCAGATTACACAAGAGATAACTAAACTGTATCTTATGTTTCAGATAACTGTAAAGAAATGCATACATTTCTTGGCATATCTCAGATCAGACTGTCATTGTACAGAATATAAAAAATATTGTATATAAAAACTAATACTAAAAACCAATACGAAAGCAATAGATGTACCAATCCTGTAGGATACCATCTTAACATCTATAAACATCACATGACACATTATTTGGCAGAGCTACAAATTAAATAGTATCTGGCAAATATTTTGTATGCTTTAGTAACCTAGTTTCACCTTAATACACGAAATATCATGTTTACATATTAGTTAAGTATCATACCATTAGAAGGTAGAAACTTATGAAATTCTTTTGGGCATGTTGGATACACACAGCTTCCATTTTCAAAGACTAGTTCTTAGTAAAAATGTTTAAGACGTAGGGTAGCACCAGTGCCTCATAGGGTGATTTAAACATCCTTCCACTTGATGTTCATTTGAATAATATCCAGAGGTAGCAACTGCTCCTTTGCTGGCCAAACCTAAGCTTGCCCACCCCTTTGAAATATTTGTTAATATTGCTGGGAAATTTTTACTGGGAAATTTTATGAACATGCTGTCCTTCAATACCACTCTTACTTTTTGACATGTGGTTTGTATCTAAAAATGAATCAAATGACACTTGATACCAAATTAGTCAACTGCGTTTTAAAACACACACCCCTGCTAAGAACAATAAGATAACATCATGGTAACACTATTCTTGTTCTGTAATGCTAGATTATATCTTACTTCATCACATACAATATCGACCCAGATTCCCAAAGGCAGATGAAAAAACTGATGTGTAAATATGCCCTCAGATGTACTATATGTTTGTAGTCTTATAAATGCAAGAGATATTTTACACTGTAGATGGAACAGCTATTTTATAATTACAGCATTTTTGCTTCAGGCAAAAATAAATAAATAAGAAAAACCTTTCCATTCTGAAAACAAGGTGAGCTTTGAGAAATGATAAGCAGCAACTAAATATGTTGGATTTAAGACGGCATTTGAAGCAATTGAATTTAGAAATGGGGATTAGTTTTCCAAACAACACAGTAAGTTATATTTGTAATCCCACAATATTTGAACCGACTTGTAGTATTGAACAAGGGAAATAAAAACAAACCACAGGATGCCTAGATGTATTTATTTTACAATTTTCATCAGAAATGAACATGGAATTACTAACAACAGAAAAATAATGTGAAGTGGCAGGAAAAGTGTATTTTTTTTAAAGATAGGAGAGAATGCTGTCCACATCCCTGGTACCTGAAAGGTAGGCATATAGAAGTTAATGGCACAGCAGCAGCTAGGCCATATTGCACCATGGTACCTGAAAAACAGAAAGAGATTAAACATGTTGACAATGCGTTACATAGACAATTCTTACATTTTGAAAATCTTAATGACATAATACATCAAGTTTGTTAGCTGTTACTACTTTTTGAGCCAACAATTTCAAAAGTTCTAGCTCAAAAATGCTACACAATGGCCACAGAATTATGATTCTCTTGAACACTTACGATTCGACTGTTCTATTTTCTCCTGCAATGTTTCCTCACTGGGATGGCAAAATCACCCAAAATTATTTTTCTGTAGTGAAGAAAGACAACTAAGTACTTCACATGTGGGGATACATGACTACTTATAATTATATGAAAATCTTGTGCATAATAACAATAACAATGCCAACAGGGAAGCTTTAAAAGCCCATTGTTATCTACTACTGCTAACATTTTCAGAAGTATTATTGATTTTCACCACTGAATGTTGCTATTTCAGAGTTACTCAGCACCTGAACCCATTATCTCTTTGAGACAGAGTTGGGAATTCTGGGAATTCCCATAAAGTACTGAACAGATTTGAAAATTTTATCTCTTGTATTCCACCCCCCCCACCACCACACAATTGTTCTCTTGTAGTTATTTGAAAGAGAATATTCTTACTTGCACATATTAGAAAATGAGTGGAATCTGATTCTTTGCTAAACTCAAAACAACCTGGCTTTACCTCATTGGGATAAAAAAAAAAAACTTTAATAAATTAGCTAAGGGAAGACAGAACAGTAACCTAGTACATCATCAGAGATTAATACTACACAGCTTAAATGCTGTAATCCTAATTTAAAGATTTGGTGTCACCGATTAACACTTACACAAATATCCTTCAGAGGTTCCATGTTAAAATCGGTAGCTTCAGGATTATTTATCGATATCTTCTACTGTAAGGTATCTGATGGCTTGAAAACTTCTGTCCAAAACTTCTTCCAAAATTGTCCACAGATTTGAAGGTGTGAGCTCTACAGAGCTGGTGCTGTATTTGTTTTCACTTTATTTCTGTTGTGAAAGCTCTGTGTTGAAATAACCGGAACTGCATCGTGCAGCCTTTTCACATATGAGGCCACATTTTAGTCCCAGTTATGTTTGGAATTCATGTACTGGATTTACATTACCGGTATGTCTTCATTGTGTCAAATGCCACTATTTCACACTTTTTCCTGAAAAAATTGACATTGTAAAAGTAATGGGCTATAAATATTACTCTTTCGGACGTCACTAAGTGATATTTTTCTTTCAAGAGATACCACTATTAAGCATTCTTATGTTTTGGGGTGCTTCATCTCTTATATTAAATTGCACTATAATCTATCTGATATTTATACATCTGTAAGTGATACCTTAATCATTCTTATGGAATGAGTATTTATTTATATCTTCAAGGGCAAGATCAACAAAAATAGAGAAAGGCTTTTCTTTGAAACAGGCAAAAATATTCCTGTTTCAGACTTAAAAATCTTTGGCAACCACCAATCTGGCATTAAGAAGAAAAAGAAAGAAAGAAATGTATTCTTAGTTACTTATTTCACACATTAAATAAATACATTTTGGGAGGGCTTGTAAATGGAGAATGGAACAATACCCAGTTTAGGCACAGTGAAGCTAGAACCATCAAGCTACTTTTAAAGCTACATTTAAGACCTCGAGAGATAGGATATTGTGTGCAAAGGCAAATTATTTGCTAGAATAAAATTTTGGCACTGATGGAGTGACTCCAGCAAGCAAAATAGAAATAATTAAAAATATTAAAGAGTAGCTATGCATAAACCCCCCAAAAATCCAATGGCTAAAATAAAGTATTCACTGAAATTCCATAAGATCACATTGTCTCAGGATTTCATTTGAAAATTTTGCAGAGAGACCCATTTATTTTGCTGTTTAATTTTTTAAAATGAATTAATATTATGGAACTCTTCCACTCAAAAAATTCTAGTCCCATTTGTACTACTGTTGGTGAAATAATTACATTATTAGCTGTTTAATTTTTGGGGGACTGATTTCCCCACACCCCCACCCTCAGATATAATAAAGATGGAATTCACCATTAATTTCAAAGGAGGCACCCTATCTACATATGCATTTTTTTGTGCATGTCATTAAAGGTTGGGAGTACGCATACACATACAGGACCTGTAAGTAATCTCTGGATCAGGGCAAAGAGATATAGGCATTATACAGAGGAAATACAATGATGTGCAGTTTAATCCTCTCAAATTGTGTGAGATACACAACATACACAAATGTTTGATCTGAATTATACCAAAATGCCTCCTTTTTATTTGTTATTTTGCTCCTTTTCCAGATATTTTTAGCACTGCTCTGGAGCAGATGGCCTAGTCATTTCACTGGCTATTGCCTCAACATAGATGAATTTATTAGGTCACAGGCTGCCATGTGTCAAGTTTGTAATGATTTTTCAAAATATTGTTACCAAAAGAAAGGAGGCCATTTCTAGTTGGCAAGTGTGCATTTTAAAGACTGATGGCTTAATTCTGAGTTCAGCAAAGATGATGAAAGGGAAATACCAATATAAAAGGACTTAGTACTGTTTGAGATGTTATTTTTAGTAATACTGTGTAAGGTATAGAAGAAAAGTGAAAAGTAATAAATGTTGATTTATTCTTCTAAGGACCACTCGCTGTTCATTATATGACTAAACCATAGCCCTGATCCAGTGGCTCCATTGTATATATGGGGCTCCTATTCAGACATGGAGTTCTGTGCAAGAAGAGGCTCCCTTCAATGTCATGAATGGAAAACTCCAGATGAGAGAATGTGTGCACATGGAGCTATGCCTGCCATCGAACTGAGTGGGATAGCCCCTGCATATACTGAATTCTAAGCAAAAAACAATGTAGCTTTGTGTAAGGTTAATTCTGTATGTGCTAGGCCTGCTTTACATATTACAGGATACATCTGTGTTTTAAAGTATAAGCATGAGTAAATGACTTTTACATCAGTGTATGCACCTTTCAAAACCGATGTTATTTTTAGTGTGTTCTTTAGTGTGTACACTGCATATATATGCTAACACTATAACATGTGGTGGCCTTGGGTGTGAATGGTTAAACATTGTATTTGAATTTAAGAGCTGTATCAAGAGCATTTATGCTCCCTTCAACAAAACAAAGCAAGCAAACAAACACACATTATATTTCTTGGAAAACTTAACTACACTACAGTCTTCAAGTCACTGGGGCTCACAAGTGGTTAAGAGATTTTATTCTATACTAGTTTCTGTAGAACACTTGGAGGGATAGTGCACTGAGGAAAAGCTGTCACTGGAGCTCTTGGCCAGTGTTAATATGATCAACAAAAGGAAGAGAGTGTGCTGGTAAAAGATTTTAGTGTCAAACACAAATACAATTAAGAAAAATTAATTTCAGTCACTTCACTTCACTATTGTATGATGGTACTGAATGTAATGCTTTACACAACTTTGTAACCTATACTATTTGCCCTTAATTTATTCTGCCCGTATGACACGTAAAGGATTAGTGGTGTGCTGTGCAATCACATATGAAAACAATCAAGCCCCTGACTTGAAGAAAGGAGGTGATATACAAAGGGTGGGGAAGAAAAGGGATGCAGCTAAATATATGCAACCTTTATACACATATATTTAATTTTACTACAAAATGTCAACAATCCCCATCTGTCCTTTCACTTAGCAATTCGTCATTGCAAGTTGTCCAATAGGCTTAGTAGGCTTTGCAGCAGAGGTGGGTCTCAAGGAGATAAAGGAGAGGAGAGTCGTGACCTTATGGATCAGTTCAGGGAGGGCATTTCATGCATACGGGACAGTGTAAAAGATGCTGTGTTAAACCTGAAATTATGCAGAGCAGCAGTTCTCCAGGTAAAGACTCAAGGTGTGTGTGAGGTGCCTATTTTTTTGAGACAGAGGCAGTGTGGTTCTATGAGTAACGACTGGCCATTAAGCAGGCAAGTGAATAAGTGATGCAGGACTACACCAAACTCCTGTTACTTGCCACTGTTTCTCATAGGGCTGCTTCACACATGATGTTCCGACATGAAGGGAACTTCAGTGTAGGGAAAAATGTGTACACCTATGTATAGCAATGGGCATGAAAATGTTGCCAAGTGTCTCTTTTGCCTTGATTACACATGTTGTGAAGCTGCAGCAGGAGGTTCCAAATACATGTAACCATAGCAGAAGAGATATACAACATAACATGTGCGTGCATATTTTTACCTTACAAGGAGGCTCCCTCATATAAGAAAATGTCATGTATGAAACCGCCCTAAATGGTTGCCAGTTAGCACAGTAACCTTGAGGTGATGACTGGGGAACAACTGGAAAGGATCTTAAACAGATAAAAGGAAAGGAAGTAGGGATGAAGGAGGCAAGACAAAAGAAAGAAATGGGATCATTTATTTTAAACATGATTTCCTAAGGAAATTATTTATTTTATGCATTCGCAATTCATTATCTAAGTAACTAGAAACATATTCATTAATTATTTAATGATTGACAAACTGGACCATTGACAATCGTGTATTCTCCTATAATATGAGAAGGTGCAGAAAAAAATAAATGAAAAACAAGAGACAAAATGCTTCCCCTTACCCTTCTTCTTCCGTACTGAAGCTTGGAAACAGAAAGGGAATGAATGGTAAATCAAATCTGAAGAGAAGGTTGTTCTAAAATGTTAAGTCCCTGCTCGAGTCTTGAGTACCAGCACTGAGCATCGTGCATGTCCTTTTTCAAACTACCATTAGTATTAGCAATTCTGGCACAGGCTAAGTTTAAATAATTAGGAGGCCAGATTTGGTCTAAAAGGTAGGATACCTTGGCTATGCCTATAAGCAAGATCTAGTTTCCAAAGTTAAACAGCATTGTTGGGATTTTTTTAAAAATACACACAACAATGTGGTATAGAAAGATATGTATTTTAATATACTTGGCATTTAAAAGGAAATGAATTGTGATTTCTTGGTAGGCTAATAAGGCTTAGTTCCTAATAATCTTTCTGCAAGTTCTAAAAGGCATACATAAAAGAGGATGATTAACAGACATGTAATACCATAGGGGACAGAGACTTATGGGCATAAGTCATGATCCCCAAAGAACCATTCCATTAGTTCTAGAAGCCCAATGGACTAGCTTTCAAACAACAAAATGACCCCCTAACATGCCAAATAGCACAATGGTTTTGAAACTGATGGGAGTTTCAAAAACAGTTCGTGAATCAGCAGGGAAAGAGGGTGTCAGGTGTTAACATTAAAAAAAAAAAATTCCACTGGACTACCAGAAGCTCCTTGCCTGAACCCAAGTAACTCTTTGGGTCCCAGCCATCATGATCAATAGTGGGCCCTGGAGGCAGGTAACAAATGTTATTGGACATATCTATGACGAGATTTGTGCTGTGCTGAAGTATTTGATGGTGTTGGGGCAAAAATGCCCCCCTCCAAACTGCATTAATCTTCAGGGGCAAAATCCAAGAATCTTTGAGTGGAAGACAGGCTTATCTTAAAGACAAGGTGGCAGACAACCCCCACCCGCAACCAAACCCAACAACCTTAGGCAACCTCAGCTTTAAGGTAAGCCCACCTCACCCAAATGTTTTTTGAATTCACTTATCCCCTAAATATTGCCAACATCCCCCTTCCCCTCCCCCAGCCTTAGAAGAGACAGCAAAAAGGGAAAAAAAGGAGGAGGAGAGTAGTAAGTAGAGGCATAATACAAATACACTGTGAATGATAAATAGTGAGCACATGCTTTGCATGCAGAAGGTCCAAAGTTCAATCCCCGGCATCTCCAGGTAGAGCTAGGAAAGACACCTGAAATCCTGGAAAGACACTGCCGATCAGTGTAGACAGAACTGAGCTATATAGACAAATAGACTGACTTGGTATAAGGCAGCTTCCTATGTTCCAAAATCTTTACTTTCTTATAATAAGGAGACAAATAATACAGTATTTTAAAAATGAGTGAAAATAGGAAATAAAATGTTTATATACAGAATATATTTAGTTCATGGAACTATTTTTGTTAGATTTAACTTGATGAAATGAACTTGATCAGTTACTTTAGGCTAAGGGTGCAGTTATGCTGATCCAAGAAAATGAAAAATAAAGAAATAAAGAAATAAAGAAATGTCTCTTATTTTGTCAACCTCTGCTGATAAAAGAGCATTCAAGCCTTATCAGACTACAAACAATTCATTGTTAGACAGAACAGAGTGGTCTTGGTTTCCTCAAGTATCACAACTGTCTACAACTCACTGCTAGTTAAGGTGCATTATATTGCATTACATATTTTGGCTATACAAAACATATCTCGCCACAGTTATACATAAGCAGATATGGTAACCTTGCATAACTCCAAAGCTATAAAAGCCCTTGTGACAAAAACAAACCACACAGAATCAGCCACATGAATCCTAATGCGAGACCAACTCTACAATCTTTAACAGTGTGCTAAAATGGTTAAAATATTTTCATGCGTACAAACTAATTTTCCACTATACATTCTGTGCAACATGAAAGCTTCTATACTCTTAGCAACAGAAAGCGGTCTACTAAAAGGCACTCTTGCAGTGCAGCCCAATCCTATGCATGTTTGCTCAGAGGTATATACAATTGAGTTCAATGGTACTTAATCCTGAGCAAGCAGTAGAGCCCGGTGGCTCCAGTGTCAGTGGAGCGGTGTACCTTTCCAGGTTTTAGCCTGAACCTTTTAAGGAGCTATCCATGGCGCTGAACAGCAAACCCAGACTAGATTCAGCACCATGGACAGCTCCTTTAAAGTTCAGGCTGAAACGCAGAGTGGATACACTACCGCACTGACATTGGAGCCACCAGCCTCAACTGTGAGCAAGCATGCAAGGGATTGCAGCCTTAGTATATTTACGAGCACTTGTAGGTGTACAGGGGCACTGTATGCAGTATACGTTCTTTCCCTGCATTATCAGGGCTGCACTCTTGATTCCAATATCAGGGAAAAATTCTTGCTTGCAATTAGCATGTGACTGAAGTGAATGGGTCAGCCCCTATCTACATTAAGCTTCCCGTGTACATTCATGGTACTTTTGGATCTCATCATGTGTATATCTAAAGCTGTTAGACAAGATTTCATTATGTCAAAGTACTCATTTACATAAAAATAACCTGTTACTGAAGGGGAACCCCCACAACTTCTGTCTTAAAATGATCAGGAAAATAGTCGTTACGGTCAATTCTATCAGGTTCCTTGTGTCACCATTTAAAGTATTTCACTGTTAACCTTCTTAAGAATAAGATAATGAATCTCTATGACCACTAGTTTTAAAAGTCTTAGAGCTTTTGTTGATTTTACTTAGGACAAATGTGAACTAATTAGGAGCTACACCTGGGCAGAGAGGAATAATTACCAAGCTGACTCATTTAAAGTACCAAAATGTGTAGTGATTGATTCCTTGCATAGCTGCCTTTATAGGTCTTAGCATCCTACTCAGGAACTATTTTGAAACCCAAGAAACAGTTTTCCTAAGGCTACACCTGGACCTCCCTGTTGAACTCATTTCATTCCCCAAGAAAAGCCTCATTCAGGCATTCATTTACCAGGTAGATCAAACATGTGAGGAGGAAAAGTGCTCCAGCCCCTCCCGTCTCTTGTCATGTTCAGTGCTCTACACACATGGAGGGTGGCTGTCTGAAGAGGAGAGCCTCCTCTATCCGTGGAGGCTTCCACGTGAGCAAGAGCATAGATTTTCCAGCATTCTGATTCCCTTGAAGAAGCTCCATGGATGAATGTGGGCGATGAATGTGACAAGGGAGAAGGGCAGGGCTGGTAAAAGCTCTCCCTCTTCGCATGTTTGATCTAACCAGTAAGTGGATGCTTAAATAGGGCTAAAGTCACACTTTGGGGGGGGGGGGGAACCTTACCTACAAAATTAAAAGCAGATTCTCTAGGACAGTCCATATCAAGCATTAAAGAGGACCTGATTTCAATTTATAGCCAAAAGAAGAACTGTCATTATTTCGGGATTGTGTAATTTTGGGGGGAAATGAAATGAGTTCAGCGGAAGGTGCAAGTGTGGGCAAAAGAAAACTGTTTCCGGGATCTCAAAATAGTTCATAAGTAGGATGCTAAGACCTATAAAGGCAGCAATGTGAGGAGCCAATTACACTTACTACTACACATTTTGATACTTAAATAGGTCAGCTTGGTAATTACCTTCTCGGCCCAGGTGTCAGACATAATTAGCTTACATTGGGTTGGATCCAGACTTGCTGTTAGCAGAACTCTGCTCATAGGATGCTCACAGTTGGATGGGGATGACTTCCAATTCCTCCTTCCCGTGGCAGACCTCTGTGCCCCCTGAAAAGTTTCTCTGGAAGTTCAGGAAGGACTCTCTGAATAGTGTGAAAGCTGGTGCTGGGGGCAGCAAGGGAAGAGGGAATTACCTCCCCTCTTCCTCCAGCAGGGAGCTTCCACTGGATCAGTCCCGTCTATGAACAGGCCTTCTGTTTGTGGAAGTGCAAGTCTACATCCAAGTCATTGTCCTGATAAGAGGAAAATATCCCTTTCTCAGAGACGGCAGGAAGATTTTCTTTAATTGCACAACATAAATTAGTCCTGCCTATTAGAAAATCTTTATTTTCTGCTTATAAGGAAGTCTTTCACATTTTTCTATGATAAATTAAAAGGGGCTGTGCTATGATACAAAAACTTTACAATATTTTCAATGAGTAACTTTGAGGCTGGCAAAATTAAAAAGCAAAAACAAAATACATTCATATAACATGCCCCCTATTTTCCACTTATTTAAAATGATTTTTAGGCTGCCTTTAAGGGTAGAAAACAACCACTGCCACCCAAAAACCTAAACAGTTTTAAGCATCTAAATTTGTGCAAACAGTAAGTCCTATTTGAGGAAGCTCTGTAATTTATATTGTCAAATGTTGCAGCTTTCTTTGAACATGAAGATTTATTATCCAGAAGCCTTGTTTTCTTCCTACAGACTTTAGTCTAAATGAGTGTTAACATGTTGAAATGGTTAGAAAACTGGTGTTATTAACACCATGTAGGCTCACAATAAAAGCCTCTGCATGAAACTATCAGAAATTAAATACTGACACTCCTAATGCTATCCAGACATGCTGTCTTATATTTAAACCAATGATCGTGCAACAATTTCTAAAAGGTGGAAACGCTTCAAACTTTGTTTTTAATAGATCCTACTACATAGCTGTATTTTCATCATTAAAAACAGGCAAACCAAAGGGCAAAGAATTTTCAGGTTCATGCAAATCCCTCAAAGATAAACAAATAATAATGGGCCCTGATCCAAGAGGATAGTAGAAAGTGATCTGCCACATGCTACATTCCTTGAAGTCTGCCTTCCTTTGTCTGTCTGCGGTAAGGTGCTCAGGAGAGGGGAGAAGAGCCCTGAAACAATTCAGCCCCCAAATTCCCCTCCCTCTGCCTTACAAGTGATTGGGACTGCCAGAGCTAATAACATTGGTCACCTCTCGGGTCTCCTGCACCACAAGTTTGTGCATTTCCCAGCTGCTGGATGGAGGTTTCCCCCTTTGAAAGTACACTTTTGAACTGGTGGCAGGGCAGATCTGAGAGCAGAAACTTATTTGCACTCATGAATTGCTTTTGCTGGATCAGGGCAAAGGACTCCAATGAGAGCTAGCTGCCTTACAGCTACAAAGCTTTATTTCTTGACAGCTTTTAAACAATGAGGGCTAGCAGCTTACCTTTATCCACTAATGAGAGGCCACAGAAATTTAAAATAAAACAATATTAGATAAACTGATTTTTAAAAACAAAACAAAACAAAGCAAGCTAATAAAATATGCTATAGCTTTTAGTTAATGTGTAAAATAATGATGCACATAAATGATAAACACATTCTCTCGCAGAGCTGGAAACAAAAATAACCAAAACCAAGATCACTCATGCTCATCATGCACACTTGGAAATCTCCAGAAATGCAACATTCCCATGTAAACTTTTCAATACAACTTTCTGTACAGGGTGCAGTTCACTTTCAAACAGTGTAATACTGTGTTTACAGCTCCATTATTGCAGCATGCTCATTAAAAGAACACTTTCTTACCAAGCTCTTCAAGCTCTGAGGTCATTGATTTAGACCGCAAGGTCAGTGCAGTTGTTGGAGCCCGTTTTGGAGGTGGTGGGGCTTTGCATTAAACAGAAGGACATACATGATAAGTAAAAGAACTCCAGTATAGTATATGCTCATATATGCATCATTCGAATTCAACCCAAAACTGCATTCCTGCATTAAATGAAAAAGTGCTTTTCTCAATGTACAGTTATGCCTTGGATTGAGAGCATAATTCGTTCCAGAAACGTGCTTGTAATCCAAAACACTCTTATATCAAAACGAAATCCCCCCCAAAAAATTTGTACAGAGATTTTTAATTTAAACCGTACTACGGTACTTGTATTGCAAGACGTCGCTTGTATATCAAGTAATAAATAAATAAATAAATATTTAAAAATTTGCTTGTCTTGCAAAACGCTCTCAAACCAAGTTACTTGCAATACAAGGTATTACTGTATTTACCGGGATAAAAGGAGGTATTTCCTCCTTTTATCCCGGAAGACAATCTTACTCGGTCACGAGTGATCGCCTGATGATGATGATGATTACTGTACCAAAAATAATCAGCAAACTGATCTCTAGCAACAACTGGCCACTGCATACAGTAGTTTCCACACATAGAAAAGAGCACACCACAATATTTCCTTAATATATTTTTTTATTTTAGGAGATTTTTATGCCTGTGTTCTCAACTAGGCTTATGTCACTGTATCTTAATTGATAAATCTGCAACCATATGAGATATGGTATTGTAGAAGCCTGCAACCTCTATATTTCGATATCATATCAACAACCTATGTGACAGCAGAAAATTATCTGAAAATTATCTGAAAGACAAGTGGATTTGACCAAAAATCATGATGGGGTACAAAAAGTGAACATAAGAACCACAGACAATGACAGTTCTATAAAACTGCTTCCAAGTCTTGCAAAATGAAACTAAAAAGAAAGTGATCCAAACTACATTCAATTTATAGTCTGGATTAGACATATATGTCATTGCAGCTTTCAAGACAAGGATATAACTTTATGTTTGTACCTGCCATATAAAAAGATAATCATTCAGCACCAGATGCACCTGAGAGATTTTCAATTATACATTTGCTGTGCTGAGCTCATAGCAGTAAACCATTTCAGAACTTAACACCAGAGACAACACTCAGCATTGTCATGACAAAAACCTAACATGCTGATTTCCTGCTACACTGCCAAAATCAGCTTCCTGCAAATAGGCTGTACTATGTTATTGCAATTCACATATATAAAACTGACAGCCATTTTCAAAGCAAGATATGCATAGCTTAATGAGTCATGCACATTCCAGTCACACAGTCTAACTGCACAACACTTCCAGGAGTCTTAGAAGAAGCATAAAATGGACAGCAATTCTGACCAGACATATTTATAGATGGAGAATAGATACAAATGAGCAGGTGCACCATTATCTGGACAATGTAAAAAACAAATAAAAGCCACTAGCCAAGATGCCAATACCAACAATGCCACTGTCACTTGGCTCCTGGATTTCCTCATCATAACTTCCAAAAATCTGCAAAATGAAAACCCCCGAAGTCTTGTGGTACCTTAAAAACCAACACATTTATTTATTCTGGCATAAACTTTCAGGGACACTGTCCACTCCAGATTGAAGAACAGTCAACCTCAAATTGGCCAATCTATATACATATGTGGAAGGGGGTCAGGAGATGTAAACCAGGAAGTCAGCCAGAATTGAAATGCAAAAGGTACAGAAAGGGATATTTACCTTAACAGTTGCCATTCACTAGATGTCCTTGGGCGATAACACAATCATTGCAATGGTGAGCTGATTAACATATTGAAATGCAAAACTGAAATGCAGGAAAGTACAGACAGTTATTATTACCTTAACGGTTGCCATTCACAAAACATTGTTGGTTGATAACACAGACATCATTGCAATGTTGATCCAATTAACATATATAGTGTGATTAAAACAAAATATTTATGCCTATTGAAACCACAGGAAATAGAGTTGAATTTCTTAATAAATTGTACTTCAGCAATTTCACATTGGTATTAGTCTTTGGAATTCCTTTGTTCAAGAATGGCCACTTTAAGGTCATTCACCAGGTGTCCCTGGAGGCTGAAATATGGATAGCATTATTAGGTCCTGTACTAGTGTTGCAAGGGTAGTACTGTCATCTGGGTCTGCCTCAAGGTCTGGTACCTGTGTCTGTATCTCTGTTGCAAGGTCCTTTCCTCTCATTGGCCCTGGGTGGTAGGCCTGTACTTACTTAGAGACAGCCACCCAACATAAAAAGGACACTCACCATCAACAATAGACTATCCACAATTTCAGGGGTTCACACACCTGTTCATCCTCCAATGTGATATATGTCATTATTTGTCAGCAATGCCCTACTGTACTGTACACAGGAGAAACAAGACAGTCTCCACACAAAATAATAAATGGAGACGAATCTGATCTAAGGAATGGCAATGTTCAGAAACGAGTGGGGGAACAATTCAACCTCCAAGGATACTCTGAATGATTTTAAAACAGCTATTCTTGAACTAAGGAATTTCAAAGACAGATACCAATGTGAAATTGCTGGAGTACAGTTCATTAAGAAATACAACCCTATTTCCTGTCATTTGAATAGGGACAAAGTGTTGTTTTTTTTAAAATCACGTATGTTAATCAGCTATTGCAATGATGCCTGTGTTATCATCCAACAACCGTTTTGTGAGTGGCAACTATTAAGGTAATAATCACTGTCTGTACTCTCCTGCATTTCAGTTTTGTATTTCAATATGTTAATCAGCTCATCAATGCAATGACTGTGTTTGTTATCACCCAAAAGTGTTTTGTGAATGACAACTGTTAAGGTAATTATCACTGTCTGTACTTTTTTGCATTTCAATTCCCTCTGACAACACTGTTTCCCTCTCCCCACCCCCACTCCCACCATCCCACATGTGTATATAGATCTGCCAGTCTGTGATGAAGTAGACAGTAGCCACGAAAGCTTATGCCAGAATAAATAGGTTTTTTTAGTTTTTAAGGCACCACAATACTCTTTATTATTTTGGCTACCACAGTCTAACATGCCCACCCCTCTGGAAATTGCAAAACAAAGCAACTATCATGAGCCTTGATAGATCAGATAATTAGAAAGGCTGAGAAAAGCTAGTCTAAGTACTGATACCTTGGACAAAAAAGGAGGATTTTTTTCTAATGTTGGTAATACATGTTGGAATACTCTATTTTTAGGACTGTTATTTCCACAAATAACCAAGATCCAATGCACAATGCAGAAAGCCTCCGCTGCACATTGGCTAAAAAGACAGCAGCTCCAGCTCTACAGCCACTTAAGGCTACTCTGCCCTCCTCAATATGTCATACTATTCTATTATCATTTTCTTGTTATTATTTATAGATTTCATAGATCATAGAGTTGGAAGGAGCCTACAAGGCTATCGAGTCCAACCCCCTGCACAATGCAGGAAACTAGAGGAGGGGTCTCCCATCCAAGTAATAACCAGGCTTGACCCTGCTTAGCTTTCCACGCTCAGACAAGCTGAGCCAGCATATACATATTGACACCAAACTTTCATCAAATACAAAATTCTCACTGTTTTAACATGATCAAGTTTTAGCTTATTCTGAGGGCTGCTTCTTATTGGACTCAAGATGCATGGAAAACAGTATTGGGTCAGTGGACCGGCAACATAAAATATAATAATCTAAATATATTGGAAGAAGGGGATATATGTCTTTCGCAGCAGAGGCAAAACTCAGGAAATTGATTGGGTGAATACAAGACAGCAAAAGACACAAGGTTCCTGCATGCATCTTAAAACCAATATCTGATATTAAGACATGAATCTTTAAGAAGCAATGCAGGATATGGCCTGAGTTACTTATGCCTTTGTCCTCTTTCACACAGATGCTTAGCACTGTGGCAACTGCTTCCCTGTGGTACAATCTCACACCTCTGGGGAATGCATGTGAATTGTTCTACCCATTTGGGATGGGATGGCAGCCTGCAGGAGAAAGGATATTAATGAACTGGGAAAGACCCATCAAATGAGCCTCACCCATGTAGTTGGAATATTCACACAAACTCTGCAACACTGTAGGATTGCACCAGAAGGAACCAGCTCCCATGCCACTGTCTGTCTATTTAAACAGGGCCTTTGTGTTCTCTGAATTTAGAAATTAACCCTTTTCATTCATATTAAATAGCAGAATGATGCACAGACCGTGCAGCATGAACTTCAATGATGCTAAATAATTACTCAAATTGTTCTCTCTATGAAGAAGCATAAGAAACAGTTAAAACAATGAAAATAATGTACCTTTCTTTCTGGCTGTGTCATCTGGATCAAGATTTCTGGTTACTGTGACAACTTTAAGAACTAAGTGATTGCCTCCTTGCCGAATCATGTTCACCACTTGCCTGTGGCCAACCTTTACTACATTTTCATTATTAACCTGAAAGAAAGAAAGAAAAAAACAAGGGACAGGAATAAATTAAATTAAAATATGTGGAGAATAATTGATTTAAAATTACTATAAAGAGAAAAAGATGCTCTGTAAGGTAAATGTATGGATGCTTGAAGAATCTGACCTTTGCAAATTCCAATACAAACTGATCTAATCCACATCTAGAGTAATGTGAGAATCAAAACTAATGTGAGAATCAAAACTTAGTTATCCACCAGCTTGCTAAATTTTCCTACACAGTTCTCAGCTCAAAAAGTGTATCAACATACATTTTAAAAAGTGTATTTTGAAAGAAAAATATGTCTAAAAATACATATTTATGTATGTATTTAAAGGAAAATTTTGATGCAGATTTTTTTAAAATTGCAAATTCATGTGGAAACAGAATAGAACTTATACGTGATTATATGCAAAAGTGGCATTGACTGGAAATAGACTGATTCCTCCATCCCGAGGTAAAAGGTATGAAATTGGTTAGTATTTATGAAGTCATTAAAAAAATCTTCATAAATCAGCAGTCACTGATAAATATCCACAAAACTGGAATTTAGAGATCTGGTTACCATATTTTGTGTTAGGTATGAAACATCATTATTTTTTTTCGAGCAAATAGTCATATTTATTCAGAATCCAACTATTGACATTATGCCCATTGAGCACAGTTATCTCCCCCCCCCATCAAGCCATACATAGGGTAGGCATGAGATGGGAGAGAGGGAAGGAGGATTGTTCGAAGTCTAATACAAACTGTTTATTTGATTTATTTATTTTCAGCTTCTCTAGAGATGTATGGCATGAATTAGTCCTGAAATGTTAATTTCTGTATCCTTTGCTGTATAATTATTTACCTTTTGCTCTCTCTGAAAGAATCCAATTTAATGGAAATAAGGAAGTGCAGGCCGAAAGATTCTGCTAATTGATTTTAGTGTAATTTAATTCGTTTTCTTTATATTCCTGGCATGTTTACAAAGCATACAAGCAATGTCTACCCCACTGGAAAGTTTATTGCTTCTGTGGTTTGGAAGTCAAGGAAGTCAAACCACATTGGTGGTAGTTTTTTAAAACATTTATCTAGTCAATTGTGAAAGAAATTGTGAAAGAAACATTTATCTAGTCAATTGTGAAAGAAATTGTGAAAGAAACATTTATCTAGTCAATTGTGAAAGAAAGGAGGCTAGGTAGTTCTGGATCTGCCACAGACCCCAGTAAAAAAATGGATGTGCAGAGAATTGTGAATTTCAGGTCCAAGTAGGAATACATTTAACTTGGACAGACCTGCCCATTCTGGTGCATGAATTCTGTAGCTGCCATTTTCCAAGATGGCTGACATGCAAATAGGAATATGTCATAGCCCTTTAACAAATGCATGTAAAAAGCTCATTTTTATGGCAAAATGTAGCGTTTTTTTAAAGTCAGGATGGGTAGAAGAACTATTACCAATCACTGCTACCACCTGTATCGTCTAGTAGATAAAATAGTGGACTAGGAACAGGAAGACACAGGTTCAAATCACTGCCCTGCTTTGAAGCCCACTGGGTGCACTTCAGCCAGTCATCATCTCTCAAATGAACCTACCTCTACAGGATTGTTGTGAGGATAAGGGTGGGGGGACATGTACAACACCCTGAGTTCCTTGAAGGAAGGGTGGAATAAAAATGAAGTAAATAAATATTTATTTAATAACATTGAATCAGAGACTACAAACAATATCATACATTGTTGACTGATATGGATTGCGCCCTTGATGCTCGTAAGTCCCTGAACTCAGAGGCTTACGAGCATCCAGTGCAGAGCAGGAGGAGCAGTGGAGGTGATTTGCACCTCCACACACCTCCCACTCTGCATTTTAGCTAGATGACCGTTTTTTCCGGCTATCTAGCTGAGGTGCTTCGGAAGGAGGCTGCACAGGATGCCGGATACCTTGTATCCTGGCCTCTGTAGTCTCCTCCCCTCCCTTGGAATGCCTCCTTTACCCCCTCTCTGAGGTTGAGTTTCCGACCTCAGAGAAGCAGCTGGAGCGGCTCTTTCTGTGCTGAGTGGGGGGTGGGCAGAGCATGGATTCCCAGGTCTGAGGTCAGAGCTCTGTCTCCAACCTTGGAACTGGGAATCCGAAGTATGTTATGGCCAGTTCTTGACCAGTTCTTCCGGTCAAGACATAAGGGCACTTAGATGACTGCAAAACACCATTCACTTCCTCCCAGCTGCAGTCCGGCAGATTCAGCACTGTGTAGTCATGATCCAACAATAAAACAATGATAACAAAGCAGCACACAGTAAAAACATGATAAAACCAGCAGCAAGGGGTGAAAAGAGTGTAGCACTTGCTAAAACCAAAGTAAAACCAGCAGAAAAAATAAATCAGCACAAAGAACTAAAAGCACTAAAACAGTTTGTAAATGCTTGGGAGAATAAAAAAACATAATGTAGGAACCAGGCAACTCTCCCTGGGAATTCCACAGGCAAGGTGTCATTGCTGAAAATGCTCTTTCTATTGTAGCTACCTGCCTTGTCTCATTTGGCAGGGACACCTAGAGGAGGGCATTGGATAATGATATGTTACATTCATTTTGTTTTTTAAATATCTGAAAATATATATGAAAAATTCATTTAATAAAAAAATAAAATAAACACTCACAGGGCTATCTCTGTCCAGGTAGGACAGGAGACTAGAACCTCAGGCCTAGAGGCCAAATCTGGCTGTTCGCCAGATGGCACCACACCCTGTCCCTGACCTGGATCCAACCAATCATTTGGTGGTTTCCCAGCTTTTGTGCAGTTTTCCCCATTCTAAAAGGTTGAAATGCTTCTCCTAAGGCTAAGTTCCTGGCAATAAGAGTTTTAAGCTAAAACATGCTGGTATCTTTGGTATTTTGGTCCTGCCCCTTTTGCCCCACCCTCACTGGAATGCAGCCCCCCAAGAGCTTCTCTGAAATGGAATTTCAGATTTAAAAACCCTGAGGTAGGGTCATAGTTGGTTTAGCAGCCTAAGCTGATAAAAAGCCACTCCAAGCCACAGAGGCCTCTAGTGATAATCACGAATCCCAGAGAACCTGTAAACTGCAAATCTGATCCTTTAGGAGGAGTGCAAACCCCTTGAGAACAGCGTGAACACCACTTAACAGGACAATAAACCACCCACAAACAGTATTTCTGTCTTGTCTGGATTGAATCTCATCTTATTGGCCCTCATCCAGTGTATTACCCAGTCTAAGCACTGGTTCAGATAATCAACTGCCTCTCCTATATTAGACAAAAAGGACAAGTAGAGGTGGGTATCATCTGCATATTGGTTACACTCAGCCCATATCCCCAGATAACCTTTCCCAGTGGTTTCATGTAGATGTTGAAAAGCATGGGGGATAAAAAAAGGGCAGGGATGGGCTGATGCTTTGGATTTCAACACCCGGAAGCCTCTTGCCAACATGGCCAATGGTTAGGAATGCTGGATGTTCAAGTCCAGAATATCTGGAGATTTTTCTACCCATCCCTGAAATAGAGCCCCGAGGAACTACCTAGGGAAGTGATGGTGAACCTATGGCCCGTGTGCCACAGCTGGCACGCGGGGACCGCTCTGCCGGCACGCGAGCCATAGGTCGCCAGGGGCACAGAGCTCGAACAGAGCTCGAGAGCAGGGGGGCGAAGCAGCCGCTCCTGCCTGCCGTGTGTCGCCCGGCATCCCGCAGGCCGCCTCCTCTGCCGAGGAAGGGCCGAGGTCCTCCCGGGGCAGGGCGGGCAGGCCTGGAGAGTCACCGCCCGGCTCCAACACTCCCCGCCGGCGGCATGACGCAGCGGGTGGGTCCGACGGGAGCAGCCGCTCCTGCCCGTCGCCCGGCATCCTGCAGGCCACCGCCTCTGCCAGGGAAGGGCCGAGAAGGTCCTCCCAGGGCGGGCAGGCCTGGAGAGTCATTGCCCGGTGACGTGAAAGTCATTCCCGGCGGCGTGAGGCAGCGTCACGCCGCGCTCCCGCGCTCCCTCCCAACGAGGCGCTGGTGCTGTTTGTTTGCCGACGGCAAAGGAGGAGGAGAAAGAGAAGGGAGAGGAGCCACAGCCCCGCCGCTGTCGAGCAGAGGAGCGGACCCGAGGCAGACAGGCAAGCCGGAATGGTGTACTTTCTGCAGGAGGGCGAGGAGGAGGGGAAGCAGGAGAAGGGAGGAAGGGCAGGCACATGGCGTGGGGAGAGCTCCGCGTCCCATCCGCCCGTCCTTCCCCCATTTTGTACCTGGGACCTTTTCCTTCTTCTTTCAATTCCCTCGCGTCTTGCCCCCCAGCCGCCTCATTCCCTCCTAGCCAGCACCTTCGCCTCAGTTGCCTTTTCCCTCTGCTTGCCACACAGTCTTGCTTTTATTTCACCACCGCAGGCTTCCCTTCTTCTTTCTTGGCGACCCCCACATTCTCCCTGGCTTCATCACAATCCCCCCCCACTCTTTCCCCCAAACGCTTGAGGTCTTCTCCTTTCCCCTCCAGATTCCTTCCCTCCCTCCCCCGTTTTGTATCTAGGTCCCTAATTATCCCATGATCAATTGTTGGAACTTATGAAATTATTTATGTATTTATCTAACATTGATTTATCTATCAATTTACTAGTATATAGGAAATTTATCTATGGGCTTTATGAACATTATTTATACATTTATTTACATTTATTTATACATGAATTATAAACCACTAATCATTTTTAGCATAAATAAGAACTATAAACTTTCTACAGCCTGAAAAATTGGACAAATGTAAGGAAAGGGTCTACATGGTTGTTGTTTTTAATCAATCAAATCATTTTTATTGTCAGGATTATCCTCTTTTATCATTATTTTTATCATTATGAATATTATATTTATTGTTTATTATATTCATTATTTATTTTATCATATATAAAGAATATATGTGTTGGACTGGGACTGGGAGTGTTGGACTGGGACTCGGGAGATCCAGGTTCTAGTCCCCGTTCTGCCATGAAACTCACTGGGTGACTTTGGGCCAGTCACAGACTCTCAGCCTAACCTACCTCACAGGGTTGTTGTGAGGATAAAATGGACAGCAGGAGGATTATGTAAGCCGCCTTGGGTTCCTTGCAGGTGCTTCATCTGTCTTTTTTTTTTATAAATTTGTTTTTGTGTGTTTTCCCTGTAGAAGCAGGGAAAGGACCCAGAGTAAAGCTTGCCCCATACAATTTCAGTCTGGCATATAATCATATTACAAGTTGAGAATCCCTTATCCAAAAATACATGCGCCTAATTATTTAAAAAGTTTATCTAAATTACCTTCAGGCTATGTGTACAATGTAGTACTATTTAAAAAAATTGAGTTGATGTTTTTTTCAATAAAAAAACTGTTTGTATCATTGAAAGCCCTGTTATTGTGTTTTTCTTTTAAGACAAAATATGTTAATTAGTTTGGACAACTGTATGAGTTGTTTTTACTAAACTAAAACTAAAACAGGTTTAATTGCAGTGTTGGCACTTTGAAATAAATAAGTTGGTTTTGTGTTGCAGTTTGGGCACTCGGGCTCAAAAAGGTTCGCCATCACTGACCTAGGGGTAGAGCAGTAATTCCCCATGATACAATGCCCCTACATACCAACCCTGACAGCCTATCTAGAAGGAGACCATTGCTGATGATATCAAAAGCATTTGAGTGGTCTAAGAAACCAATCAGTCCTACTCCCTCTGTCCCTCTCTCCCAGCACAGGTCATCCCTCAGGGTAACCAAGGCTGTTTCTATTCCAAAACCAGACCCGAAGCCAGATATAAATGGATCTATAAAATCAGTTTCATCCAAGAGTGCCTGCAGCTCATCAATGACCACTTGCTGAAGCACATAGACCAGGAAGAGGATGTTGGCAACCAGCCTCTATAGTTGTTTTCAGTTTCTGGGTCCAGCTTAGATTTCTTCAGGAGCAGCTTGATCACTGACTCTTTTAAAGTAGCTGGTATCAACCCTTCTCTCAAAGAGAAATTTACAAGCTCCTGAACCCAGCCGGAATCACCTACCTATTAGATATAATAAACCAGGAAGGTCATGGGTCAAGCATACAAGTGGTAAGCTAAAGATGCCCAAGCACCTTGCCCACAACATCAGGACTCAGCAACTGAAACTCTTCCAGCACAACTGGATCAGACAGTGTTCTGGATACTTCCATAACTGGAATCGCATCTTAACTGTGGAGTCTAAGTCATGATGGATGCAAACAACTTTATCTTCAAAGTGTCTTGTAAACCTGTCACAGAGTGTCACTGAAGGTACAACTCTCTCCCTCTCCTGGGCCAAATTACAACATGTGTGTCACCATCTGGAAAAGCTCAACTGGATGACACTGTGAAGATGTAATGGAGGTAGAAAAGAAATCCTTCTTTGCCACCTTCACCGCCACAGAACCTGAATGAATGAATCTCTTTATTACAGTCATAGACCAGCACAAAATAAAACATTCTCCGCATGCAAGAAGCCCACAGGGTAAACAATATGCAAAGTACAGTAATGCAGATAGCTGTACTCATGCTCATCCACATAAAGTAGAAGCACAACGCACATATAGCAATTAATTTAAAACTGTTATACAGCAAAGAAATACAATAAGATACACTAAGTTTCTAAATAAAAACAGTTCCAAACCTACTACACAGAACCTATATTCAGGCAAATTGGTACCAAACACACAGCACAGATTGCATAGCCTGAAAATGCCTGACACAATTTGGAGAGACAAATGCCCTATCATAAAAAGCCAATGAAAATGGTATCTGATGAGAGTGTGCACTATACTTCCCCAGCCTAATGCCCTCTATATATTTTGGACTACTACTCCCATCCTCCCTCACTATTGGCCATGCTGGCTGGGGTAAATGTTGAGTTGAGGTCCAAAACATCTGGAGGGCACCATGTTGTGGAAGGGTGGTGTGGACAGTATCGGTGAAAGTGAACACTTTTGAGGCGATGAGGGTTGATCTGTACAAAAAATTGAACTTGCTGATCTGCCACCAACCGCCAGCTCCATTACAGAACACATCCAAACAGTATTCATTGCTATCAAATAATCACTCACCCTCTTGGATCATGATGGCTATGCAATGCTGAATCTGCTGGACTACAGTTAAGAAGAAATGGATTGTGTTTTGCAACCACCCATGTGCCTTATGCCCTTACCAGAATTGATGACCATGTGCAGGTGCAAAATACACCACATAAGAACACGCAAGAGGTGGGCTGGAACAATATATGGGATAGACGGATTGTGAAAGTTATGTCAACTAGGATAAAGGAGAATTTCTATAAAATAATATGGAGTTAGATGGTACCTAACTCTAGTAAGATTAAATAGAATAGATAACAATTGCTCCGTATTTTGTTGGAGAGGATGTCAGGAAATAGGTAGATATGCTCATATGTGGTGGAGTTGTAAAAATGTTCTGGAATTTTGGCGAGAGGTATTTACAGAAATATCGGAAATTATTGGTATTAATCTAGAGGTCTGTCCTAAACTTGCTTTGTTATCAATAACCGATAAAGTCACTTGTGCCCAAAATACAAAGGAACTACGGTAATTGTAAACTTGTTAACTGCAACTAGGTTAATGATTGCGAAGAAATGGAAAGTACAACATATTTTTCTAATCACTGATTGGTATAAGGAAGTTTGGGATATAGCCCTAAATGATAAACTAACTTGTAGTATCAAATGCAAAAAGGGACAGTTAAAGAAGAATAATTTTATGGATATATGGAATCAATTATTAGACTATGTATTAATAAAGGGGAAGGGGAGTATGCCTTGTCAGGACATGTTATATTTTTGGAATGTGGAATTCAATTGATTAAGGGGATGGAAGTATATTAGTTGGTCCCTAGGCGGGTGGGGGGAGTGCACCTTATGATTTATTCTAGTTGTATGTTTTTGTTTTACAGTTTTGTATGTAGTTTATAATAACTAAATAAAATTTATTTTTAAAAAAAGAACATGCAAGAGGTTTTCAGTTATTTGCTGTACTTCATGCAAGTGTGAAAAGCTGTGTCACAATGCACCTTAAATAACAAATCCATGTTCAACAATTTACTTGCATTTATCAGTCAACATTGTATGGTATGGTTTGTGTGGCGTAGTGGTGAGAGTGTTGGACTGGGACTCGGGAATCTGGGTTCTAGTCCCCGCTCAGCCATGAAACTCACTGGGTCACTTTGGGCCAGTCACTGACTCTCAGCCGAACCTACCTCACAGGGTTGCTGTGAGGATAAAACGGAGAGGAGGAGAAGGATTATGTAAGACCCCTTGGGTTCCTTGAAGGAAAAAAGGTGGGGTATAAATATAATAAATAAATAAATGTAATCTCTGATTCAATTTTATTAAATAAATATTTATTTATTTTACTTTTATTCTACCCTTCATCCTAAGGAATCAGGGTGGTGTACATGTTCCCCCTCCTCTTGTCCCCATCATAATCCTCTTGAAGTAGGTTAGTCTAAGAGATGATGACTGGCTGAAGTGCACATGCCGAGCTTCAATGCAGAGCAGTCTTCTTGCTTCTAGTCTGGCAAACTATCTACTAGACCATACAGGTTGCTAACAGTGACTAATAATAATAGCTCTTCTACCCATCTTGACTAACCCCCACCATACATTTTGCCACCAAAATGAGCTTTCTACATATATTTGTTAAGGAGTTATGTGACATATTCCCATTCGCATGTGAACCATCTTGGACAATGGCAGCTACGGAATTCAGGTACTGGAATGGGCATGTCTACATAAGTTAAATGTGTTGCTGCATGGACTTGAAACACATACAAACTTCAAGATTTTCTGCACATCCATTTTTTTTTTACAGAGGATCTATGGCTGGTCCTGGGCTTTGACCAAAAATCTGCATATCACACAAATCTGCATAGGAACCACATTCAATTTTTAGCTGAAGGTCACAACCTCTCAACTCTGTAGATGCATATTTTATATTCAAAACATATGCTACCCATCTCTCTTTCAGTGCTGGTCTTGCAGGTAGGGTGTGTATGTGTGTGCGCGTGTATGAGAGAGAGAGAGAGAGAGAGAGAGAGAGAGAAGTTCCACACTGCAGCTCGGCGGTGGGGTGTTACTCTGCCCATGCTTCCAAGTGTGATAGAAAAAATGCTCTGCTAACATATTCCCCTGCATATGCAAATACAGGCTAGGGCACAAGAAAAAGGAGGAAAGGAGATAGGGCTTGAGCTGTAAGAAGCTAATAAACTACTATATCTACCTGAAATATCTGGCGTGCCTGGCAGAAATGAGTCTACAAACGACAGCCAAAACCTAGTCTGACCTCCATGCTAACTATGTACAAACATTTTTAGTATTGGTACCTTTCACAAGGTGCAGCAGTCACCAAAGAATATTTCACAAAATAGACCCCATTTACATATACAGAAATACCTTGGATTGCAAGTAACTTGGTTTGAGAGCATTTTGCAAGACAAGCAAATTTTTAAATATTTATTTAATTTTTTTTTAACTTGATATACAAGCGACGTCTTGCAATACAAGTACAGTCATGCCTTGGATTGAGAGCATAATTCGTTCCGGAAACGTGCTTGTAATCCAAGACACTCTTATATCAAAATGAAATCCCCCCCAAAAAAAATTGTACAGAGATTTTTAATTTAAGCCGTACTACAGTACTTGTATTGCAAGACGTCGCTTGTATATCAAGTCAAAAAAATTAAATAAATATTTAAAAATTTGCTTGTCTTGCAAAACGCTCTCAAACCAAGTTACTCTCAAACCAAGGTATTACTGTACTGTAGTACGGCTTAAATTAAAAATCTCTGTACAAATTTTTTTGGGGGGATTTCGTTTTGATATAAGAGTGTTTTGGATTACAAGCATGTTTCCGGAACGAATTATGCTCTCAATCCAAGGCATGACTGTAGTTGCTCCCACGACTGTCTTAGTACATGTTAAAAGATTGTGATGTGTATGGATTGATTTCCTGAGGTATAGCTTTTCTTCAACATGAAAGTTTGTCTTTAAGCCTACTATTGGTCTTTATACCTTTAATCAGGACTTTATCCTTCCTAATTTTTTTAGGTGTCACTTATGGAATTCCTGAACCCCTAAGCCTCAGAATACAAACAGAGAAATTCTATGGCCCCCTAGACAGCGTCTAGGGGGCCCTAGGATTATTCGGATACCCAGCTCCGAGTTTGGAAAACGGCTCCGACCTCAAAGCAGGAACTCTGTGCCCTCCCCCACCACATCGCAGCCACTGCAGAAAGAACCATGCCAGCTGAATCTCTGAGGTCGTAAGAGCAACCTTGGAGAAGGGGTTTAGGGGGTGGGGAGGGGAGGGGACCAGTGCCACTAAAATCCAACAAATCCTGGCGGTGCCTCAGCCTCCTTCCCTCCTGCTCTGAAGCACTTCAGCTAGACATCTGAAATTGGCTGCCTAGATGAGTTGCAGGGCGGGAGGAGTGCAGAGGCAATCTTCAACCTCTGTGCTCCTCCTGCCCTGCAGAGGATGTCTGTAATCCTCCAGATTCAGAGGGCTATGGGCATCCCCATTGGATTACGCCCAAAATAATTTAAATAAGGATCTATGAGCAGTGTATTTCTTGTTCACATCTGGAACATTTGGAATGATTACACATCAGTTACTAGAGTGCATTTTATAATATTTTAGGAGAAAATGCAACTCTACAACAGATCGACAGACTATTAATCACACATATGAACTCCTTACTATAAAAAGTGACAAATGGTTTAAGAATTGCACCATCTGTTGGCATCATTATGAATAATGATGTTATTTAACATTTGGAGTACGAACAAATTGATACAAGACACTATTTCATTTTTTCTCCCCAAACACCTGAGAAAATATGCCCATCACTGAATATGAAAAATAGCTTTGTTAAAAAGTGATAGATACCATGAGTTAGAAGGTATAATACCAACTAGCAACGGTGCCACTGCCAAGTCCTATATTTGAAGAATTCTGAATGACAATCTGAGGATTTTGTTCCCCAAGATTATTACAAAAGTTTGAGCCTGACTTGTGTGAAGGACCGCCACTGGTCCTTTTGCACGAGTTCGGGAGTTAATGGGTTAACCGGCACTGTAAAAACTCCCCTTATGCGGTTCCCGGGTGAGCTGAGGGCAACCGCATCAAAAGACACTGGGTGAGAGCTGACTGCAGGCAGGCAGAGATTTGTTTATAACACCTTTAATTGAGTGTCAGATAAGGAATTTCACAGTAAATACAGAACAGTCTATAAAACTTAATGGAGCATAGAGCTCCAATACACATTCAGCCTGAAGGAGGCTTGCAAAAAGCACAGACAGTATTTGCATCAGAGAACCTGAACTCACTAAAAAGAATATCACTACAAGTTGTTCTAACTTACAGCCGGATACCAAGCATCCTGCTTGGGGTTGTGAGGCTTAGTTCCAACTGGAGTCGGAGACCTGTTCTGTGCAGTACGGTGTCACACGAACCTGTTGCTGGCTCATGGCTCTCCGCAGCTTGCCTCTCCACAGCGGCGGCCGCCCGTCCTCGATCTTCTGAGCGGCGCGTAACATTCTCCATGCTGGTCGAGCTGCTGGCGCCGGTCGAGCCTCGGTCTTCCATCACGTCACTTCCAGCTGCTCCGGCGCGCTGGACCCCCGCGCTATGTTTTTGGCAGCGGGAACCAGGGCAACAGGGCTTAAACAGCCCTGTTGCCCTGGTTTCCCCCGCCAAAAACATAGCGCGGGGGTCCAGTGCACCAGAGCAGGGTCCCGTCGCATCACTTCCTCCGCGCCGGAAGGAAGCTTGGCCAATCTTATCTTTGCAATGGTGATGGTAGCATGGAATAATGTTGGAGCAGGCCTGCAGTGCTGGACTGGGACTTGGAGATCCGGGTTCTAGTCCCCACTCACCCATGAAGCTCACTGGGTGACTTTGGGCCAGTCATTGACTTGACTCTCAGCTAAACCTACCTCACAGGGTTGTTGTGAGGGTAAAATAGAGAGGAGGAGGATCATGTAAGCCGCCTTATGTTCCTTACAAAGAGGAAAACGGCAGGATATAAATATAATAATAAAAAATAAAAAAACTTATTCCAAGTTTCAGGAGTTTCATGCTGACACATACACTACAAGGCAGACCTGCAACAAAGTGTAGAGTGCTCCTGTTCAGATTTCCATCCATTGCATCCCCTCTCCCATCCGGAATGATCATGTGGACAGCTCCCACAGATAGGGGAGGCTCTGCACTTCAGACAGTTGCCCTCCATGCGTTCAGCACGACAAGAGCGATGAAGGAGATAGTTGGGTCTGGAGCACTCACCCTCCTCGCATGTTTAAACATCAGACTTTATCAAACACCCAAATAGGGCGCTGCTTTTCCTTTTTAACCCATCCAACCGTCAGCCAGAGTTCTGTGCTCATTTGAACATGCTCAGTCCTCACTAGGCTGTTTTTGGGTTCCTTTAATTTTCCCCCCTCTAAAGGCTATTTTTAGGTACTTTTGCAAAATGTGGGCTTCCCCCAAGCCTGCTAATGCCTTCCTCTTGTGCTTGGATGGTGCTATTTTGGCTACGTAAAGACCAGCATTTGGAAAATTGAGTTCGCAATTAGAAAATATGATGATATAGGATATTTTCATTTGATCCCACCCTCTGTCTACATGTCTATTGACATTTTCCAATATGTTGGTAAGGGATGACTTCCTCTTACAGGAAGCCTGTTGATTGTTCTTCAACACGGTATGTTTAAAGTTTACATGTTACTGACAAACATCTGTAAGCACTGTTTTTATTTTTAAAAGGTAGCTTCGAGAGGGAGAATTGGAGAAAAGCAGCAGTGTGTGTGTGTGTGTGTGAGAGAGAGAGAGAGAGTGAGACCGCGAGCGCGAACCAACCAACCAGCTCTTCCACTATACAGCGTGCTTCTCTTCTCCAGCCCCACAAGCTGCATTTGGAACTCCATGAGGGAGAGAGAGCTGAGCTACAGAGGTGGTGAACTGAAGTGGAGAAAGAGTTGGGTAGGAAAAAGGTTATGAACGCACATATGCCACTTCTCTGTTCCAAATTTCCCCTCCCAAAGCTGCTTTTCTTAAAAAAAAAAAAAAAAAAAAGCCACAAAAACATGTGAAGGCTTTGGCACGGTTTGCACAATCAGAGAGTGGTTAATAAACCACAGTGGCTTCTTAAGCACACTGCACATGCCGGGTGGTGGTGGGCGGGATTAGCATAATTTCCCTCGGCAGTGCAGGTTGTCATGTTGTGCGAACCCGGCAAGGGCAATAAGCCATCCAGAGCCCTAAAACAGCCCATGGGTTCTGGGTGGCTTGTTACCCTGGCCAGGTTCGCACAACACAACATGCTCTGCTGCTGAGGGAAATTATGCTAGTCTCCCCACAGCATAGTGTGCAGGTGGGGTGGGGGCAGGGAAATAAGCCACCATGGCTTATTTCCCCAGCCACGATCATGGGAACTGGGTCTGTTTTACATGTGAGGTATAGTTAGCTTCTAGGAATTCTATTTTTAAGAATACTTTCTATCAATTTACACAGGACAGAAGTCAAGGCTGATGACTTTTCATTTAGAAACTGATACTAACTTAGCACATATGAAAGCTACCTTTTGAATTATTTTATTGAAATTTTAATAATAGTCAAATGAACCAACCAACCAACCAAACAAACAAATCTTCTATTCTTTGCACAGGTGGAATATATAAACAATAATAATGTTATCTTTTATAGTGGAAAAACAGATACCTTTCCAACCAGTGCACAGAAAGAAATATGAACGAAATATTAATACTGGCAGGTTTTAATGCAAGAATAATTCAGTGCTGTAATTTCAATGGTAATTCTGCCAATAAAATTGGCTTCAGATCTGCCTAGCAATTTTAATGTGATGTTATAACTGTAAGGCTCCTCCACATATAAGTGATTTTGTTGTATTTAGTTTTGCTGCTATTTCAAAGTCCTGGAAATGAATAATCTCAGATGACTACTGCCGCTTTCCACACCTTTTCTTGCATATCAGACTGGAGATGATAATCATCATAGCTGGTAGAATATTTTTAAACATATATTGTACTTTTGCCAAAAAGAACAGAAGAAGAGCCATGCTGAATCAGACCAAAGGCCTATCTAGTCCAGCATTCTGATCACACAGTGCCTATGTCTACATGATCACAACTATAGCATCCTCCTGCTCGTGTTCCCTAGCAACTGGTAGTCAGTGGCATACTGCCTCTGATACTGAAGCTAATATATATTCATCATGACTAGTAGTCATTGATAGCCTTATCCTCCATGAATGTGTAATCTCTTTTTAAAGTCATCCAAGTTCGCAGCCATCACTACATCTTGTGGTAGAGAATTCTATAGCTTAACTATGCACTGTGAGAAGTACTTCCTTTTATCTGTGCTGGATCTCCCAGTATTCAGTTTCATTGGATGAACTTGGGTTCTAGTGAGGGAGGGGAGAGATGATATATGAGAAGGAGAAAAGCCCATTTTCACCACACCTTGCATAATTTTATGCACCGTTATCATGTCCATCCTTACTAGCCTTTTTATTTTTAACCTCCCTCATTAGCAAACATAATGTGGCCCCCCTCCTGTGACCTGGGTATGCAGCCCCAAGTTGGGCTGGAGCCTTGAAGCCCCATCTCAAGATCCCTTATGGGGTGGGTTGTTGGGGGGAACAGAGCGCTTCAGCCCCTACTTAACCCTTGAAATGGATCCAGCCCAATCTCCAGTGCCTACAAGGAACAAGTTGTGACATAGATAGCAGAAAGAGGTGAACAATAACAGCAACAGTATTGCTATGAGCACACAGCCCAATCACAGAAGCAGGTAAAATTCCTTCTCAGTCCTGTTAACTGGTGGCTAACCTCTGACCAGAGCAATGAGAGAACATGCAAATAAGGAGAAAGGGTGGTGAATTTGGCACCCACAATGGCCAGAGCCACATGGGACTGTTCTTTAAGCCCCAGGAATGGACCAGAGAGAGAACTCTTCGTACAAGATCTGCCCCACAGGCCCTGTCCCCAAACAAACAACCAGCACTACTGATTGGTCCCCAGGGGTACCCCTAGCCTGTAGTGCAGTTCTATAGGCTGGCCAGCCAGGGTGGATAAAAACCAATGATTCTTTTTTTAAAAATAAAAAAATAAATCGGTTTAAAAATTTAAATTGGATTTTTTAAAATTTAAATTGGATTTTTTAAAAAATAAAATGCTTTTTGAGGAAAAATCTATCTAAAGATAGTTTTCTATTTAAGATACATGTGAGAGTGTTGGACTGGGACTCGGGAGATCCGGGTTCTAGTCCCCGCTCGGCCATGAAACTCACTGGGTGACTTTGGGCCAGTCACTCACTCTCAGCCTAACCTACCTCACAGGGTTGTTGTGAGGATAAAATAGAGAGGAGGAGGATTATGTAAGCCGCCTTGGGTTCCTTGCAGGAAAAAAGGCGGGGTATAAATATAATAAATAAATAAATAAATATAGTCCAAAGGTTATTCATCATGGAATAAGGATTAGTTTTTAATTATGATAGTTTTAAAATATATATATTTTGTTTAACCACATGCTGAAACTGAACCCCGATAAGACCGAGGTACTTCTGGTGGGGGCCAAGGGGAGGTTAGAGGATGTTGACCTGGTGCTGAATGGGATATATTTGCCCCTGAAGGATCAGGTTCACAGCTTGGAGGTCATTTTAGACTCCCAGCTGTCCATGGAGGCTTAGGTGTCAGCTGTGAGCCGGGCGGCGCTGTATCAACTCCATCTGATACGGCAGCTGCGCCCCTACCTTCCTAATCATCTGCTCCCATCACTGGTTCATGCCTTGGTCTCCTCTCGCCTAGACTACTGTAATGCGCTCTACGTGGGGTTACGCTGGAAGACGGTTCGGAAGCTGTAGCTGGTACAGAACGCGGCGGCTCGCCTGGTTAAAGGCAGCTGCCGCTGGGATCACATCAATCCAGTGCTCAAGGAACTGCACTGGCTACTAGTTGCTTGCCAAGCCGAATTCAAGGTGTTGGTTTTGACCTTCAAAACCCTATACGGCTCCGGTCCAGTTTATCTCAAGGAGCATCTCCAGCAACACCAAATAGGCCGCTCAACAAGATCTGCCACAGACGGCCTTCTTCTTGTCCCTTCAGCCAGAGCAGCTAGACTGGTGGGGACTAGGAAGAGGGCCTTTTCTGTGGCGGCCCCCATACTGTGGAACTCTCTCCCTAGTGACCTCCGCCATGCCCCCTCTCTGCTGAGCTTCCGCCGCACACTAAAAACATGGCTGTACAGGCGGGAATATGGGGTGGGCTAAGATTTTAAAATTTTATACTGTTTTAAATGTATTTTATATTTTATCATGTTGTACATCGCCCAGAGTGGCTGGTTTGCCGGCCAGATGGGTGATCCATAAATGTAACAAATAAATAAATGAATGATTAACCTATTAAACTGGAGATAGTTCACCTCGCAATAATTTCATAATTATCTATCTATGATGTGTTTCTAATAGCATAACCAAATCAGTATTTTTTTTTATATAACTGTAAAATTAATCTGAAAAGTTGTTATTCTAAAAATGAAATCTTCATCTGGTTGTAAATATTAAGATTATACCAGCAAGAATGAGTCTTTGGTAACTCTGAGTTGTGTAAAATATGTATTAAGCTTATAGTGAGGAAGAGTGCACTTCTGGGGGGGGGAGTCACATGATTAAATCGAGTCCTTCTTAGTGATTTAAATCGTGATTTAAATCAAATCCACCCTGTGGCCAGCTATGCTATGACATCCAGCAGTACCCACTTAAAGACAACTTTTCTTAGGGTCCATTTCAGCAATCAGTCTTACACCAAAACAGCACAGCAGAAAATACTAAACCCTTACTGGTCTCCCCTGAACCCATATGTCAGAAAGTAAATCGTAAACAGATTCAACATCAATTTCATAGCACCTACTCTGGTACTAGGTGGTATGAGTCAATGCCGAAATTTGATAGAATAGAGCTTCTTGACATCATGTTTTCAACACCACATATTCTGGATGCCTTGAAGATCTGGACCTAAGGAAATGTAACTTTAGGAGTCTCAATAGCATCCTTCTACCCAACTGTTTTGCACTTCACATATAGTGATATCTAACTTTATTATATAAATATACAATTCCAAAATACAATTTATTTAATCCATGATTTGTTGTCCTAGCAAGAGTTTGTTTAGCAGATAATTGAAGAAACTGTGGTTTGTTTCCTCAATCCCTGGATTGTTTGTTTCCTTCCTCCTTTGCCTGCTCCCTCCCTATATCCCAAATGCCTTTGCAATGCTGTAGTACTGGCATGTAGTGTGGCTGGGGTTTTGTTTTGTTTTGTTTTACTGCTCTTGCCTACCACTGAAACAACCCATGAACAACCCACAGTTCTGCGTTTGCATGTAATGGCAACCCACGGTATAAACGATCCAGAATTCACAACCCAACAACAACCCTTGGGTTCTCATTCTGGATTGTTCATGGTTAACAAACCATGGTTTGTTAGCATGGCTGAATTCACATATCACGACAATCCAGAATTCAATAAGCCATACCACAGGTTAGCGTTATGTGTGAACCAGGCCAGATTGTTCTCTTCAGATATTTGATAGTTGTAAGCAGATTAAGCTGTTAACAACTTTGCTTGGTACTAAGTGATTCGATCATGAGGATAAGAGATATATGAGTATGTGATGGACACATTGCTACATGGTGACTCCCCTGGCTGGTATGAAGGTTGCAAACACCACGCATCATGTAGATAGACTGGTAGGTAGGTAGTGTGGGAGAGAAACCAGCAGTCATGGCACATGTTGGCACCAATGATGAAAAGTAGTTTTGCAGTCCTGAAAGTCAAATGTGGGTTGCTAGGATGTTTAAATCCAGGACATACAAGGTAGATTTCAGAAACACTACCTTTTCCACATTCAGGACCACCTAGACAGGTAGAATTGAGAAGTCTCAATGTGTGGATGAGATAGTAGTAACAGGAGGCGGGTTTGAATTTGTTAGGCACTGAGGAACATTTTAAAACTAGCCGACCTTGTTCAAATAGGATGGAGTCCACTTCAACTGCAATGGAACCAGACAGTTCCTGGCAAGTTCCTGAGCACAGTGCGGCAGTGCTGTGAGCCTTTGGAAGGCTTCCTAGCAGTGAGAGCACAAGGCAAGAGCTAGTCACGAAAGTGCTGGAAGGCAGGAGGAAATCCCCACCCACTGTTCTGTCCTAGTTTTATTTATTTATTTATTTATTCATGCATGCATGCATTCATTTTCTATACCGCCCAATAGTCAAAGCTCTCTGGGCGGTGTAGTTTTCTCCTTGAAGTGCAGTGGGCAGGCAGGGCAAGTCCTGGGCTGCAGGCTGGATCAATCTGAGTGACAGGTCATGGGTTCCTCACCCCAGCTGTAGGGGAACATGCACATATCCCAAAGACATTTGTAAAATAATATAATGTAGAGGTGTTTGCATACTAATCCTAGCTTTCTCTGAGGCAAGATGGGCCAGCTGGAGAGCTTGGTACTAAACAAGAACAGGTCATATCAGAAACCTGGTGGAATGGAGCATATCAGTGGCATATAGCTATCCCTGGATACAGGGAAGAGCATATTAGGTGCTCCTCTGTGTGTGAAACAGGGCAGAGAGTCCAATAAATGGAAAACTTAAGAGGAACAAACTCTCCCACAGAATCATTGCGGTTGGTAATATGAAGCCCCAATAGTAACTTAGTACAAGGAACAAACTATCACTTCTCTGACAATGAACTTCCCGGTCCGCCTTCTGGGCTTGGGGAGACGTTTGCGCGTGGGGGAGGGATGGAGAGTCAGACCCCTACCAGACCATGCCGGCTGGGCCAATGGGCTGCAGTGGGGCGGGGAGCCTCTTTTAAGGCCCTGTCTCCCCGTCCACGGCCTCTTTCGTTTTTTGGCTCCCTCCTGTCCCTCCCTGTTAGCGGTGTAGGCTCCTCTGGTCACCTGTTTGGGGGCTGAGTAGGAATTTTGGTCCATTGTCTTAATTGGCTGAGGCAATGGGCGTGTTTCGCCTACTCTACACTGTGAGACAGGGTGGGAGAGTTTTTGATTCGATCAATTGGATCGTAGCTAAATTGGTCACATTTTGCGGGAAGTGTGGAATTAGGCAGTGGGGCTTAGGGTTATGGCAATCATCCAGTGGCACCTTTCAAGGTGACTGGCGGTTACCCGAGGCTTCCCTCGCTAATGTCTTGAGGCTTGGCAGGAGGGAGATTGGGCCGCCTTTGGGGTTCTACCTTTTTTCACCTACATTGGCTGTCTCGTGGTGCCAATGGGAGGCGACACTGGTAAGGCCCTCCAGCTCCACATGGAGTGCAACTGGACGGTGGCGGGGCATCCTGCCTCCGATTCGGTAAGGATGTTTTGCTCAAACTTGGTTTTTCCCCCGGCCAAGGGCCGGAGTAGATTAGTACCGCCCTTCGCCCTTCCCAGATCCTTAATTCAATAAATGTGGAAACGTGGCCCTGATTTTAAACCATATATACTTGTGTCTGACTCCTCATTATCTCACCTATACACACGCAAAAATGCTGAGGGGAACTTCAGATGTAATGTCAATTTTTAATTGTGTTTTGTGATTGGATCGCCTCTCTCACTCAGTTTCTTTTAGAAGCAGCTGTGCTGTGTGTGTGTGTGTGTGTGTGTGTGTAAGAGAGAGAGAGAGACAGAGAGACAGGGGGAGGGAATGAGAACTGGATCTATGGCTCTGGGGAGGGTGGTTAACCCTCCCTCCTGTGCCAGTTTCCTGATCTAAACTGTGCCCCCCACCCAAGTTACTTGTACCCTATTAGGGAAGACATATGAATACATGTATGTTTTCCATAACCAGATAAAAGCAGGTTGCTGGGGTGTGATTTAGACTGAATAAATGGCATGGGGAAACAGTTAACTGTCTCCCCTCCTATGGCACAGTCTTGGTCTGATTCACTGTTGCTGACATCAGCTTCTATGGGTGCTTTTAAAATAAGTTAAAACAGGTGGGAAATCCAATCTCGACTGGTTTGGTACTAAGCCTACATTGAAAAGATGATGGATGCAGCAATGGTAGAGAAACATGAAGACTGTATGCCAAAACAGTAGCATTATAAATGCCAATGACAGAAAAAGAAGCAGTAGCATACTATGAAGGTATGAATCTGCTAGGAAGTGAAGACAAAAAGTGTGACCACTTCTGCAGATGAGTGCAGCTTAAACAACATTTTTGGGGTACCCTGTTAGAGACCATCCTAAAGCTGCTCATCATATGCAAAGAATTCCCTGCTTCATCATTACATGGCAAGCTTTCTAAAATGTCTGTGCACGAGACAGGAAAAAGCTATCAAAACAGGCAGATGAATCCAGGAGAAGGGATTTCCTCAACCATATTCACCATCTGTGAAGCAGGGGGAGAGGGTTCAGAAATCGGTCAGTTGCATTTCATGGTGGGAAGCTAATCTAGTTGCCTAGAACACATGATGTGGGTGAGACTTAAACTGCTATTATGAGCTCTTACACTGCCGGTCAACTGGCAAACCAGGCAGGAAGCTGCAATTAGGTATAGACCAGATATATTTAGAAAACCAGTAGACAGACAGACATTTGGAAAGTGGCATTATACCCGGAGAATCATTACAGTTGGAGGGTGTGAGAATCTGAGTGTGGGGATATTTTTCAGGCTAGATGGGTAGTTTTGATTAATACATTAATGCATCAGCCCACATACAAAGCAGCTGCTATTACAGCTACATTTTCCTTTCTCCCCCTCACCAAAAAGATTAGATGTAAATGGCTCCCCAAATCTCAGTACAGCTACTGCATTTCCATTTGCAAGTAGTGGTGGTAAAATACTTTCTATAAAAGTAAATATTATAAGCTTCACAGAAAATCATTTTAAATGATATCCTGTTGCTACTGATGCAGAGTTTCTTGACACAGGTAGCAGGAACACAAAGAGATTTTGTGCCTATATGGGTAATTTTGAGAAGGACTGAAAAAAGAAAGATACCAACATATAGTAATATTAAAGGACAACAGATGCATGAATGGAGTTTGTTCAGAATGGACCTCCCTTCATAAAGGTGCCAAAGGAACCCTCTGTGAGAATTTATTCTATACAACATTCTTGAACAACTTATCATTTGACTGCATCTGACATAACCTCTTTTAAAACCAGCTGCCTAACCCATGCCAGAAAGTTGGGGTGGGCTAGATCTCCATTAAGGTCAGGTGCTCCTTAGGTCAGGTAAGTGGGATTCACAGAATGACTCACCCATGCCATTTCATACACCAGGCCACTGAGGAGAACGCTGGGAAGAGATGTCTCCCAGTGATGGCGCTGCCTCCCCCACTCCCCCACTGAGGCTTCCAGCCTAGGTGTCAGATGCCTCTGCTATCCTGAGCCCCAGATAGGGGAAGGTTAGAGTGAGTTTTGGGGGAGATGCACGGCCAAACGAGACTTGCTTCCCTGGTCCCTTGCTGAGAGGGGCGGGGAGCCACACAACTGTTGGACCCTCGCACAGCCAAAGGTGAAAAATATCAACACACAATGACCCACCCACAATGACAAGGTTAAAACCACTTCTAGTGAACTCCGTTCCCATCCCTGGCTGCTAAGATGGAAGCGGAAGGAAAAGGAGGAAAAAATATGGAGAGGAAAAAATCCTGTCAAGGGCTGTCCCCTTTCTCCTGTATTGTTTGTGTTAGTAATGGAGATCTTAGCAAATGTAATTAGAGAGGATAGAAACTTACAAGGGATAGGGATAAAGGATAAGATTAAAGTTAATCTTTTTGCAGATGATACTTTGTTAACTGAAAATTCCACTGAAATGATGAATAGATTGGAGAACCATTTGAATGAGTTTAGGGAAGTTACGGGGTTACAAGTAAATTGGGATAAGTCTGAGATTATGTTGTTTAATTATAGCAAAACTGAGGGGTTTGAAGGGATTAAAAAAAAGAGAGCAAATATTGAGATTAAAAATTGAATTAAATATTTAGGTATAGATATTTCAAAAGATTTAGAAAAAATAGGAGAACAGAATTTTAGAAAGTTAAAGAATGAGGCTAAAAATAAAATAGAGGAATATAAAAAAATTGGACTTTCATGGTTTGGCAGAATAGCTTTGATTAAAATGAAGATTTTACCAAAGATAATTTTTTTTATTTAGAATGATACCAATAAGTTTAACAGAGAAGGAAATTAAAGAATGGCAAGTAATAATTAACAATTTTGGTAATGGAGGGAAAAAAATCAAGGATTACCAAGACTAAGTGGTATAAAGCCCAAAAAAGAGGTGGGCTTGGCCTTCCTAACATAAAGTGGTATTATATAGCTAATCAATTAAGATACATAATGGATATTATAGCTAAGAAGGATAATATGTGGTTGGAGTTAGAACTATAGGAATTAGGAAATGGGGCTGAGAACCATAGGAATTAGGAAATGGGGCTGAGAAAATTCTTTTTTTAAAAGAAAAGTAATAGCATGGTAAAAAGAATAGAAAATCCCTTCTTAAAAAATATGTTATAGATTTGGAATAGCAATAGGCAAATATTTATACCAGGGATATCCCCGTTAACCCCAGTGGTAGTTATGGAGGATTTTCCAGAAAATGCACAGCATTTGGAAAGTTTACTTAGAAAAAAAAGTTATCAAATTAATGGACTGGATGGAAAAAACGGAGTCTAGACAACAAGAACCATAACTGAAACGCTTGGACCAGGAAGAATTCTGTGGTTAAAATTAATGCAATTAGATCAGTGGACCAAGAAATGGAAGAGGATAAATGAATATGAAAGGGAACTTACTGGATCTGAAAAGAAAGTTGTGTCTAGAGAACTTGTAGAAGGGAGTATCTCATCAAGAGGTATAACAAAGGGGATGTATACAATGATTCAAAAAATTGAAGAGCAAAAAGATAATCTCAAGATAGTATGGGTTATGGAATTTGAGGAGATTTCAAATGAAGGGTGGAAAAATATTTGGGGCAGACGTATATTAAGAAATATGTCAGTAAGGATAAAAGAGAATTTCTATAAACTTATTTGGAGATGGTACTTGACTCCGGTAAGATTAAATAAAATAGATAGTAATTGTTCTCCATTGTGTTGGAGAGGATGCCAGGAACTTGGTACTTATGTTCATATGTGATGGAGCTGTAAAAGCGTACTGGATTTCTGGAACAAAATTTTTGTAGAAATTTCAGAAATTATTGGTATTAATTTGGAGGTCTGTCCAAAATTAGCGTCGTTATCGATAATGGAGAAACTTGTTTGTTCTCAAGATATAACGGAACTAATTGTAAATTTGTTAACCGCAGGGAGATTAATGATAGCAAGGAAATGGAAAGTTCAACATGAGTTTTCAATTATTGATTGGTATAAGGAGGTGTGGGATATTGCCTTAAAATGATAAATTAACTTGTAGTATCAAATGTAAAAAGGGACAATTAAAGAAAAATAACTTTAAGGATATTTGGGGACTATTCCTAGATTATGTTTTAGTAGAGGGAAAGGGGAGTAAACCATGTCAAGATATGATGTATTTTTGGAATATTGAATAATAATGGATTATTATGATAGAAATTATTTCTTGGCCCTGTGGTGATAGGTGCACTTTATTAGTTATATGTATGTTTTTTTTTTCATTTGTTTTATATATATTGTTTGAAATAAAGTTAAATATTTTTTTTTTTAAAATCCTGTCAAAAACACTTAAAAACTACTGCTGAGCTCCTACAGCTCCACAAAGACCCTGTTGTCCTGTCACCAAACAGGGCCAGTCTGGGAAGGTTGGGTAGCTCTTTCCCCTGGAGAGTATATTTTTTGATTGGACCCTGCCTGTCATCCAGTGGGAGGAGCTAATCCCCTAGGTCTTGGAATGTGCTCCAGAAGATACAGAAGAACACCATTAAAAAAAAAAGGCTGCTTCACCTACTCCCGAAGTAAGCACACCCACCCTAAAATATTCTTCTCCTGCAGCTCCCGGCTGCTTTCAAATCCCCCCTACTTCATGCTTGTTGCTTCCCTCCATTGGTCTCTGTTGTTAGCTGCTGGATATATATGCAGGTTACAGAGTACTGAGGTGGATTGATAAACATAAGCAAATTTCAAGGTAGAGCAGTGTGGGGGATGGGTAAAGATTCACAAATTTCAAGGTAAACATATGCAAATTTCAAGGCAAAGTAGTGAAGGGGATCAGTAAGTATATGCAAATTTCAAGGTAGAGCAGTAAAGCTGAGAGGAAAATCACACAAATTGCATGGCAGAGCCGTGAGGCAGAATTATGCAAATTTCATAGTGGTGGAGACTTTCACATCTGCACACTTGTGCAATACTGGGGGGGGGGAAAGGTTGCAAACATGTTTGAGACACTCTTCAGTGTTGTTTCTTCTTGATTTTTAGGCGCACGGGACAGAGGGAATGGACAAGGAATGAGGGTGGCGGCGCTAGCAAGATTACGAGAAGTGGCAAGGGTTTTCACCACTCTTGCCAGTTGGCTCTCTAGTCATTTCCGACAACTCAAGATGAAGTTGCCCTGCTGGGTTCAGACATCAGAACAAGCCACCCTGAAAACCCCAACAACAAGCCATGGGTTCTCAGGGTGGCTTGTTTGTTAAAAATAAGCCACCCTGTGGAAACCATGTTGGGTTCAGACATCACGACAATCCCCCATGGGTGATCACTGAACATTTTTGAGAGAGGTTGCCTACATTTTTTGAAAATATGAAAATTAAGAAATATGTCTGAAATTGTTATTTAGCTAAAATGATTCTACCTTGTGTTCTCTTGTTTGCAGTTATTGCCTATATCAATCAGATGAGCTTAAACAATTCCTGAAATAACAGAAAATATGGCTTGGGAAATACCACAAAAGTTGCGAGATTTGGAGTTTGAGTAGAATCCCATATTTTCACCAGGCATGAATAAATCCTCAAGTCTAATACAGGCAATCACAATTTTTTGCAGTTTCCACCCTGGCTGTGGCAAGATACAATAAGAGGGTGCTGATTTAAGATTTAAAGACATATGCTAGCCTATGATTTTCCGCTGTACACACTTCAATACACCATGTATCTTCAGTTACAGTGCCGTCACCAACAACTGTGAATAATGTATTTTTAGTATAAAACACAAAATCAAAATTGTTAAAAGAAAAACAAAATGAAGTATCATTCTCAGAATAAAATTACAGTGGTAAACATTTATCTGGATTTGGTCTGGGTGCTGGCAGTGCCACTCTGAATTTGAGCTGTATAACACCACCTCTTTCCTAAACTTGCACCAACAAATTTTGAACTGGATCTCACAGCTGTAAGTTGTAAGACAAAGAAAGGAATGATGGTGTTACTGAGGAGCTGTTGGGGACTCCCAGGATGGTAGTCCTGAAGGAACTCAATGTTCATGTGGGGGCCACCTTGTTTGGAGTTGCTCAGGACTTCATGGCCACCATGACAACCATGGGGTTGTCCTAACACTCTTGATTTGGTTTTCTCATATTGGAGGTTGATGGTCTGAATGTGGTGGATTTTACATCTATTCCCTTGTCATGGTCAGAAATTTCCTGTGGAGGGTCAAACTCTAATGAATAAATGAAAGTAAATGTTGTGTTAAATACATACCATACAGCTGGTTCTCTTTGTGTTTTATTCTAAAGTGAATGTGCAGGCCCCAGTCAGGATTGAGACCACCATGCACAGGGAAGAGAGATTTAAATCTCTTCCCAGCTGCTTGCTTCCCAAAATCCCCCGCCGCCAGTACAGAGGTTAAAAAATAAACCCAAAGCCTCTAGCAGGGACCCACACGCTTAATCTAGAGCAAAAACAAAGGGAGAGTGAGCTGCACACTATGTATTTAATGTAACATGTAGTTTGACTGTGAGATTTAGGCTTACAGTAACAATACCTCTCTGCTAGGCTGGAGGACATATCAGGATGGTCTTGTCAGGGCAGCCTCTCCCTCTTTCCTTTTGAAGGCTGATACAGACACTGACCTTCTAACTATTAGCTTTTATCATGGTAATGCAAACCAAAAAGGCCAGCTTTAAAGTACAAATTAAGTGTATAGCAGAGATCAATAAAAAGAAAAGGAACAAGCATAGTTAGAATGCTAGATAATCAATACATTAAGGAAATGTGGCCTCATGGAAGGAAGGTGATCTCAGACTGAGGGCCCCTCCTCCCTTCGAAACTCAAGTTATCAAAACCCTTTCTTTAAGGTGGTTCCTGTTGCTTTAGACCAGGGCTCTCCAACCTAGGGTCCCCAGATGTTGCTGGCCTGGCCTACAGCTCCCAGCATACCCAGCCAGCATGGCTAATGGCAAGGGATTCTGGGAGCTGTAGTCCAGCAACATCTGGGGACCTAAGGTTGGAGAGCTCTACCTTAGAGCCAACTGCTTAGAACATCTTACACTCTTCATTGATCTTCCCTTTTCAATTGATGCCTCACTCTGGGATCAGTCATGCCCATTCCACCCACCTGCTCCTTATCAGGCATGCCTTGGCTTCCCATGGTATTTGAGGCTAACTGACTCTCTTCCAGCTCCCTGCTTATCTCTAGTTCATCTGTCCTTGGCATTTCAGCTGCCCCATATCTGAATCAGAATATGCTCCCATATCCCTTGAAGGCTCTTTTGCAGCAGCAATGGGCCCAGTTCCTACAGGTCTGCCCGCAGAGGCTAATGGATTTCAGAGGGCTCTAAGGGGTTTTCTGGCTAGCATGTTGAATGCTTCTGTTGAAGGTCACTTGGTTGAATATGGAGATGACTCAGGCAGTTGACACTCCCCTGCATTGCGTAGACTGGTCTGCTCCCTGGTATACATCTGAGTTGATGGCAATGAAGCAAGCTGAAAGATGAATGGAATGCAGATGGAGGAAAACTGACTGAAACTAGGTGCTATAATCATATTATGCCAGCACTGTATCATCTTCACTGGCTCCTGGTTTGTTTCTGGGCTGAATTCAAAGTGCTGGTTTTGACCTAAAAAGCCTTTCACGGCTTGGGGTCACAGTATCTGAAGGACTGCCTCTTCCAGATCATCACCAGAAGCCAGTTCCAAGTGCTCCTGCATAATAAGATTTGATGGGTGGCTACTCATGAGTAGGCCTTTTCAGCAGTGGAATGCTCTCCCTAGAGAGGTCCACCTGGTGTCTTCATTGTTGATTTGTTTGGCACCAGGCACCCCTTTATCCTCACGCTCATGCTGGCTCAGCTCACGCTAGGTCAGCTTGTCTGAGTGTGGAAAGCTAAGCAGGGTCAGGCCTGGTTATTACTTGGATGGGAGACCCCTCCTCTAGTTTCCTGCATTGAGCAGGGGGTTGGACTTGATGGCCTAGTAGGCCCCTTCCAACTCTATGATCCATGAATCTATGAAACTTGCTATATGTTTTAACTACCTAGTAGAGTTGCTTTATCTCCATGGATTTATTGAATCTGTAAGTATGTTGCCTTTGATCTTGTGGAACAGGGTAAGCATGTTCAGCCAAATGCACCTACACTCCCCTTGTAGACCTTCCCCATCAACATGGGGAGGTCAGGAGTGGAGAGAGAGGAGTGGAGAGAGAAGGGCTGGACTAGGCATCTCTGGCTCCACCAGGCTTACAGAAAAGCCCTCTTTGGTGAATGCCTGAAGCAGGCTTCTGCCTATGTGCATTCATACTGGCGATTTGTACATGTGTATGAGAATCCTACTTAATCAAGGATGCTGATCATGCCTACAGCTGTACATGCAGTGAATAACTGAAGAAAACATGACTTTATGTAATCCTGTAAAGTGTATCCTCCTGTAGGATGGCTGGAGCGCAACCTGTTTTGGCTCTGAGAAGCTGCCATATGATGGCAGGAAGTTTCCGTGAGGCAGAAAGGGACTGGGGAGACCACAGGGAGAGTGTCTGCTTCAGACACTCATAATCTTGGGGTTCAAGAGGTTGGGAACTAGGTGGGAATTCCTTCAACTTCAGAGGTGGTGTTGCCTTATGGGGCAGAAGCACACTGCTTCCAGCTGTACACTGCTTCCAACTCCGGGTCGGGTCAGACTCTCCTTCACTACTGCAGGGAGGTTGCAAGGCAGCTCCCACTTCAGACAATGCCCAGCGGAGTTCCAACAGTCATTACAGGTCTCCTTTTTGGTTATGCTTAATAACATTGTGGTCCTAGTTAATGCAAGCAGGACAGAAAATATCAAAATGAACTTTGTGATTATAAATTGGGTATAATTACAAATATAATGGACTTGCTGTAAAAACAATGGTTACAGCTGTTGTAGTAAGTTGTGGTCAGAGGATGAAGAATAATTTCAGCTGCCCTCCATGAATGATAAATGTTTTGGTTTCAGTTTGGGTTTGACAAAGCAATGAAATGGGATACAATCTGGAGATTTCGTCAGCAAACAATGATCTTCATTCCACTTATCATTTGGAGCATTTTAAAAATGAGGAAGCATTGGAGAGATTTTCTGTGACATAGTTGGAGAAAGATAAGTGGCCCCTTAGGAAGGAAATTCCTTTCCGAAACACATTGGGCATAATAAAAAGTTTTTTTTTCAGACACCTTGAGAATATCTTCTCAACTGTTTTGGGACAATATATATTCCTATCACCTTGTTTCAGTAAACAACCTGGTGGCTGTATTCTAGGCTAAAAGCAGTAAAGCAACCCTCTTCATTTTTTAACAATAATTTATATCTCACCTTTCTATTAAAACCATACTCAAGGTACCTCACCATTTAAAATTAAATTACACCCCCCCGAAAATACAACAAATTGTAAATTATTTTAAAAGCAGTCGTTAAAATATTTTTTTCAAAAATTAAAAAAAGAGGCAGCATTTATCTAAAAGCATGCTGTAGTAGAGCATTGCTCCTCTATCCTTTCCTTCCTAAGTGAAAAAAGTTATTAACCTCCCACCCTTTCCTCAGCCTTTACAAGAAGTTTTAAACAGGGATGTGTTATCGCCCCAACATTATTTGCTATTTTCATCACCATGATTTTACATCTTGTCGAGGGGAAACTTCCCACTGGTGTGGGAATTATATATCGAACAGATGGAAAGCTTTTTAATCTCAGTAGGCTGAAAGCAAAAAGTAAGGTAATTACAACCTCCGTTGTGGAACTTCAGTATGCTGATGATAATGTGGTGTCCGCACATTCAGAGGATGATCTCCAAACTATCCTAAATGCTTTTGCAGAAGCATACGAAAAACTTGGTCTCTCATTTAACATCAAAAAAACCAAAGTGCTTCATCAGCAAGTGCTTCATCAGCAAGTGCAAGTTAACCCTTTGGTGATGCCATCTATCCAGCTTGGCAGGGCAATACTGGAAAATGTTGATAATTTTCTCTATCTTGGCAGCTATCTTTCTGTTACAGCTAACATTGACAGTGAAATCCAGCATCGTTTGAGCTCCGCAAGTGCCGCATTTTCTCAAATGAAAAATAGAGTGTTCGAGGATTGGGATATCTGTAAGAAGACCAAAACGCTGGTTTATGAAGCCATTGTATTACCAACTTTATTGTATGCCTGCGAAACATGGACTATCTATAAACGTCATTTCCACCTCCTTGAAAGATTTCATCAACGTTGCCTCCAGAAAATCCTGAGAATTACTTGGGAAGATAGGCGAACAAAGGTCAGTGTACTGGAAGAAGCAAAGACTACTAGCATTGAAAAAATGATCCTTCAACGCCAACTTCAATGGACCGGTCATGTTGTTCGAATGTCTGACTGCCGTCTCCCCAAAGCAGTTACCGGTACTTTATTCCCAACTCAAGGATGGAAAGCGGAATATCGGTGGTCAGTATAAGAGGTTTAAAGATGTTCTTAAGACTAATCTAAAAAAATGCAATATAAACATTGAAAACTGGGAAGCTCTGGCCCATGAACAATCTAAATGGAGGTTGGCCTTTCACAAAGGTTCTATGGACTTTGAAGAAGCCCGAGTGCAAGGTGAAAGGGAGAAACATGCTAAGCGAAAAGTACGTCAAACGAATCCTTTACAGGACCATCTTCCATCCGGTAACCTGTGTCCTCACTGTGGGAAGCTGTGTGGATCTAGAATTGGCCTCCGCAGTCACTTACGGACCCATCGCTAGAGTCTACACAATTTTTTAGAATTTCCTCCTTTTATAATTTTCTTTTTGTAATTTTATCCTGGAAGACAATCTTACTCGGTCACAAGTGATCGCCTACTACTACTACTACTACTACTACCAGTTGATGTGCCTAATTATGTCTCAGCACAATAAAAGTTCTTGGCTAATTTAAGAAAAAGGTGGCCTGAATCCTTGTCTGTATGTTCTAAATTGCTCATCTAAAGAAAGGGAAAAGATTGGAATCAAAGTCTTCTGATTGTTAGATAATTTTAAAGTGTCCAATTACCGTAGATCTTTTTAAAAAAAGGAATTACACAGACAGTAGAATTAATATTGTGTATTCTTTTAAAAGTGTCCCCAGAGGCACAGCAATATTACTTTACATTTTCTCTGAGGGTTACAGAAGTAAATTATAGCAGCTTTTGAGGTGAATTGCTTTTATGCAGTCAGTTGCCCAATATTAAAACTTTTTTCCTTTATATGACATGCAATAATATTACACTGATAGCACCAGTTTTAAAAATAGAACTGTGCTGCAATATTCATGATGGAATATCTGTCTCTTGAACTGCAAGAACAATTCTGCATTCCTTGTACAGCTTGTTTTCCATTACTAGCATTTGAGAAATATGCTATATTCTGTAGAAATATACAATGACAGCCTGATTCTAAAAAACAAATTAAAAAACAAAACACAAAACCCCGCCCCCATATTGGCTCAGTATATACAGTATATCACAGAATGACAAATCTGCAAAATCCTGCCAGGGCAAATATGCATTTTATCATTTGATATGATGTGACATGCCCAGTCCTAGTTGCAGCTAATAACACAAGAATATTCCTTAAATCACAGCCTATTTGCCACAAATTAACCAACAATATGGCATTCTAAAAGTTCTAGGCTGCTTTTGTCTTGTTAGCATCACTTTATGCATTGTCTTTCATTTCAGAACACTCCCTTCACATACAAATACCAAGTATAACTAATTTTTTCCAAGGTATATTAATCTTACAGTTAACCACACTGAGTCCTTGGGGATAATGGAGGCTGTTCAGTTAAAAAAATTTCAACCCCCCTAAACAAAGCATATACATTTCAGACAAACAAACAAACAAACACCCTATGCATGCGCAGAACTGTCCTTTCAACTGGAGCAAATGGGGGGGGGGGGAGAACTGTTTTTGAATTGGAGATCCCATGTCCACAAAAAAAACACCAACCACAGCCCCATCCATCTTCCCAAGCTTGGCCCTTTTGGACAAGATCATTGACTAACCCAGCTCCTTCTTCCCAAGGCTGGAAAGCTTTGTGACAAATATTTGCCTCAGAGGTCTTCAAACTCTAACATCTTGCAAGACTCTGGCACCAACCTGCATAATAAGCTACCCTGCAAGCAAGTATCCTAAATAAAGATACTGGTCTCTACAACACTTATAATGGTGTATATGAAATATTAAAATGTATTCTTATACTAAGTTTGAATCAGTTTGATTCTAGCAAATACTGACATGCTGTAACTTTTAATTTTCACGGATTAACAGTGATCCTATGGACCCTAGACAGTGTCTAAAGGACCATAGGATTGTTTGGATGCCCAGATTCGAGATCGGAAAAAGCTCCAACCCTAGAGCTGGGGATCCGCGCTCGGATCGCCCTTCCTGCCCTCACAGCCAGTGACTGCCCCCCCCCCCGACAGCACAGAATGATTGCCCTCCTCCCCCTTGCAGCCGGTACAGAAAGAACTGTGTTGGCTGCTTCTCCGAGGTCATAACAGTAACCTCAGAGAAGGGGTGAAGAGGGAATTCAGGGTGGCAAGGAGGGGAGGATACTGGGTCCACCAGGATATGGTGGCACTGCAGACTCCCCCCCCCCCGTGCAAAGCACTACAGTTAGATGACTGAAATCTGTGCTCCTCCTCCCCTGCAAATCAGCTAAGTGGCAGAAATCAGACGTCTAGCTGATCTGCAGGGTAGGAGTGCAGAGGAAAATATCACCTCCATGCTCCTCCCACCCCGCATAGGATGCCCTTAATCCTCCAAGTTCGGAGGGTTATGGGCAGCCCCATTGGACTGCACCCTAAGTTAACTTATTGTTAACTTATAACAATAACATGGGAAAGACAAAGGTGAACCATTTTCCCACCTGTACTCAGAAAAGCAATATATGCTTGAGATAAGGAGTTTGAAAGAAGGAAGACTGCTAATGTATAGTATTGTTCATATGTTCTGCTTATCACGTAAATAACAATGACATGAAATATTTTGGGAAGTAAGTAGAACTGAAAAACACTTCAGAGTTAAAAAAAAGTCCAAGACAATAGACCTGTGGAAGAGAGCGCAGATGGGACTTAGAATTAGGAAATGTGTTGCTCAAGGAGTGCTGGCAAGGACATGAAATAAATATATTACTTCCAAATCATAGCCGGGAATTTTGGAAGAAATAATAATGCACTGTTAAAGAGTACTGAGCTGAAGATCCGTTCTCTGTAAAAACATGACATACGCAGCTCATAAGAAATCATATAAATATGAGAGGCAGAATAGAGAAACTTCAGGATGAGAAACCTGTCCTCATCTTGACTCTCTACTCTTTTTGCTACAGCTCAGGAATGTTAAGTGGGTAAGTAAGATACTTTAATCTTTTTTAAAAAAAGAAAAGCATGCTCCTGAAACAATTATTAGCGTTTTAAAATGTGCCTAGCATATTACAACAACTTTGCTCTTAAATCATATTTTAAAAAATGTAAAGTTGTTTAGATTTTGAAGTAAAAGATGAAAAGACATGTCTGATCTCAGACTCATCTATAAAATAATATGTGTGCTAAAACCAGGAATTTCGTGAACATACAATTTCCATAGTGGCAATTTGTTTGTGGGAAATGGAATGGGATACATTCACTGCTGATCCATAATCCAGCTAAATGCAGAAGTCCCATCTAATAAAATCCCTAGTCAAGGACAAATCTGCCACAACTTTATTGGGCATCCTCAAGAGCCTGATTAGGAATTCCGTTGTTCTAAAACTGGAAATTTTTGAAGATTTCCACTGCTTGCTTCTCAAAACATTTAATCAGCTATCAAGCAGATGACAAAAAAGAGAGGCATTAATCCCACATGAAACTGAAACTATTGCAGTGGCTCAAACTCATTCCTACTGTCACCCATTACTAAATCACTCTAAGTTGTAGACTTATCTAGACCAGTGGTCTTCAACCTGGCCAGAACTGAGACCCATCTCTGATTCCCAACTTTCAAACACACCTGGCTACCCCACAAACACACACACTCAGTCACCCTCCACCACACACACACCCCATTCACACAGACAGACACACAGCCACCCCACACAGATCACACAGAGAGAGAGAGAGAGAGAGAGAGAGAGAGAGAGAGAGAGAACACACACAGGAGCCCCATTCACATAGACACACAACCCCGCCCAAATAAATGACACGCAAGCACACAAACAACCAGCCACTCCACACAGAAAACACACACACAAGCCCCATTCACGCAGACACCCCAAACAGATGACACGCAAACACACCCCATACATTCTACACAGAAAATACACACAAACACACACCCTCCCCAGCCCCCATAGGAAAGCAAAATGCCCCCAGTCCGAAAGGAAACACTTTCAGTACCTTGACCCCAGGCTCAGTCACACTATCCCCTACCCAGAACTCCTGACTCCTCCTCTGCCATCACAGCCCCCACCTGGGAAGGTGCTGTGTATGTGAAGAAGAGTGAGAGAAGGGGCTGAGAAGGGAGAGAAAAAGAACAAGGCTAGGGTATAGAAGGGGAGAGAACTAGTAAATGGGTGGGGAGAGAAAGAGCAAGCTTAGAGGCTGGGAGAGAGGGAAAACAGCAAAGTAAAGAGGTGGGGGAGAGAAAGAGCAAGGCTAGAGACTGTGAGTGGGGAGTGAGAGCAAAGGAGAAAGGTCTGTGTGGTCAGAAGACTCAGTGGGGCCAGGAAGCAACTATTTCCTACTCTTCCTTCCCACAGAATAGCTGATCAGGGACCGGAAGGAGAACGTAGCACCCTAATTTCTGAAGGGAGCTGGGAGTGGAGAGCTTTGCGGGTGCAGTTGAAAGTCCCCAAGGGGGCGGTTGTGTCCGTGGGTGCTGCATTGGAGACCCAAGAAGTAAAGTACCATTAGAAACTATTTTTTTGTGACCCATCTGAGGTGGACTTGTGACCCACCTCTGGGTCTCCCAACCCACTGGGTGAAGACCTCTGATCTAAACCGTATTTCTCAGATGTACAAGCAGTTGTGTACCTCAGTAAACAGCCAAAATTCACAACTGCCCACTTTCATGCTACCCAGTTACAACGATACTTGGAGACTACAACAGTATAACATACATCACAAGATTAGCTCACAGCTGCTGCCTGGGTTAGGCTGCCTTTTATTCAGTAAGTAAGAAGTAAGTACTTCAGTAAGAAGTAAACCTTTCATGTGCGTCACAGCGGGTTCATCCACAGGCAAAACCTTTCGTTATGCTAGATTTTACTTGTAAACCATTTGGTAGTGAAATGTTATTCTAAAAGGAATGTCATGAACCACAAAACATGATGAATCGTGATGGCTTTCAGTATAACCATAGCTAACTTATGAAAGAATAATATTACAAGCAAGCTGTCTAAGAAACATTTGGTCTATGTTTTACTTCTTCAATTTGTGCGTGTGAATCTAATGCCTCACTTAACAATGCCAATAGGATGTTACAGCTTGCCCCCGGGGAGGTTTGTTCCATAGCAACATATTCAAGCTCTATATTCAGTGAAGCTAATGCATTTATGAAGTCTTCTTTTAGCTTAGCAAAAAGAGAAGCCACCACCCACAAAAACATAAACTAAACTAAAAAAAAAAAAAAGTTCCCCCTTCATTGATGCTTAATCAGAATGAAAGTTATTGAACTGTCTACCACACAAAGGACAATTATTATTTTACACAATATTTTAAAAAGATGAAATTCATTGTGATCAGTTGGCAATAAACAAATGCTGAGTTTTTGGAAGCCACTGAAGAAACAGGTGCTCATCAATAAAATACACATGGACCGAAATGAAATACAGAATGTGAAACAGAGAAGGATGAAAAAATATATGCCTGTCATTACTTTAGAATGATGGGGAACTGCCAGTCCGTGGGGGCGGGGGTTGTTTCCCATCTGTGGCTTCACCTCCCCACTCCATCACCTTTCCTGCTGGAGCCTTAGGGAGGTACCAAAGCAAGGATAGAAAGATCACACTGCCCCTGCTCAGGAAGGTCACTTGGCTTCTATGCTCGGTGAGAAAACTTTCTCCCCATTCCATACAGAAATGAAGTGACTGATCTCTGTCTCTGCTCTGACAGCTGAAATAGGTAGGTCAATGAGCGCATGTATGGAGGAACATGTGTGTGGATGAGAGAGATACAAACTCTCTCTCCCTCATGATCATCACTCCTTCCCCGCTAAGATTCTTAAGACACAGAGACTGGGTTTGTGCGACATTTTTTATTTATTTTATTTATTATATTTATACCCCGCCTTTTTTCCTGCAAGGAACCCAAGGCAGCTTACAGAATCCTCCTCCTCCTCTCCATTTTATCCTCACAACAACCCTGTGAGGTAGGTTAGGCTGAGAGTCAGTGACTGGCCCAAAGTCACCCAGTGAGTTTCATGGCCGAGCGGGGACTAGAACCCGGATCTCCCGAGTCCCAGTCCAACACTCTCACCACTACACCACACTGGCTCTCATGACATGAGAGCATGCCAACCTATCGTGGGTGACAAGCCATAGTGGGTTGTTGTGTCGTGCAAACCCAGACTGCTTCCTGCAGGGTGGCTTGCTTGAGGGCAACAAGCCATCCTGACAACCCATAGCTTGTTCTAGGGGTTGTTGCACCCACTATGGGTTGTTGTGTCGTCTGAACCCAGGTGACTGACCCCATCATGGGTACTGGGAAGCAGCTAGCAAGTATCTTGACAAGAGTGGCAAAAACCCCTGGCTGTTCTTGCCAAGCTTGTTCAGGCCACTGCCAGTGACAGCTGCCCTCAAAGTTCCCAAGCAGTGCCCTCAACTGTGATCACAAGCCCTCGAGGCTTTTTCCCCCTCCCCCCCCGGAGATCACAGACCTACACAATCTGTTTATGTCTCCCTTTCCTGCCCTGCCCAAATCCATATTTTCAAAGAAACCCCTTTGACAGCTGACAAAAGCAAATGTTAGCAAAAAGGGGAGGGTGCACCTAAAGTCTCAGGTATGGGGGGAAAGTTGGGAGCACTGGAACCTACTGTGTGTGTGTGAGAGAGAGACACTCAAAACCCTGAGGATCTCAGTGTGAAAGGGGGGGGGATGTTGCCTACTTCTTTTCATGAGCAAAGATCACTCGCAGTTTGCAAGCAAAGTACTTTGCGAGAAAAGTAAAACAAAAATAAAAACCCTATTCGGAGCCTCTCTGGGTCAATGTCCAGGGTTGGAACCTGCTGTACTTTGACAGCAGGTACCCCCCAGGATATTGTCCAGGTCAGGCTTCCCATTTTCAGACCAGTGGAATGCCACACTTCCACAGTTGCGCAAGTCCAACTGAAAAAATAATTTTAAAAAAAGAAAAAATTATGCCCATTTGGGGCACACACAAAAAGATGGCCAACCAGTGAGAGCCCCTCCAATGTGCCACCAGGCAAAAAAGGGTAAAGGGGAAAAAGCTGTGATGAGTGAAAAAGGGCTCACGATTGCAGCTGGGGGAGAGACTAGTCGGTCCTGCTGCGGAGTCCCCTTGGATACCCGCATGAGGACCGAGGGTGAAGGGGGGGCAACCCATGGTGAGTCTGATTGTCTGTCATGCGCTCTGTGGGTTGTTTGGGCAACAGTCAATCCACTGTGGCTTATTCCCAGTGTGGGTTGGTGTGTTGTGTGAACCCACCCAGAGAGACCTGGTTCACATGACATGACAACCCACCATGGTTGGGTTGTTGGGATATCTGAACCCGGCATGGTTTCTGCAAGATGGCTTATTTTTCACAAACAAGCAACCCTGAAAACCCATGACTAACATGTTGTTGGGTTGTTCAGGGTGGCTTGGTTTCACGGTGGCTTGTTGTGATGTTTGAATCCAGCAGCGCGACTTAATCATTGGTTGTCAGGAACGGCTACAGATCCGCCTGGCAAGAGTGGTGAAAACCCCTGACACTCCTGACAATCTCACTAGTGCCGCTGCCATCCTCCCTCATCCCTTGTCAGTGCCCTCCGTACTGTCATCCTAAAAATCAAGAAGAAAGGACACCGGATAATGTCCTGAATGCGTTCACAAAAAGTATTTTTCCAAAAATAAAATTTGGTCTCGCGCAAGTGCGCAGACATGAATGTCTACTGCTATGAAATTTGCATAATTTCTCCCTAAGATTTACTGTTATGTAATGAAATCTGCATAATTTTAGTGATCTTTCTCACTACCTGCCATGAGATTTGCGTAATTTCCCCCTCAGCTTTACTGCTCTGCCTTGAAGTATATTTTCCGATCCCCTTCACTGCTCTGCCTTGAAATTTGCGTATGTTTACCAATCCACCTCACTGCTCTGTAACCCACATATATATCTGACACCTAACAATGGAGACCAGTGGAGGGAAATGACAAGTACAAAAGTTTTGGGATGGCAGAACCAAAAGTGGTCAGCAGCTAGAGGAGAAGGATCTTTCGGGGTGGGTGTACTTAATTTGAGAGTAGGTGCAGCAGCCTTAAAAAAAACAAACCTGTTCAATATCAAGGGAAATGCAGAAGGGGAGGATGAAATTGACACGGACATTGACAAGATGGGGATATCAGTACCCTTGGCTAAATTGCAAACCTGTTACCATGTTCATAAGGGCTCAGAAAATTAATTCCTTGTGAGCTGGTAACCTCAGCGGACCAATTACAGAAAGAGTGCTGATGTAGAGACAGAGGAAATGATGAGTTCTGCCACAAAGGCGCCTGGAATACATGCTGGGAACTGGCAGGAGGATGAAGGGTGGGGAACAAGCTATGGCAAGCTGCAGAACGCCCAATTATCTGTCGGATTAGCGAGTCAACAACCAACCCATGGTAGCTTATTCTCAGGGTGGCTTCGTGTGACATGTGAACTCGCCCAGTGTGTGTGTGTGGGCTGGCTCTGGTCCCGACCACCACCAGCATGCAACCTCCCCCCCCAAATATTAACTACAAGGGAATGTGGCTCTCTATTTAAAAGGGTTATCCACTTCTGCCTTAGAGAATTATTTATGGGACGTTTCTCTCTATATACTGCAGTCATCATTACATGGGGAGTTAAAGAATAAAATGAAATGAATAGAATTATTGAGATGATCAATTTATCCACACTTAGGGATGTATGGATTTTGTTAAATCTGTTCTGTCTGTGTTTTGCAGACTGTCAGGCGTCTTTCACTCCATCATCGGCTCATTGATGGAATCGGATTTTTTTTAGGGATTTACAAGAATTTTGCTGTTGTTTGTAAATGTGCATTTGCACTAGTTCACACTGGCAGAAGTGTGCATTAGTGCTAATGTGCATCAGCACAAGAACACATTAGTGCAAATCCCTCCTAAAAGTAAAAAACTGGTCTGCAAGTCCACAGAATCCTTGCTAGAAAAAGATGGTCCACTGTGGAATCTGCAGATTCTTCAAAATCCAAAATCATTTGAATCCATTGCAGTTTTCTCCAACATCCCTATCAATGACATTTACTTTAACTACGGTATGCTTTGACACACCAATATATAATGGGCTGCTGGCTTCTGCAAGCCGAGTTATTGCAGCTTGTTGTCGAAAGCACGATAGTACTGGAGCCCATAGTCTATAACAGGGGTCGGCAATGCAGCACATGCCAAGATTCTTACAGGGTGATCTTTAGGTGTCAATATCAAAAAGCAAGGCATGGCCAAAGGGTAGGTGATGTGGGTGGTGGCAGAGTTCAGCAATGCGCTAAAAAATAACCTTTAAAGGAATAAGCATGGCCTGGAAGCTCTTATGAAGTTAGTCCTAGTAAAATGACATGCTGTGTCCAGAATTCGGAAGTGGTGCATAATTGAGTCCCTGCAGACATCTCCAAGGTCCAGGAACATTTGGAGACTTGAAATCTTGACACTACTATGAAAGAAATAAGGCACACCATTCGTCTTTAATAGGAATGGCTGACTCAAGAGGAAAAATAACACAAGCAGGTTTTCTGAATCTACTATTGACTTCACCCTACTTACAAATGACAAATGATAATTAAAAACGTAACATAAAAATATTCATAATTAATTCTGATTATAAATGTTGCAAGTATCTCAGTAACTAAGAAAAAAATTGTGCTGTCTATAAAAATAACAGTATCCTTCCAGAATAAATATTTTGACTTGAAAGTTCCATGAAATGTGTTTGATGCACACATGTTGATGTCAAACATCTCAAACAAAATATTCCATTACATTTGTTATAGAGTGGTTTAAGAAATTGGATTTGTCCTTCCCAGTAAGATGCTATCTAATATTCTTTCTTATTCTTTGTACACAAAATGTTTCCAACGTTTCTGGCAATGGAATACATCAGTCCTACAGAAGAAAAGCTATACCACCTTTCTGGCTGCTATTGTTGAATATACAATTACAATTACAACTTAATATAAAATGTATTTTAGCTTCTACTGGGAAAAATCCAGCTTGAAAAGCAGGATCAATAGATGTTAAAATATACTGAATTAAGCAAATGACTTTCAGCTTTAAAGGAAGCAAAGAAAGTGATCTCCCATATATGTAGCCAAACAGGGGTAGTTTACATCTCATTCAAATTGTATTAAGCTATTAAAGTTGTATTTTGTGTCAAGATGTTTTAGAATGTTTAAATTAATCAAGCGCTAATCCAACTCAAGACAAGTGCAGTGTTTTTACAATCTTTATGGCTATGACAGACTGCTGCAGTCAGATTATTTTCATCTGTTCCTCATTTCAATCACACTAACTAGAATTATTTCTAATTTATGTGAGCATAGATACAGTAAGAATGTTATCTCTAATTCAGCCACTGAAGTCAGAGGGAAGGGAACATTTCACATAACTGGGTTAAACTGCCAAAGAGAAATAATTGTTAGGCAATGTTTTCTTAAGAAGAGGGTCTGTGGCTTCCACCAGGCACATGGAGCAGAAAAAAGTACAAAGGATCCAAGTGATGGCAAGCAAAGAATGGGATTAACTTTCTTTCTTAGGAAAATGACAACCAGTTTTGCTAATATGTCACTTGAATGCAATTAATGGGAAATTATTAATTAATTAATTATTAAGTAACCCAGAACCATAGATGCCCAATTATTCCAGTCCTTAACTCAGCATTATGTACTTAGTCTCAGTTAAACAACAGCATGGTTCCCCTCAAGATTATTGTGGAGGAAAGCATATTTTTCAGCTGGATAGGTCAGCCAATAAGCTTTTGGATGTGAATTTTTGTGAGTGTTGCTTGCTGAAACATGTCCCATATAGATTTTTCAGCTCATGCTTTTGGTTATTCTTTAAAAAAGCACCACCTGTTCAAAAGTCATACAGACTTATTTCTTTTAAAAATGTAAGGCAGCCTGCACCAAAACAGCTTTGAGATACCTCCTTCTCTTATTCATACTGCAGTCCCCAGGTGAGTAGGAACATCCATTGCAAAACACATAGAAATGTAATTTTTACTTAGGGTAAATTCATATTCTTCTAGGGCAGACTTTACACCTGGGATAGCACAATTTCCTGGTTGGAAGACAGGCTCAGGCTTCTGACTTTACCAAGGGGAGTAGTTCCTCACCTCCTCAGAACAGAATGGGAAGAACAGACAAAATGGCTGCTGCCAATGTAATGAGAAATTCTGGGAAACCTAAAAGAGCACCTGCCAGCCTGATGGAGCTTTGAAGAGCTCTGGTAAGTTTCCCTTTGTAAATCACACTCCCAAGACTGAAGAATATGAAAAAGAGAAGACATTTTTGTTCCCTCTTCTGGGCCTAATTTTTTGCGCCTTTCAGAAGTTCAACCCAGCACTAGTTTCAAGTATATTGTACTCTTTGTCAGAGGCAGTAGTCACCTTGTGTTTCTTACATAAATGATTTCCCAAGTGACTACTACCTCTGAGAAATATGAAATATTTGAAATGTGTTAGGCAAGAAATTAGACTACTTCTGCAAATAAACATACCATGTTCTTTAGCTCGTTTTGAGGCTACCTCTTTTTTTTAAAATGTACTCACCTCTCATATATGCTTATGAGTGTGGATTGCCGGAACACTTACTACTGGGTAGGTGGATTGTCCTCTGGACACATGAAGAATAGAAATTTATGGTAAGTAAAAATGTACCCCTCTCTCAGGTGACTGGATGGAAGTTTTAACATCTGGTTGTTTAAAAGCATAACTGCTTCAAGGTGGAACTCCTGTTTTCTAGAACCCATCTCAGGAAACCAGGCCACTGCAGAAGTCGCCGGCTAAAGGCTGGACCAGCAGAGGACATCAGGCTGCAGTTAGGCATGTCCTTATATTAGCTTGGTTGAGGAGTTGGGACATAGACCCAGATGCTCTCAGTGCAACCCAATGCCCAAATTAGATGAGGGGATTGCCTTCCAGTTCTAATTGGTGAGAACATCAGGTATTAGTTACGTGCAGGCTTTGAGGTGTCCTTTATGCAATCATCTTGGGGGGGGGAGGTAGAGAGAGCATATCCATCTAGATGGCTAAAAGAAGATATACTAGATGATTCAAGGCAGTGGCCCTCCAGGGTTTTGGTTGACTACTCCCACTGGCTATGTTAGCTAGGGTGATGGGATTTGTAGGCCAAAATGTCCGGAAGGCCACAAGTTGTCCACCCCTGATCTAGAGGAACTGTTCCCAAAAGGCTGCTGTGGTCACCATGCCTTTCACCAAACGAACTGTAATCTAGTAAAGTGGAACCTTCACCACTGCCTTGAAGCATCCAATATATCTTCTTTCAGTCATCTAGATGCAGTCTCTTCCCACTGATTATTTTCATAAAACTCTACAGGGCAAAGGCTTAGGACAAAGACTTTGGTCAAAAGTTTGGGGAAAAGCTCCATTCAAAGCAGCCTTTCATGCCCATGGTTGAATGGGGCTCCACTTCTTCCTCCAAAACTCTCCCTTTTTTCCCATTAAGGGCCATAGGCCCTACTGCAATCCTAGAATGGTATCTCTTGTATGGAAGGCAATGGATTAACCTTCTTGTGGACATCCCACCAGATCCCCAGTTCACTAGTTCAGACAGCAGAAACACAGTTAAAAAAAAAAGAGGTTAAATAGTTCCAAATAGCGTTGTTTATATTCATGAGTTGAAAATTACATAATTTTAATTATGATTATTATGTCAATCCTGTAAATATGTGGTTTCTGTGCTTTTATATGACACAGTTTAATCTTATTTTGAAAGTCGTACTTGTTATACTTGGATGTGCGTATGTGAGTCCCTTACTTCAACCCTTTTCTACAGGAAGAAGAAAGAAAAGCTAAAAGAAATAAACCAAAAGTTTTTTTAAGCGTAATAATCCTACTTCTTGTCCAAAAGATATGGCTACTTTTGGAGGCTGGGGAGCTCCTCCCCATGGCAAAGTCAGATGATTGACCCTTTCTTCCAATGAGGAGGTGGCACTACTCTAGATGTGAAGACTGCCCTCTGGACACCTAGGAGAGAACCAGATTTTTTCTCCGACTCACCCGAGGGTTACCATTAAATTTAACTAAGCAAGGAGATGGATTTTGTTTGACATAGCGGAAGCCCATCTGGAGGCTTGCAGGAGATCAAGAAAGGCCTACGGCAAGGACTTAAAATTGTGTTACGACAGCTACTAAAAAAAGCTCACTGAACATTACATAGTTTCTACTGTGTACACAATTTATTGCATTAAAGTCCTTCTAGCTATTATATTCATCTTCACAACTCACAATTCTATATGTATAATTAACATTTATACACTGGCTTGAATCCAAAGACCCCTGCGCAGAAGCAGAAGGCACATCTGTGCATGCATGGAGGAGCATGCCTCAGCCACATGCTTCTGTACGTGCTCCAGAGGGTTCCCTGAGTGTAAGGATTAATTTTTCAGGGAAAGCAAGGGGTTCAATGGGAAGGAGGGCTAGAAAAATCTTGAAGGGTTTGCAGAAGTGCATTCCACTAATGCACAGTTGTCTTTGGATCAAAGCCACAAGAACAAAGCTATAAGAAACAGGTTTTTTATTAAGGACAAACATTGAAATAGGTATTTTGGGGTGCTGTATTAATTTTTTTAAACTGAAAAATGTGTACAATAATGACAACTTGTAATGACATTTATCTAATTATAACAATTTTTTTTGCAAAAGTATATCTTCTTATATCATCTTAAAGTGTCTTTGCATAATTCTAACCTGCCTAGAATGAATGGATAGGCAGGATATAAATGCTGTAAACAAGACAAATTAAAACAATAAACTCTGATGTCCAACATACAAGCCATGTATTTCTAACACAAAGATACATTGCCAAATATATATTAGAACCCAGTTAGAGAGTTTCCATCTCTCTCAAGTCCTGCATGCAACCTCCATTCTTTGTTCTCTCTGCTGTAGTTCCCAGTCAGGCTGTCGCCTGCTACAGATGTGCGAACATGATCACTTAGCACACATAGCAACATAAACAGAACTGCCCCCAATATATGTTCCCCCCACTTGCTCAGGAGTTTTACGAAGCAAAATTATTCTAAACATCTTTCTGAATACATCTGTATTATTTTGAAGATTTCAAAAAGATTTCAAAAAAATAATTAGCTGGTTATCACACTTCACTCTGTGGACAGGGCTACACTCTGGCGCACTATGCAAAATAATAAAATGGTACTTTCACTGATGCTCCCCAATTACTCTATGGAGCCTACTGTTCTAATCTTTTTCGTATTCTTTTACCTGAATTACTTGATATGTTTTTACATTACTTTCAATGCAATCCTAACATATTTACTCAGGGTGCTTCCAGATGGACAGCTCTACCAATCAAAGGAAATGTGCTATCTTTTCCTTCTTAACAGATTTTTTTTTGGTAAGAAAAAAGACAGAAGAAGCAGTGGGAAAACACGGGAGGGTTACAAACTGAAGATGTCATTGTGTGGGTCCCCTGCAAAATTTCATGAATGAGGCAGGGTGATGGCAGGATAAAAAACTTAACTGGAAGCACCCTAGGAACTTGAAATTTGTTTCCTGAGAGGAAAAAGAAAGACCATGCCAGAGGCAAGATACACAAGAACCAGTCATGAAGGGGGAGGGTAACCTCAGAAAAATAGGCAAACTGTACTACAAAAGATCTCCCAACCATTCATTGTCATTCATTTGTTCCCAATTCCAAACCAAATTTGATTTATCCCCACTATTGAATAGCCCGTTAAAAAATTAAAAAAACTGGGAAATGGACTACCCCATTTTGTAGTCTCCCTTGGCATCAGGGCTTTATATACAGTAATACCTTGGATTGCAAGTAACTTGGTTTGAGAGCATTTTGCAAGACAAGCAAATTTTTTAATATTTATTTTAAAAAATTTGACTTGATATACAAGCGACGTCTTGCAATATAAGTACTGTAATACGGCTTAAATTAAAAATCTCTGTACAAATTTTTTTGGGGGGATTTCGTTTTGATATAAGAGTGTTTTGGATTACAAGCACGTTTCCGGAACGAATTATGCTCTCAATCCAAGGCATGACTGTAAACTAAACTGGATGCGAGAATATTCTTCACTATGCTCTTAAAGCTTGCCATCAGATTTTAAGAGATTTAAGAGATTTTTTTCCAGTTATGGGAAAGAAGCAGTAGGAAAACATGGGAGGGTTACAAATGGAAGAGAACACTGTCTGGACCCCATATAAAATTCCATAGTTGAAGCAGGGTCATTGCAGAATAAAAGCCTCTTCTGAAACCACCCTCAGAATTAAGTCCCACTGAGCTCAAAGGAGCTTACCTCCTGGTAAGTGTACTTAAGATTGCAGCTTTCATCTTGCTTCTGAAATCTGAATTAGTAAGCAAGTTCATTTGAAAAGCACAATCCAGCAAGAATTTCAATTAGCATAGCAATACCTTTTATCAGTAAAACAAAAGAGTGGGCAGGGAGGGGGAGGAGTGAAAAATGATGTTTCAAAGCATGACAGGAAAGTACCAAGGCTGGCAGTTTTTTGCCTTTCATGGTTTGGCAGGCCAAATCCCACTGACATGCATTCCAAACAATGATAACCTCTCTGGGGCAGCAGAAGACTGTAGATTTTATCTTGATATCTTCCTTCATGTGACAGAGATAGCCATATATAAACATGTCTTCTAAAATAACCCAAAATGAACAGAAACGCTCATTTCCAGAATGGGGCAGGTTGAGCTTGCAGAAGGGAGCACAATGGAACCAGCTGAGGCAGAGCAGTCCTGCTGTATACTGCCCATCAGTAAGTAAGAAATAATAGCACCCACCAGATTGAAACCGATTCCAGAAGCAAGTCAACTAAAACACCAAAACCCTGCCTAAATAAAAATGTATTTGCCTGCTGGTGGGGGGACAACAGAGAGGAAGCTGACCTAGCCTCCCTCGGCAGGAAGTTCCAGAGCCTAGGAGCAGCCATCAAGAAGGCCCTCTCTTGTGTCCCCACCAAACATTCCTCCAATGGTGGTGGGACTAATAGAACGGTCTCCCACAAAGATCTTAAAACCTGGGTAAGCTCATACGGGATAATGTGATCTTTCAAATAGCCTGGTCCCTACTTGTGCAGAGCTTCATAGATCACAACCAGCACTTTGAATTGTGCCCAGAAATGGATCAGTAGCCAGTGAAACTCTTATAACAAGGGATTCACATGCTCCATAAAACTGGCCCCTGTCAATAGTCTCGCTGCAGCATTCTGGACTATCTGAAGTTTCCTAACACTTTATAAAGGCAGCCCCACAGGGAGCATGTTACATTAGCCCGAATGGGAAGTAACTAAGGCATGTATCACTGTGGCCAGATCTGACATTTCCAGGAACGGATGTAGTTAGCACACCAGCCTTAGCTGTGCAAACACACTTCTGTCCACAACTGAAACATGGGCATTGGATTCTAGGTTTAGAGCTGAATCCAGAAATACATCCAAACTATGAACCTGAGTCTTCAAGGTGAGTGTAACCCCATCCATGTTGAATCCCTCTGAATACTTGAGAGGGATATTTGAGAGGGATACTGAGAGGGATATATTTGAGAGGATTTTTTTTTTTAAAAGAAACATTTGTAAGTTTATGACTGAAGATTGTGGAATGGAACTTTGGGAACACAACTGGGAACATGACATGGAACAGAGCAAGAGAGATGTGCTCATCTCTAATCCTGGGTCAACAGACTGCAGTTCACCTACCCAGAAGACTGGACAGGACTCTGGAGCTTTCTCTATTGTAGTCAGTCTATCTATACTGGAAAGTTTGAGGTTTAAGTATCATATAGTCATAATATTCTGTTGCTAAGTACCCTGAGACAAAAAATAACTTAGAAGTAGTATTTGAAAAGCATAATGGAAAAGGCCTAGCAAAACAAATAAACTGGGAAAAAGAATCTCAAATCTCCCCTTCAGAGAGTGACGAGATCGGTACCGACACGGCCGGTACCGATGGGGCTTGGTCTTCTGCAGCCAGTGATGAGGCAGTCAGTGTCGGGGACTTTTGCCATGGACAGGAAGAAGCTGCCTTTCCCTTTGCAGATGGTGACCTCCTCAACTTCTTTTTCTTCTTCTTCCCCTCCGGGTCAGATTTAGATGAGTGGGCTGTCTTAGCTAGTTTTTTTAGCTGTTTGAACAGACAGTGAATGACCCGGAGTTGGAGGGTATCTCCCTGTCACCAGTGCCTGACCAGGAGGAGACACAGAGACAATCTGGAGAACCAGAGAAGATGACACCGACATAGGGACAGCGGCTCTTGGCTGATCGATGGCCTCCAATGCTTTCCTCCACAGAACCACTCGAAGGCGATCAGAGCAGTTTCTCCTAGCCTGTTTTGTAAAAGCTTGGCAGTAGGGGCACATATCCACTATGTGCCCCTCACCTAAACAAAACAGGCACAAGGAGTGGTCATCTGTAGGTGGCAATTTGCTATTGCAACGGACGCACTTCACAGCCATCTGTTTCGCAAGAGTCCCTCACAAAGAAGTCATGAAGAGGGGACAGAAAATAAAATAAAACAAAGTTTAAGGGAAAAGGAGGAAATATTAACAAGACAGAAGGAGAAGTATAAAAGGACAAAACAGACCTCAGCACTGCAGTCAAAGACACAGAGAAAGCTCCCCTGAGGCACCCACAAAAGTGGTCGAAGAGGAATTGAAGGAATTAGGCAGGAACCCGCTAGGAGCATGCGTGGTAGGATGGTGGGGGAGGGTTCCTGCCTAAAATCCTCAGCTATGGAAACTTCCCGAAACAGACTCTACACAGGTGCAGAGCCCATGTGATGCACAGAGACCATGAAGAATAAACAATTGTTTACTGTGGCCGAATGATTACAAAACTATGTTTCAGTTTTTTTCATAAGTTGAAGTGAGCACCTACAAAGAAGTATCAGCAGACCTGAACTCATATTTAAAAAAATAACAATAATTAAATTTAAAAATAAGAATGATAGAAAAAAAAATAAAAGAAATTTAATCATTCCATTAGAAACTTAGGGATTTCATCAATTATTCAAGTTACAAATAAATACATGAGTCAAACATTTTCTGAGAAAACTCAAAATCAATATTTACTCACCACAGATGGCTACAACTATTTTCATTAATAATACTGCAATATTCAGAAGGATTTTACAGCACTTCTTTCATATATAGCTTCTATCCATTATTGTTCCTCTTTTCTGCTGCTTTTCAGGCTTTTCTATTGCCCCAAAATGTGTTTCTCACAATGCGCCATGTTAATGGCATGCAGACTAACAAAATTTCAACAGCAATACAACAAGAACAGGTTCCTAATAGGGGTATGCATTAGATTTGTCCAAATCCCAGATCCAGAACAAAATCGGGCTGATTTGGACAGATTCAGTAGATGTCCAAATAAAAGTAGTGTTCCTCCAAGCAGTCCAAATTTGAATAGTACTGAAGAATCAGGTTTTGGAGAGGCATAGAAATAAGACAGCGAGTCTCCAAAAATTGATACATTCCTCTTCAAGTTTTCCCTATAAGGAAAACACCAGGGGGGGGGGGAGAGGGTGTAGTTTTGTGACTGGCATCTCTAACTTTTAATCACAGTGAATAGTTTTTCCAGGGCTCTCCAATTCCAGGGCTTTGGAGGTGGGTTGTTGAAGTAATATATTGCAGGATTGATTCAGTGTTCAGAGCTCTTTGCTAGTTCTCTTTCCCAGAAGCAGGAAGGTTAACAGAGTGTTGGTGGAGTCTGTGGGACCCAGGAGGGTGTAACCAGGACCGGTGCAAGGCATTTTGGTGCCCTAGGCAAGATCAGATATTTAGTGCCCCCCCTTCTCACTTGAGAGTGCTGTATTTTTTTTCAAGGTGTTTCTGGCGCCCCCTTTAGCCCTGCGCCCTAGGCAGCTGCCTAGTTGGCCTAATGGTAGCACTGGCCCTGGGTGTAACATTGGGTGCTTGCTTGAAAACTTCTTGTTTGGGTGTTCAAATATTTCTGCCTTTGACACTTTATGCTCCAGTTCACATCCATCATTCACTCCGTACTACTGCACTTTCTGTGACTTTGGTGCCAATAGAGCAGAAAGCAAAGCAGTCTTAAACTGTTTTTCATTCATAAGAAATCCCTAAACCCTGCACCTATCCCTTCTGAAATAAAAAAAGTTATCAGCAGTTCCCTTTAAAAAAACAAATCAATCAAAATTTCAAGGTGCATAGCACAAAACTGCTTCCACCTATTTGATTTCTGAACAAGATTCAGATCCAGGTCAAAGAAGGCAACCTCTGAATCAGTCTGAGCTGGATTGGGCTGTTTTGTGAAGTGCTGAATCGGGGTCCATACTGAATCTTGTGGGCATTGCACACCCCTAGTCCTAAAGCTGGAGAACTTCTGATGGCAGGCTTGAATGAGAACAAATATGGATTCAGAGATCGAGATGCTTCCCCTACATTGATACGAGCATAACTTTTGATAATATGGGGTCTACAACATTTCTCAATAAATGGCTCCATTTTTATTCTCATATTTGAAAAATTGCTAATGGTATTTAAACTTAGCCTTTCCCACCTAATATGTGATCAAATGTGTTTGCCCTTTCATTTTAATAACCTTTTATATATTAGAAAGAAACCTGTTATGAAAAAGTATATCATTCTTTTGCTCCCTATTTCTTGTATGTTTCTTTAACATCATGAATAGCACACTATTTCTTATTGCTGCTGTCCTCCTCTGAACTTATCTAACATGTGATTCAAAGACGTAGGTTCAGCTTTATTTGTTGCAGACCCGGTCCCTTGGTCATAGTTATTCTATTTGTTTACTTGTCCCACTCCCACATACCATGCCAAACAAGCAACAATCCTAAATCCAGTGCATTTGGTAAGTTCCCATTCATAACAACGGTAGTCACTAAGGGCCAAAGGATAATAACATTTTACAGGTTGTAAATATTAAAATCAATTTTAATTTAATTATTTAAAATGTACTGTCAAAGGTTTATACTATTGCAATTTTTGTGAAAACGATTTGAAAGTAATAATATGAGCTGAAACAGGGAAATAATTATTTTAGGGCACTTACAACACAATCCTATGGCCCCTAGAAAGTGTCTAGAGGGCCATTGGATTTTTCGGAGTCCCAGCTCTGGCGTCGGAGCTGGGAATCTGCGCTCAGAGTGCTCCCCCCCCCCCAGCCAATGCAGAAAGGACCATACCACCTGATTCGCTGAGGTCAGAAAAGTAACCTTGGAGAAGCGGTTTAGGGGGTGTTCTGAGGGAAGGGGAGGGGACAGGCGCTGTCACAATATGAAGTATCCCGGTGGTGCTTCAGCCTCCTTCCCCTCCACTCCAAAATTGGGCATCTAGCTGCTTTGCAGGGCAGGAGGAGTGCAGAGGAAAGCTCTACCTCCGTGCTTCTTCCGCCCTGCATAGGATGCCCATAATCCTCCAAGTTTGGAAGATCACAGGCATCCCCATAGGATTGCACCCTTAATGTGTATCTGTATATTACAACCTTATGCATAATCTATTGATATCAGCCAAAGTCAATTCAGCAAGGACATTGAATAAACACCTCTCAAATCTCTAAATTGCTACATGGGTTAATTTTTAGGGTATATTACGGAAATGTATATAATCATAGAATCATAGAAAAGTAGAGTTGGAAGGGGCCTACAAGGCCATCGAGTCCAACCCCCTGCTCAATGCAGGAATCTAGGTCAAAGCATCTCTGACAGATGTCTGTCCAGCTGCACCTTGAATGCCTCCAGAGTGGGAGAGCCCACGACCTCCCTAGGTAGTTGATTCCATTGTCTTATTGCTCTGACAGTCAGGAATTTTTTCCTGATGTTTAGGTGGAATCTAGGTTCCTGTAACTTGAGCCCATTATTCCGTGTCCTGCAAACTGGGATGAACGAGAAGAGATCTTTGCCCTCCTCTGTGTGACATCCCTTCAAATACTGGAAGAGTGCGATCATATCTCCCCTCAGTCTCCTCTTCTGAAGGCTAAACATGCCCAGTTCTTTCAGTCTCTCCTCATAGGGCCTTGTTTCCAGTCCCTTTATCATCCTTGTTGCCCTCCTCTGAACCCTCTCCAGTTTGTCTATGTCCTTCTTAAAGTGAGGTGCCCAGAACTGGACGCAGTACTCAAGATGAGGCCTAACCAGTGCCGAGTAAAGGGCACATAATTAAATAATGTAAGAAAGACCAAACAACAGGTTAAAGAAATAACAGTAATTTTTATATGGGACTTGTTTATTGGAATTTATTTCATCCAATTTGTCATAAGGTTTACATATTTTATCCATATTGTGGCTCTGAGCATGACCCATAGTTAAGACGAAACATAGTTTGACCAGGTTCAGACATAGCGATAAACCATGGTTAGTTAAAAATGGAAGCAAAAGCTTCCAGTCTCCTCTTTACAGCGGAGCCAGAAGGAGGGGGGAGAATGTTAAATGTACGTAATGTTAAATCATAGTTTCCCGTTATGACGTCAGGATATGGTCAGTGTATTGTTTTCGGTTTGACATATTTTTGCTGTACTTTGTTTCCTATGCACTTGACTTTCAAAGAAGAGATTTCTTTTTAGAAGCCCTGAGCCACACAAACCACTTCAACATTTTTAGGTATTTAGGAGGAAAGTGATAGCAAGTGTGTCTGTGAACACTGACAGTTACCAGCACTGCCAATGAACCACAGTTGTTTCAGAATCTGTAGATAACTTGTGCTAAATAAGATAACTGCACTTGGCTCACCACTGTATAAAATGGGATACTATATAACCCCCTAACTATAAAATTACACAAAGGATATTCCTCAGACCAGCAAGAGAGAGATTTGTGCAATATTCTTGATGTTCTAATACAATATAAACCAGCAAAAGGAGAAACTGAAGGTATGATTTAGGTGGGCAGAGAAATTACTGGAAACATGGGGAGACTTGCATGCATGCCAATTAAAAATGTCAAATTCCTATTGTCCTGGCTAGGCTGGAGGCCCAGGGGAAGTGGCTGACAGCATGAGCACTCATGGATGGTTCTATGTCATGTCAGGTAGAGAGGAGACACAACAGGCAAAGCTGGATCACAACGATACCAAGAAATGTGAGGACCTCAGAGAGCATACTGCAGGAAGTACAAGCTGGAGTATTCCCCTCACAAGGAGAGCTGCTGATCGGATTTGTACGATCAGCAGGTAGTTAACAAACCACAGTGGCTTGTTAACCATGCTGCATGTGCTGGTCATATGCCAGGGGGATTTGCATAATTACCCCTGCAGCGCAGCTTGTCGTGTTGTGTGGACCCAGCCAGGGTGGCTTTTTGCCATGGGTAACAAGCCACCCAGAACCCTACAACAGCCACTCTGAGAACCCATGGACTGTTTTAGGGGTTGTTTTACCCAAGGGGGTTTGTCATGTGGTCCAAACCCAGATGACCAATCCCACCATGGGTAAAGTTCAGTGGCTAATGACTCACTTGGCAAGAGCGGCAACCCCCCCCCACCCCTCTTCCCAAGCTTGCCCTGGTCACGGCCAGGGCCAGCTACCCCACAAGTGCCCAAGCAGAACTTGGGGGTGGCTGGCACTGGCTTGCTGCACTCCCTGCTGCGATGGAGAGCCATTTTTAGCTCCCCATGGCTTTTTTGAACTTTAAACTTGTTTTTCGGACAAAACAAGTACTCAGACAAAAAGGGGGTGCTCACAAAAAGGGCTGCAAGATCCTCATCTTTTTGTTTTTTTCACCCTGACAGCCCTCAGAGTGAGGCACATTTTGCATTGTTTCCCGAGACTCTAGCTGCTAAGGAAAGTGCAAAAGTGCTTTCCCCCGCCCCAATTTTTGTGGGGAAAAGGAGTTTTAACAGCTAGCTGGAGCCTTCCAACTGATCTTTGGCAATGTGACAGGGTACAGACAGCTAGCTGTCAAAACTCTGGGTACCTTTTAAAAGGGGGGTTTGACAGGGCAATGGGTGGTTTTGGACTGGGACATATAGCTTATATTGCTGTCAAGTTGGCAATATAACCAACTTGACCCAATATAACGGGGGGGGGGGAGTTTAAATAACAAAAAAGCCTCAGGGAGCCCAGAACTGGTCTTGATCATGGCGAGGAAGGAGAGATGACTCAGTCCTGCCACGGTGTCCCCTGGGATACTGCCTGGAGGACTGAGGGGGAAGGGAGGGAGGGATCAAACAATCACGGTGAGCTTGGTGGTCTGTTGGGTGCATCATGGGTTTTTCGCAGAACAACCAACCCATCATAGCTTATTACCAGGGTGTGTTGTCATGACGTGTGAACCCACCCTATGCAAATCCCACCTGGCATGTGGCTGGCACCTGCAGCGTAATTAACAAGCTACCATGGCTTGTTAACTCCCTGCCGATTGTGCAAACTGGGCCCTTGACTCAGCAAGGGACAGCAGGAAACTTGAGGCCTTAAGAAGGCTGGGAAGGGCAGGACTGTTAGAGGCCTCACCTCTGCAGGATGCAATTCTTAAAGGGTCCATGGCTATTTCTGTTGCCTTCTGCTCCTGTGTGGCTGAGGGACAAGAGAAGCTGTCAGAAGTCATCATCAGAGTCTTGGATTGAGGGGAGGGCTACATCCTCAGGCTGGGAAGGTATATAAGGGAGGTGCTAAGGGTTCTAACTGAAGTGGGGTGACCAGAAGCTTGGTCTCAGAGTCCTTCTTGGGGTGATGCTGAGCCTCTGAGCATGGGGACATGACACCTATAAATTCAGCCACTTCAGTACATTTTTTGAGATTTAGGCTATTTATATTACTCAGCAGGTAGGCTCTCTGTTAAGGCAAATTGTCTTGATGCTATTATAATAGATTTTTCACGCATTATGATGGTAGAAAAATACAGCAGCCTCAACTATACAGATGCTCTTGTGGCTCAACCATAAGCTTAAAATATTGTTTAATCTACACATTGAAGTTTTGACCATAGGGAAAAAAATCTTTAAGTCCAGCATTACCCTTTTCTACTCGGGAAAAGAAAAAAATCCAATTCCTTGAGTTGAAACCAATGAACTCCCATCTGGAGCCTTCTAATTGATCTTTGGCAATGTGACAGGGTACAGACTCTTAAACAGATGGGTGATAGTTCATGAAGATCTCCTAAAAAACTCATGTGCACTTTAAATACCACTTTTAAATTATGAGGATGCTAACCGCAGCAATACAAGTACTTTGTTAATAGTGGCTTGATTTGCTGGAAAATAGATTTCTGATCAATTTTCAAAAAGTGGTCACAGGCAGCTTACATTACACTATGTAAGATAGCAAGGCTTTGAGAGCATGCACTCTTGTCCATATTAAAAGGATGGACTACATCTTCCTATCAGCGATGAGAATATAAGAAAACCTGGACAAAATAAGACTTGTGATCATAAGAAGATGTTGATTTTATTGATGTTGTTTTACTGCAGAACCATAGAAACTTTTTAAGTTCAGTTTAGCAGATGTCTTTTTGCGCAAGTCTCTTTTCACAAGGTTGGGTGAGAACCTTTATCTGATGTTTCAGGACCTGCTTATTTACCCTGTGCTTTCGGTCTTAAGGTGCAATCCTATGCTTGTTTAGACAGAAAAAAGGCCTACAACTCCCAGCATGCTCCAGCCAGCATGGCTGGCTGGGGCATGCTGGGCGGTGTAGGCCTTTTTTCTGTCTAAACAAGCATAGGATTGCATCCTTAATGTCTTTTGTCTGTTTCTGTTTCACTCTCCTGTGGTGTCATATTGAATTACAGTCAACATGAAATACTTTCAGGAATTTTGTTGCATTCTGAATTCTCTGAAAGGAACATATCACATTTTTAATATACATGTGAAGGAGGGAAGCCCAAGCAATTGTCCTTTCAAGCACAATCTGTCACAGTACTAAGCTGTATCCCAAAAAAGAGAGGGGACTGGAATTGCAAAGACAACACAAGCTACAGATTAAGGGCACAATCCTATGCCTGTTTAGACAGAAAAAAGTCCTACATCTTCCAGCATTCCCCACCCAGCCATACATCTAAACAGGCATAGGATTGCATCCTAAGTTGCAAAGTGAGTTGTGAACAGCAAAGGCTGATTATCCCAACATGCATTGCTCAACATAAGTGAGTATAGTAAAATGCACTAGAAAAGAAACAATGAAATAAAGTTTAATCGTCTTTGTGTTTCTGGAGGCAAACTGAAGGCTTTTCTGGAGGCTCCTTTTCTCATTAGAGTCGCTTGCCATGGGACCTTACTTATCATTGTTCTGAGTTTATTAAAATTGGTTTTCCTAAAATCCAGGGTATGCGTTTGGCTACACTCAGCTTTTGCTTCCTTTAGAATCAAGAACTCAAGTATAACATGGTCACTTTCCCACACAGTTCCTGAAACTGACACTTTATCCACTAACTCGTCTCTGTTGGTTAGAATCAGGCCAAGGATAGCTGATCCTCTAGTTCCTTCCTCCACTTTCTGTAGGAGGAAGTTATCAGCAACAGAAGTGAGGAATTTCTTGGCCATGTTTGGCAGAGTTTGTCTCCCAACAGATATTAGGGAAATTGAAGTTCCCCATTATTACCACATCATGCCTCCTTGAAACAATGGCAATTTGCTTTTCAAAAGTTTCATCCTCGTCTTCTCCTTGATTGGGTGGTCAGTAGTAGACTCCAACTGCCATGTTCGTTTTATTCTTTGCCCCATTTATTTTAATACAGATGCTCTCAATGGGGCTGCCAAGCTCATCTTCCTGTATCTCTGTGCAGAGATACGTATTTTTAACATACAGTGCAAGTTCACCTCCCTTTCTGTTGCTTCTGTTCTTTTTGAACAAGTTATATCCTTCAATTGCTGTATTCCAGCCATGGGAGTCATCCCACCAGGTTTCAGTTATCCCTATCAAGTCATATTTGCCCTCATGTATCAAGAGTTCAAGTTCATTCTGTTTGTTGCCCATACTCTGGGCATTAGTATAGAGACATCGAAGACTATGTGCTTTATAGTCCGACTTTCTTCCTACATTTTGTAGTAGACTATCATTGGGCACCGTTGGAGCTATTCTCTCCGTTGTGGCACAGAGGCCTTCTTCCATTGTTACCCCCAAGTTTATGTCTCCCTCTCCTGTTGGATTCAGTTTAAAGCCCTCCTGATGAAGTTCCTCATGCTATGGCCAAACACCTACTTCCCAGTCCTTGTGAGGTGCAACCCATCCTTTGCCAGCAGTCCATCTTCCAGGAAGTGTAGCCTGTGGTCCCAGAATCCAAATCTCTCACGTCAGCACCACCTTCGTAGCCAGTCATTCACTTGGAGCATTTTTCTTTCCCTTTCTATTCCTCTTCCAAGTACTGGAAGGATGGATGAGAAAACTATCTGGGCCCCAAAGCTCTTGAGTTCCCTTCCCAACTTTTCAAAATCTGACATGATTTCTTCATAACTCCGCTTGGCAGTATCATTTGGTGGGCTTTATGAGCCTCGGCAGCTGTTCTGTCACATCTTTAATCCGTGCCCCGGGGAGACAGCACACCTGTCGAGTCCATGGGTCTTCATGACATACTTCGGCTTCAATCCCCCGCAGGAGGGAGTCTCCCACAATTAGTACACTTCTTTTTCTCTTGCTGTAGGTCTTGGTTTGATTGCCTCCACTGGACTGATTCAGCCTCTTGCTCGCTGTCACATTGGGTGCCTGGTAATTCATCCTCTGCAGGCTGTCCTCCAGTCTTGTACTCAAGTACCTGAAAGCGGTTCCATAGCTCCACTGCTTCCACAGGCGCAGAATGTCTTCTAGTTCTTCTGCTCCTAACAGTCACCCTTTTCCAGGGATGGAGACTCGGACTCCAGGACTCGACTCGTGAGTCGGACTGAGTCCCCCCTCTGACTCGAGTCGCACTTGAGTCCCAATATTTTTAATGGGACTCGAGACTCGACTCGGGACTCGAGACCAAGGACTCGTCAACATCCCTGCTTGATGCCACCTGCAGGGGCTGTCTGGACCTAGTTGCAGTAACAATCCAAGTTTATTTTTAAAAATCATTTTCCTAATGCAACCTTTGAGACATTTTGGGTTTGGCTGCCTCTGCCTGCCTGTTTGGGGTTCCCAGCCTCCTCTGCCTGCCTGGTCTCTTCTTAACCAGTTCCACAGTTTGAATTGTCCAAGACAAAGGCCTCTGCCTGCCTGCTTTGGGGTTTCCTGCCTCCTCTGCCTGCCTGGTTATTTTGGGTTTGTCTGCCTGGTCTGTTCTTGTCAAAATCAGTTGCAGAGTTTGAGATAAAAAGGCACACTTGTGCCTAGAATTTATTTAAGGCACACATCTGAAGTAGCCTTATTTTGTTGGGAAAAAACCCTATTGATTTTAATAGGGACTCATGGAGTCAGCTTTGGGAGTGACTCGGGAGTCACCATTTTGGACCAAGGACTCGGACTCGGACTCGAGACTCGGGTTCAAAGACTCGTGACTCGACTCGTGACTCGACTCGTGACTCGACTCGTGACTCAAGACCAAGGACTCTTCAACATCCCTGCCCTTTTCCAGGCCAAGGGAGTTCCCCCTATGTTATTTTCCCTTGCTTCAGCATTCTCCGACTCTGCCTCATCCTGCTGTTGTCCTTCTGGCTCCTGTACTATGCTTTGCTGTTGTAGTTCCACCGTTCTAAGAACTGTTCACTTTCTCTTATACTCCTGAGGGTTGATGCTTGCTGCTCCAGTCCTCTGACCTTTTCTTCCAACAGCATGACCACCTTGCACTTGTTGCACATGTAGGCCATGTTGATCTCAGGTAGGAAAACAAACACTGCAGGTCACCACCACTGGAGAGTCTTTTCCGTCCATAGTTCTCTATTCCCTTTATGTTTCTGCCTTTCTTTTTGTACTGGAATGGTCGGTGCCTTGGCCTGCCTTCCCTGAATGTTAACAACAGAGTCCCCCTGGTCTATAAGTGTGTGTTACTAGAACAAAACAATCAATCAAGAAAATTTCTTAGGGACCTCCCCCTTGACCTCCCCTGCCAAACTCCTGTTAGCTCTCCCTGTTAGCTCGCTCTATTCGCTCGCTCTCTGGGAGCCTGCTTGCCTATACAGCCCCCGAAACAGCTGAAGCCTTTCCTGTGCTTCTGCTCAGCTGGGAGTCAGGAACAGAGAAAAGGAGCCCAAGATGGGTGGGAGTTTTTAAAAAAGGAAATTCTAAAGGCACAATTGCAAACAATTCCCACAAGGAAAAAAGGCAGAGGGCAACAGAAGAACCAATGTGGCTTCACAAAAAACTCAAAGATGACCTGAAAACAAAAAAGGACACATATAGGATGTGGAAGGAAGGCCAGGCTACAAGGGAAGAGTACAGGCAGGTAGCACAGAACTGCAGGAATAGTGTCAGGAAGGCTAAAGCTGAGAATGAGCTGAGGCTAGTGAGGGATGCTAAAAGCAACAAAAAAACTTTCTTCAGATACATGCATAGTAAAAGACAGAGGAAAGAAATGGTGGTTCAACTACGCAATGAGGATGGCAAATTGATAACAGAAGACAAAGAAAAGGCGGAAGTGTCCAATTCCTACTTCGGCTCGGCCTTCTCCCAAAAGAGAGTTTATGTCCCTCCTGGCAAACCTGAAGTGCAGACTGAAGGGGCAGGATTGCAGCTTGAAATTGATAGGCAAATGGTCAAGGAACACCTGATTACTTTGAACGAGTTTAAATCTCCAGGGCCTGACAAGCTGCATCCTAGAGTAATAAAGGAACTGGCAGAAGAACTCTCAGAACCACTGTCTATTATCTTTAGGAAATCATGGAGGACAGGTGAAGTGCCAGATGACTGGAGGAGGGCAAATGTTGTTCCTATCTTCAAAAAGGGTAAGGAGGAGGAACCTGGGAACTATAGACCAGTCAGTCTGACATCAATCCCTGGGAAATTTTTGGAAAAGATTATAAAGAAGTCAGTCTGCAAGCACCTTGAAAACAATGCAGTGATTACTAGAAGCCAGCATGGATTTGTCAAGAACAAATCCTGCCAGACTAATCTGATCTCATTTTTTGATCGGGTAACCTCCCTTGTGGACTGTGGGAATGCTGTGGACATAATATATCTGGACTTCAGCAAAGCTTTCGACAAAGTGCCTCATGAATGATATCCTGATTAGCAAGCTAGCTAAAAGTGGGCTAGATGGAACAACTATCAGGTGGATCCACAATTGGCTACAGAATTGGACTCAAAGAGTGCTTATCAATGGTTCCTTCTCAAACTGGGGAGAGGTAATGAGTGGGGTACCGCAGGGCTCGGTCCTGGGCCCAGTGCTCTTCAACATTTTTATTAATGACTTGGATGAGGAGGTGCAGGGAATGCTTATCAATTTTGCAGATGACACAAAGTTGGGTGGAACAGCTAATACTCTGGAAGACAGAAACAACATTCAAAGCAATCTCGATAGGCTGGAGCGCTGGGACAAAAACAACAGAATGAAATTTAATAGAGATACATGCCAAGTGCTGCACCTAGGGAAAGGAAACCAAATGCACAGTTACAGAATGGGAGACACTTGGCTCAACAATACTACAAGTGAGAGGGATCTTGGAATTGTTGTAGATCACATACTGAATATGAGCCAGCAATGCGATGTGGCTGCAAAGAAGACAAATGCAATTTTGGGCTGCATTAATAGAAGTATAGCTTCCAAATTGCATGAAGTGATAATTCCCCTTTACTCAGCACTGGTTAGGCCTCATCTTGAGTACTGCGTCCAGTACATCCTTTAAGAAGGATGTAGACAGACTGGAGAGGGACCAGAGGAGAGCAACAAAGATGATAAAGGGACTGGAAACAAGGCCCTATGAGGAGAGACTGAAAGAACTGGGCATGTTTAGCCTTCAAAAGAGGAGACTGAGGGGATATAAGATAGCACTCTTCCAGTACTTGAAGGGTTGTCACAAAGAGGAGGGCCAGGATCTCTTCTCAATCATCCCAGTTTGCAAGACACAGAATAATGGGCTCAAGGTACAGGAACCCAGATTCCACCTAAACATCAGGAAAAATTTTCTGACTGTTAGAGCAATAAGACAATGGAATCAACTACCTAGGGAGGTGGTGGGCTCTCCCAATCTGGAGGCATTCAAGATGCGGCTGGACAGCCATCTGTCAGGGATACTTTGATTTGGATTCCTGCATTGAGCAGGGGGTTGGACTCAATGGCCTTGTAGGCCCCTTCCAACTCTACTTTTCTATGATTCTATGAAATAGAATGTTACAACAACAAATAATTAAAGGACAAATATTAAGTATTGGCTGCTACACTGCCTAAATGGATTCTGAAGATAGAATCTTCTTCAGTTAAATATGCAGCATGTAAATGACACTACGGCAGAGAACTTGTTAGGAGAAGCTGCTAAAGTCTCTGTTTGGGATCAGTTGGGATCCTGCAGCACTGTAATATGTGGAAATGCAGAAATGAGATACACTGCCTCACTCATTACACCAAATACAAAATATTTATTTATACTAACATTTATTGAATGAACAGAAAAAATTACTTTGTATTACTAACAGAGCATTCTTGAGAGAGGAAGCAAGAAAGAGAAGAGGATTTCAATGCTATTGATATTTTTGAAAGAATAAATTCTAAACAATTAATTAAGAGCTCAATTCTATGGTCGCTAGACAGCGTTTATATAGGCTCCGACCTCAGAAACTCGTTCCGAGGTCCGAGCTGGGACTCTGAGCTTGGAGTGCCTTCTCCCGCCCTTCGAAGCCGATGGGCAAAGAATCGTGCCAGCTGCTTTTCCGAGGCTGCAAACGCGACCTCGGAGAAGGGGTTTTCTGCGGGGCGGGGAGGAGACAGGTACCGCCACAATACAAAGCATCCTGGCAGTGCCTCAGCTTCCTTCCCTAGAGCTCTGAGGTGTGACACTTAGATAGCTGAAATCAGTCGTCTAAGTGTTTTGCAGTGCAGGAGGAGCGCGGAGATGACCTTCACCTCTGTGCTCCTTCCGCCCTGCACAGGATGCCTGTAACCCTCCCAGTTTGGAGGGTTACAGGCTTCCCGACTGGATTGCACCCTAAGAGATGTAAATATTTCTACTAAGGAGCCGTCTTTCTGCTGAAGTAAAACAATGGCCATATACAGGTACGATTATCACAACTGTTATATCTGTTGAATAGGATGCGATTCTAAATGGAGATCTAATTCATCATCTCATTTACAGTGCAATCCTATGTGTGTTTACTCAGGCATAAACTCTATTGAGCTCAATGGGACTTATACCCAGGTGTGTGTATAGGATTGCAGTCTGGAATCTTTTAATTCTAGCAATTATACGCCTACCTGTACTTCATGGCTTTTCATGTTCTTAATATTAGGGTTATATTTATTTGCTAAGTTATAGCTGCATAGTTTCAGTGTGTCACTGGTGCAAGACAAATGCTACAGAAAGAAAGAAACACACACACACACCGCTACTTCAAAAGCAAATAGCATTGTATTTAGAGTTCATAGCTCCTGGAAAAACAAATAGTTTCTGAAGTAAAGGTTGAGTGCAGCCATTATGGTTGTCCTGTTCAGACAAATGAACACTTACTACCAGTGAAGGAGGAGGAAGGAAGGAAGAAAAGCCCATGAGTTGCTGCAATCTACCGTACATCAAAGAGTAGTTACAAGAGGAAACTAGTGAAGGAAGAAAACAAGTTCCCTTTCGTCTATCACCCCCACCCCCCAGTTCAGATGACTTATCACAAGCATTGTTGCTTTACTCCAACACTTAATTCTTTTTCATCTTAGGGATTTACCGGTAATCTTGTTAGCTAGATTGATCAATAGATTTGTCATCAAAATACACACATATACAAACAGTACATAATTTAAAACAAAAAAGCAATATTTTAAAATACTTCCCCCGCTCTCTTTCTATATATTAGTACTTAGCTGAAATGCCAGAAGTGTTTCATGAATTTTTTTTTCCTGCTGCAAAACACATCTCTTATTTTGCCAACTGGAGGGAGGGAGGCCTAGTGTCACAAATAAACTTTTAGAGAAAGTCATATTTACATAGGGTCAAGTCCAATGAAGTGGGACACTGTACTGACCAGTTCAATAATGCACTCCCAAAAGTGCATGAGCTATTTGGTTCCCTTGCACCTAAGATGCATCCTTTACAACCCAAAGAAGAAGAACAACAAAAACATTTGGAAACGATGCAAAAAGAAAGACAGGAAAAAAAAGAACCTATAGGAAATAATATGTGGAACAGGACCTACAGCTGACCAGGTACTTTCCTGGAATGGCTCAGTGAGTTGGGAGGTGGCGGCACTGTATTACAGTGGTTCCGTTGCTACTTACAGGGTCACTATCAGAGTGTGGCATTAGGAGACTTCTGCTTGGCTCCATGGCAGTTATGCTGTGAGCTCTCAGAAGATTCCATCTTGTCTCCCATGCTATTTAACATCTATAGGAAACCGCAGGAGGGATCATTTTGGGATTTGGAGTGCAGTGTCACCAACATGTGGATGAAACCAAGCTCTATCTCTCTATTCCATCTGAATCTGGAGAGGCTGTGCAAGGGCTGGACTGGTGCCTGGAGGCAGTGGTGTGCTGGATGAGAGGCCAATGTACTGAAGTTAAATCCGGATAAGATGGAGACTCCGTGGGTAGGCAGTTCCTGGGTCTGGGAATTAGGTAGACAACCTGATCTTGATCTGGATGGGGTAGCACCCCCCTTGACAGAATGTTGTGAGGCCACTCTGCTCCTGCCAGAGACAAGACACTGTTGTAATTCTAAGCAATTAGCTTTTATTATGTAAAAGAGGTACAAGTGAGTTGGTCTTGCTTCAGGCTACACAGTAGATCATTTTTACAAACAATGGCTATAAAAGAGCCAAGCTGTTTTAGCATCTGAGAAAGCCAGCTTCTTAATCTAAGGTAGCAAGTTAGAGAGAAAGTAGAAACCAAAGTATTGGGAAATTGTTAGCGCTCTCCCAGTCAGACTAGGCATGCTAGCAAAGCCCTGCCTTCAAGGTGGATCCTTTCTCTGAGGAGTCTCTTGGGCAGCAAACCGCCGCTGTCCCATTCTATGCTGCTCCCCCCTCATTTGATGTCTAACCCTGGGATCTCTAACGCCTAGTCCCTCCTCCTCCTCCTCGTCTTTACTCTGGTTCAACATTTCCACAGTTTCAGAATGGCTTGTTGCACTACCAGCAGCCTTCCCCCTATCTCCGGCTGCTGTGGCCTTGAGGCCTCAGCCACCACTTGCCCCTCTTTGTCCAATTCAGAATCAATTCCCACATCTTCTTGAGGCGCCTCTGCAGAGGTGCTGGGCTTAGTCCTTACACATAGCAGGCATATAGTCTGGGAGTACTCCTTGACATCATCAATCATCATCATCATCATCATCAATATTTATTTATCGCCCATCTGGCCTGCAACCGGCCACCCTGGGCGATGCTGCACACAAGATAAAAACAGGATAAAATACATTAAAGCTGTTACTGGAGGCCCAGGTAATCTCTGCTAGTGCAGAATGCTTCTGCCTGTGTGTTGACAGGGGCAACGCAATGTGAGCATTTCACACCAGTTTTGAAGTCTCTGTACTGGCTGTGAGTGAACTATCAGGCCCAATTCACGGCGTTAGTACAAAACCCTAAATGGCTCAGGACCCAGGTACTTGAAACCTCCTTGCCCAGTACTGACCAACCCAGGATTTAAGAGCAGGCAGGCAGGCTCTTTTTGTGGGGCCCTTGAGGAGCAGAGATACTACATGCGGGAGAGCCTTCTTGGTGGCAACAACCTGGCTGTGGAACTCCCTTCTGCTAGAAAGCTGGCTGCCCCCCATGCTGCCATCACTTAGGCACTAGTTAAATTGTATTCATTTGTGCAAGCTTTAGGGGTATACATATGTGCTCTATTTGTTTTTCTGCTGATGGCTTTATTGCATTTATTATACAGTAATACCTTGGATTGAGAGCATAATTCGTTCCGGAACCGTGCTTGTAATCCAAAACACTCTTATATCAAAGCGAGTCTCTGGCGGGCATGAGTGGGGCCGATTTCGGCCCGCTATGCTTGCTTGAGGCAAGCGGTTACATCCCTACACTACTTGTCTTGCAAGACGTCGCTTGTTTATCAAGTCAAATTTTATTTAAAAATTTTGCTTGTCTTGCAAAACGCTCTAAGACCAAGTTACTTGCAATCCAAGGTATTACTGTATATTTGTGATTTTGGAGATATGATTTTATGATGTTTACATGTTGTATATTATGTAGTTTGTTAGCCACCTGGGCTCTGTGAGGAAGAGCGGGATATAAAATAAATAAATAGAAAACATTAAGTAAATGAGAGCTGTAAAGTCTCACAGCTATGACAAGAACAGTTGTGAGACATCATAACAGTAATATGTGAAGGGAGGTTTTGCTTTGGTAGATTTTTAAACTCATTTCCCTCTGCACCATGGCTGAGTGAAAATCCCCTACCCTGGAAAATTCCATCCCAGGGAGAATACCAGTTTAGGGGGAACGTAATTTTCACTAGGACTACAGTGTGTATGTGGCAGTGGTGGTGGCAAAGATGTTTTTTAATGAAAGAGCTAGAAGAGTTACAAGAAATCTATTTGCTAAGCTCCCCTCCTTCCTGTTTTTGTCCCAGGTGCAGGCTGGTGGTGGTTAGAAAAAGAACAAAGTCTCCATTGCACCTAGGTTTGCCAGAATTATGGAGCAAAATAATTCAATGAACACAGGGAGATAAGGTGATTATGTGAAACAATATTTGAAATACTTAAAGGCATAGGGGGTGCCGATAAGCCAAAAGGGAAGAGAAGACTTCAGAAAGGGATAGGGGAACAGCAATGAATTATACAGCTGTGAATACCTTCCTACCCCCACCTCTGGAGATATTTTTACACAGCTGAAGTGGATTCCAAATGGTTTTTTTTAACAACTATGAGTCTCACTGGTAGTAGCATTAGCTGACTAGTCTTGGTGACATCCTTTTTATCCTTTACCAGCATGGCCCCAGTCTTTTCTGTTAGGACTTGTCTCTTTACCTGGATGGCTCTGTCCTCAGCAGCCAATGAATCACGCATATTAACTTTATATATGAGGGCTACTCATCATCTTTAGCCACACTCCAGATCACAGGCCTCTGCTTTTTTTCTACTCAGCCAAGACATTGAGCCCTGCCTCCCTGTACTAGTCAGAAATGCCTTGGTCACCTAGGTTACAAGAAGGTCACCACCTGCTGTCCCCCGCTTTAGATTGCAGCACTGTAGCACTTGTGAAAGGGCCAGTCTAGACTTTAAGAAAAACATCCCTCATAAAGCTGTAACATGTTTTTCTTTTTAAGGCTAAAGCAGAAACACAACAATCTTTTGTCACCATAGCAAAAGCATATTAGTATAGCAGCTTGAATGCAGGTCTTAGAACTGCACTATAGTATGTTTTTCTTCTCATTAGTAAAAATTAATAACTTTCATAGATTTCATAGATAGAGTTGGAAGGAGCCTACAAGGCTATCGAGTCCAACCCCCTGCTTAATGCAGGAAACTAGAGGAGGGGGGTCTCCCAACTTGCCAGAAGTCTTTTGAGTTATGCCAGCATTAGTTGACTAATTCTGACAAGAGCCTTGAAAAAGAAGATGGCATTGGGGGGATCCAGAGACACGGTCAACTGACTTGCTCAAGATGCTAAATGTCTTGCCTAACTTTTGGCTATTACCTTGCTAGATTCCCATATATGGGGATTGATACAGGCCTTGGCAAACATACATGACAATTATTAACCTCTTGACATGATCTAGTATATACATAGGGTTATCCCATATTATCTTCACAATAAGAGGTTCGTTATCTCTCCGTTATTTGTGGAATTTCACCATTAATAGCACTCTATGCACACCCAAATTTTCCCATTAAAGACATACAGATAACTCGAGAATCACTGAAAAATAATAACCTATTGATATTACGAGACTTATATAATAACTCACAACCACTACCAAGAGACACATGGAGAAACACATTATGAAATACGGCAATTACGGTACTTGGTTACAATGGTACCAAATAAGCTCATTCATTTAGACTAGAGAATGTGAAAAAACAAGGCACCAGAGATCTGACACAATTTGAAAAGATTTTATTAACTTTTAATATCAGGAAAAAGGATTAATGTCAGACTTATATGCACTTCTGATAAAAACAGACATGGGAAATAGCCTTCCTCTTAAAGGAAAATGGGAAAGAGAATGGGGAATGCAAATAGATGAAGAATGGGAAAATATATGGGATGAATTCCCATTTAAAGCGATTTCAACAAAATTCAAAGAACTCTCACTGAAAATAATACAAAAATGGCACTGGACTCCTCACAAAATCTCTCATATTAATAAAAACTACTCTCCCCTATGTTGGAGAGCCTGTGGAGAAATCGGATCACACAAACATATGTGGTGGTCCTGCAAGCAAGTATCCCGCTTCTGGACAATAGTTTTCAAAGAAATATCTAAAATTGTAGGGACAGAGATAAATAAAACTCCAGAATTAGCAATATTAAACATCTTTCAAAGAGATAATAAAAATTTATTATACAAGAACCTAATAAGATTTCTATTACAAGCTGCTAAATTATTAATAGCAAGAGGATGGAAAGATGCCAAAGGGCTAACCATCAATCACTGGTATAATGTGGTATGGGAAATTGCATTAATTGAAAAACTAACTCAAAAATTGAGAATTGCAGGGGGGGAAAAGAAAAAAACTCTTTTGAAGCAGAATGGTGGTCTTTAATCCAATTTTCATACAGAACATCTACAACAAAAATACCTCAAGCCTTCCAGCACATTTGGATGCAATAAACTTACAAATATCCACCTATCACAAAACTGACTACTTTATGGATGAAAAAGACTCCGGAAAAGGCGCCCAGCCAGATTTGTTCCTTTGAATTTTGGTTCGGGGGGGGATTTACTTTGTTCTGATCTAATACAATTTCTGTAATGGATTAGATGTTTTGTTGGTTGTTCGGTTGTTTTGTATATGTTAAAATTCAAATAATCAATTAAAAAAAAATATCTCTCCATTATTTGTGGAGCACCACTCAGGGATTCCCCTAGTTGAGCAAGAATCTGAACCCAGGTCTCTAACAAGGAAAAAAATGTGACACACTAGCCACACATCACACTGGGTCTCTTTAGCCTAAGAAATATACTTGCCACTGTGGTAAGTATCTTGAGAGCATACTACCTTGCAAAAAATAGTTTCTCAAATCAGTTTGCGCCTGCCAGAAGGTAATGTTTAGGAGAAAAGCTAGATAGTTGGGAATTTTGTCTGTTCCTAGCAATTCTAGTCTTAATGTAACTGAATCATTTTACTGAACATCTTCTCTAGCATTTCTCCTCAGAGATGTCTTCCAGTTCTGAGAACATACCCTTTTTGAATGGAAGATCTAAGGAGAAACCTGGAAATCTTTCAGTGCAACTTTATTCTCTTATCAGACCAATATTTGGCCTACAGTTCAGAAGTTCCACAGGTTCCAACTCAGAGTCAACTTTATATCAAGTCTGAGTGATTTGGGCCCTACTCCGAGGCAGATTCCTGAAAAGATGAGTCAGTTCTAAGAAAAGCGGTGGGGGGGGGGGGGACTGCAGAGACTTTTTGGGAGGTTGCTTGCATTTAAGGAGTACAGATCAAATAGCCAGGGAGGAGAAATCCTTGTGCATCGGAATGGTTTAATTTCCAGTGAATTCATTGGACCTGTTTCCAGCATTTGTTTCCCCTTTTGGACAACAAAATTACTACTTTTATCTCAGAAGGGGAGAAAGCTTTTGCAGGAGAGGAGGGGGACTGGGAGCTAGCATCCTTCTCCAACGTACTTGCACTGCCACTAAGAAGTATTAATGGGAGCAACTACATTGGCGGTAAGAGTTTTGAGGAAAACATGGTTGATAAGAGGAGAGGCTTCATTGTACCTGGGATCCTAAAAGTTCGAACCTACCAGTTACCTAGAGCCGTGGTGGCAAACCTCAAGCTCAAAGGATCTACTTTGCTTTTTTTAAAAACTAGAGTTCCACTAACGGAGCCAGGTGTAAAATAGTGGTGGGTTGGGGGAGAGACATGTACATAATTAAGGAATAGTGTTCCTCTGAGCACATGCTCATTCCAGAATATTGTTTGTGTATCAGAACTGAGTTCACAGTCCTTTTGCACAAAAAAATCACTTCTGGTTCACCCCTCCCCAAACCAATTTTCTTTGTTTCAGAAGCCTAATCTGGGGTGTGTGGGAGTCTTTTTGTTGCTGCGATTGTTAAACGACTGTGAGACAGATGTGTTGAAACAGGGAAATCTGGTTTGTTTGAGCTTGATAGATTTCTTGTCCACTTCTGATCCGATGATCGGAAGTGGGCCAAGTCTGTTTCCCTCCTCTCCGGCAGATTTCCGTCTCTACGACAGGGCATGGTTTTCGTATTTTAAAAAAAACGCTAGGGAAATTTGTGCAAATCTGTCCAATTTGTGCAAATTGGCACCCAAAAAGCACATGGTCCAAGCATGATTTGTGCATATCGTGTGTTGGGGCCCCAACATCACACTAGGACCACATGCTTTTCAGCTGAGTTTGCACAAATTTCATGAGTGGGTTTTTTTTTAATGTGCAAATCATGGCCCATATTACAGGTGTAAGCCCATGAGCTGGCTTGAGTCAGTGCCAGTGCAGGGCTCACAAACCGGAATCCAGGGGGCTGAATCCCCCCTATCAGATTCTTCACACATCTCTAGAGACAGCAACCCTTGCTGATTTATTGTGAATCACTCTAGTCTTGTAGATCCTGATCTACTTTCTCCCCACCTCTGCCCTAGAGAAACTGGTGTCCCTGATGTGATGGCCATCTCTTCCAGCACCTCAAGAGAAATTACAGTTACATTGCTTTACATATGGATGTGTTCTGTCATGTTTCCAGAGTCTCAGCCTAGCAGTTACAGGTTCAAGAGTCCAAGAGTCCCAAGCTGATCGGCACAAGCAGGGATCAGGCAAAAGGCAAGCTCTCAATAGTTCAGGTCACAGCAAAAAAGTTCCCATAGCAACACAGCAGACAAGCAGCAGGCAGAAAGGGGGTCAGAATCTAGTCCACATAACAGGCAACAAGGTCCCAAGGAGCAGGTAGAAGAGTCAGAGTTCAGTCCAGAAGTACTCATGCCAGGAATCAAAGAAGCAGTCCAAAGGTAAGGGAAGCTGGATTCAGGAAGGTCTGGTCAACACTGTTTCTAACAACTCTCTCAGCCTTACACTGCTGTTTTCACGCAGAGATTGTCAGAGCTACACATCAGCCTCAGCTGTGAGCTGTTAGTGACTGCAGCTGAAAGGGTCCTCCTTGTGAGTAGGCCTCCTATGTGCAAGTAGACCTTTTCTCACAAGGAGGCCTCTGGTTCAGTCTAGCACCCCTTCTGAGTTCCTGTCTTTTCAGGTGGTGTATTTCCCAAGGGCTTGGGGGCTTCTCTGCCTCCACCTCTGAGGCAGAGTCCTTGTCCTCCACAGGTGATGCCCTCATGGTAGTCACCCCTCAGGGCCCAGGCTCCTCCTGGTCTACTGGCAGAACCGGGGCACTGCTGGTGGCAAGTGGTTCCTGGTCTTCCCCCTCTTCCTCTGAGGAGGAGTCTTGCAGCGGGGCACCACAGGGTCATATTTTCCATTTAAAATATCAATACAACTTTTGGATTTATATTCCTTAAGGTTACATTAGACAGATCATAAAATAAAAACCCCCTTCAAGATTCATAGATCATAGAGTTGGAAGGAGCCTACAAGGCTATCGAGTCCAACCCCCTGCTCAATGCAGGAAACTAGGGGTCTCCCATCCAAGTAATAACCAGGCCTGACCCTGCTTAGCTTTCCACGCTCAGACAAGCTGAGCCAGCGTGAGCCACAGGCCTGTATAATGACTGCCTGCTTTTTATCAGTTTCTTTCTTTTTTTCATTTTGAATGAAAACAAACACAGTAAGAAAGATGCACATCCTTTAAAAGATGCATGTTGCAACAGTCTGTAGGAAATATTTTAGATTTATATTCCATAAAGTTATGTACTTTTGTGACAGTGCAATATCTTAAAAGCTCATGGGTTTAAAACAGTAACTTTGGGCAAGACCTTTTTTAGCCTGGACTCTTAATTTTGCTTATTTTATTTAGATAAGCAGAATCAAAATCTGTTCACATTCAGTACAGTCAGCAGCACAGCTTCATTGTTTTTGCAGGTGTTTAAACTGGGGTGTAAGTAGATTTTATTTGGTCTTTCAAAGTCAACTATTTCAAATATATGGAAATAAATATTTAAAATGTGCATTTTTGTTACACCAGAATAACTGAGCCATAGCTAATGTTCACTCCTAGATCCAGAATGAACTCCTGTCCTTTCCTTCAATATCCTCCATGCCCTTGCCCCCCCTTATCTCTCAACTCTTATATCTTGATACATCTCTGATCATGACCTTTGCTCTTTGAGCTTCGCCATCCACAGCTGTGCAAAGGTCTCCTGCTCTTGTTCTTATAGCACCATCAGTATGCATGATGCACAATTAGTGTTCTAAACCGCATGTGGAGCCCCTGCCCATAGAGCAGGCTTCCCCCTTCACAAGATTCACCGTCAACATGTGGAGGGTGGTGGGGCCGGGAGATGGAGCCAAGACAGAGGGGCTGGGGCCAGCAAGCACAGCCCCACTCTAATTGTGTGAGGGGAAATACTTAACTAAGACTGTAACATATTCTGTGAAGATGTACCGTAATCTTGTCTGCCCGCCCCACAATGAAATTAATTCTGGTTTCTGGCTCCGGAATAAAAAGCATATGTGTTTACAGGCTTCAAGCCAAGGCATCATCTGGCCTTAAGAGAGAAAACTCTAGTTCACATAGTAACTTCTACCTCCTGAAAAGAGTATGGAAGTATCTTGTCAGCAACTAAATAACCCTGGTATAGACCCTAATACATTGGACTTTCTTCTGACAAAAGAGCTGAAACAACAACTATAAACTGTATTTAAATTGAAATGAACTAAAAACTCTACTGAGGAAGAGAAGGACCATTCCATGCACTGCATCTTATTCATACAAAAAAGGCATCATTATCCCCAGTCACTGGGAAAATTCAAGATCCATTTAAAAATCCATCTATGCCTTTTTGCCCATATACCGTATTTTTCGCTCCATAAGACGCACTTTACCCCCCCAAAAAAACTAGGTGGAAATGTCTGTGCGTCCTATGGAGTGAATATAGTAAAAAAAAAAAAAAAATTTTTTTTTTTTTTTAACTTTCCTCTGCTGGTCCGGAAGAGCGGAGGACTCCTGGGTGGGGCGGGGGAAGCCCCCGCCTCTCAGCTGATTTTTTTTTTTTAATTTTTTGTACCATACAGTAAGTGCGTCTTATGGTCCGGTGCGTCTTATGGAGCGAAAAATACACATGGATTATATAAACATACTGGCTGTGAAGAAATGGGGTACCTAATGGAACAAACACTCAATCCACACACAAATAAAATTTAGAGTCCAAATCTCAAAATTGCACAGGTTACTGTCGTTACCAATATAAAAGAATTCCTTTCTAATACAAATAAAATAAGATTTTAAGAACCCAACTCAGAAATTAAGCTTGGACCTCATTTTTGGCAGCATTAGTCAAATTTAAGCAAAAATACAGTTGCAATAAGGACATTTCATTCATTATAGATGCAAATGGATCTAAAGCTGAACTGTATCTAATATGAGAAGTCATAAAAACAATAAAAAACAAATGGCTAGCCATTGTATGATGTGGAGACAATGACCTGGTTTGCACGATCACTACAGCTTAAACAAACCACGCAATGTGTGCTAGATGCGATTTGAATAATCACTGCCTATGGATGGCTTGTCATGTCGTCCGAATCCAGGCAGCATGGCTTGTTGGAGACTTCAACAACCCTCAAATGGGCTGTTCTTGGGTTATTTGAGGGTTGTTTAACCCTCCAACAAGCCATGCCTCCTGGGTTTGGATGACACTATAAGCCACATCCTGGCAGTGTTTATTCAAATCGCACCCGGAAGTGCCACAGCTTAAACAAGCCACCATGGCTTATTTAAGCCTCAATGATTGTGCGAACCAATCCAGTATCTATACATTGTGCTCCTGTCTGAGAGATACTGTGCTTCAACATATATAAGCTGCATAGAGTATTTTGTCTGCCAGAAAACCAGTTGTTGTATCTTGCATTGACACAATAATTAAATTACGGTAGTTCGCTGTGAGTTAGGGATTCCCACAACTCATTCTGCCTTGTTACCCTTCCTCTGCCTGTCAGTTCTCTGGCCCTCTTCCATCCTGTCTTACAGCACACAGACTTTAAATTCTATGCCAGTTTTTTTTTCAACTCAGCCAAGCTGACCCTTCCACTTCCCTAACAGCAGCTACACTTTCAATATGCAATGGTCAACCCCTCTCTCACAATAACTAGTATGTTTGTGAACAATCAATTACTGCAATATAAGGAATGCATCTGTAATACATCTGTAATAGAGCAGTCCAGTTTCCTCTCTGATACTTGCCTGGTGTAATTCAGTCCTACTGGATGTGGCTATGGCTTTGTTTCCTCTCTCTGTGTACATGTTGGAGCATGTGGAAGTCAACATAAGCTGCTTTGCTACCAGAAAATTAACAGCACAGCTTACATTGTTTTATCTGTAACTTGGAAAAGCCATTCAGGAGTGGGATTCTACAACTGGCGGAAGATGAGTATTTACCACCTGAAGATGGGACTTTACTGTTTGAGGGTTTCCTTCCCCCCAACCACTAGGCAACACAATCCAATTTGGCTTCTATTTCCTTTTTTTTTTTTTACCTAATGCATCCCCAAAATTAATTTCCAGTTTTGCTAATATGAAAACTGCTATGTTTCTCTACTTTTATTCTCTACCTACCAAGGAACCTGGTCTTCCAGCTCTTCCTCTGAGGAGGAGTCTTCCAGCGGGGCACAACAGGGTCATATTTTCCATTTAAAATATCAATAAAACTTTTGGATTTATATTCCTTAAGGTTACATTAGACAGATCATAAAATAAAACCCCCCTTCAAGATTCAGAGATTCATAGATCATAGAGTTGGAAGGAGCCTACAAGGCTATCGAGTCCAACCCCCTGCTCAATGCTTTGTGTTTTTTTGCCAAAGGTTGGAGACAAATCTGACAAATAGCTACTGGATTTTATATCTTCAGACATGGGGGACTAAGTCATTACATGTTTGTCCCAGCAGTACTAGGTGTAACCTGAACCCTTTGTGATACCTAAGCCCTGTTCAGGTGTTCTTCTCACCAGTTTTACTGAGCACCCCACGCCCACTTCCCTCCATTCTTTCATCCATCACCCTGTACATATGGAGGGTGATGGTCTGAACAGGAGAGCCTCCTGTATCCATGGAAGTCTCTCCATGCAATCCTGGAACCTGATTTTTCAGGCTTCTGGATCACATGGAGAGCTTCCACTGATACAGGAAGCTCTCCCATTCAGGCTGTCACCCTCCATGTGTTCAGGGCAGGGATGTTGAAGAGTCCTTGGTCTCGAGTCACGAGTCGAGTCACGAGTCTTTGGACACGAGTCTCGAGTCCGAGTCCTTGGTCCAAAATGGTGACTCACGAGTCACGAGTCACTCCCAAAGCTGACTCCACGAGTCCCTATTAAAATCAATGGGGGTTTTCCCCAACAAAATAAGGCTATTTCAGATGTGTGGCTTAAATAAATTCTAGGCACAAGTGTGCCTTTTTATTTCAAAACTCTGCAACTGATTTTGGCAAGAACAGACCAGGCAGAAAAACCCAAAATAACCAGGCAGGCAGAGGAGGCAGGGAACCCCAAAGCAGGCAGGCAGAGGCCTTTGTCTTGGACAATTCAACTGTTGAACTGGTCAAGAAGAGACCAGGCAGGCAGAGGAGGCTGGGAACCCCAGACAGGCAGGCAGAGGCAGCCAAACCCAAAATGTCTGAAAGGTTGCATTTTAAAAAATGATTTAAAAAAATAAACTTGCTGTACTGTCTAAAACTTATCCATGTTGCATTTGAGGAACATGATTTTTTCTAAATGTTTGGCCCCCATTCTGGAACGGTGAGATCTCATCACAATTCCACCCTCACTGAACACCTGCTCCACTGGTGATGAACTTGCTGGAACCAGAAACACACTCAGAGCAGCCACACAGAGTAATCTCAGGTCCTTCTTCTGCCTCTCCCAAGTACGCAACACATCAATCAAAATAAATCTTGACACACTGTTGGGGCTGCACCCCTGGTAGCCGTCCATAGTGGCCGAGCAGTGGCACACCTCGCTTCCATGCGCTCTTTGCTGGTGAACGCGCTCCTCTCCACTCCTTCTGGCACAGCCCAGGGATGTTGAAGAGTCCTTGGTCTCGAGTCCCGAGTCGAGTCTCGAGTCCCATTAAAAATATTGGGACTCGAGTCCGAGTCGAGTCAGAGGGGGGACTCAGTCCAACTCACGAGTCGAGTCCTCGAGTCTGAGTCCCCATCCCTGGTTCAGGGTGATGGAAATGCATGAGGAGGGGGCTGGGGCACTCGTCCCCTCACCTGCTCAGTAAAACCAGTAAGAACACCTCAACAGGGCTCTAGTAGAGCCTAAGTTATTTAAGTCTTAAGACGTCTTGACTTTAATGTCAAGTCAGTCTTGCCCTAATAATAACTTTAGCTATTTAAGGATGGGCCTTTTTAGTCCTATGGAATGTTTATAAATATTCATGGTAGCAACCCTTATTGTAAGCTATATAAACATGGAAATGTAGTGTTGTAGCTTAATTCATTAAGGGCTTATATTAATTTGCTGTAGAGGTTTAGCACTCATTTTAAAGACATACAAAGCTTATTAAATTGGATTAAAAGAAGGGGGGCACTGTTGCCATAGCTATAATTTCTGCAGTCTGCAACCACCTCCACTCCATATCCTCCTACTCTTTCAAATGCTAGTATTCTGAACCTCCTGCTCTTTAGAAAAAGCAACACATAGAATGCCACCTGCGCAACTGATTATGCATATTCAAAGTTCTCGGGCTGAAAGGGACTAATCCTTAATTAAAAGATACTTGCCATCTATCCATACCCTCATATTTAATTACTATTTCAACAAAGGAATCCTTCAGAATCAATAGGCAAATGTATATTTGTTTAAAATACCATACCATCATGCCATACATTTACATTGTAAATATAATACTTAAACTGCAACTAAAAATATTAAAATAAAAACAATATTTACTATTTATATAGTACCTGAAAAACTGGATGCCAAAAACTGGATAATGCAAAGTGTGTTAACAAGAACAAATCCTTGCCTATCGCCTTACAATTTGACAAAAAGAAAGAAAAGAAAAAGATGCTTAAAAAAAAAAAAGAAATTATGTGAGATGTCCAACAGAAGAAAATTTTTGAGAAACACTCAGTATGGGGAATACGGTGCCAGAATGTCAAAATATTGGAGACAAATACCATTTGGTTTGATAACTGCTAGTCAACACAATACAACACATAGTGCTTGTCGATCACCTTTTTTGCATGGGGTGCTTTCATATTTTCTATAAATGTCATCTGCCTGAAAGTATTTGGAAACTAAAGGCCATTTGGGTGAAAATATAAGCTAAACTAAAGGAAAGGGCAGGATAGGCTAAAATAAAGAGAGGGCTGAGGAACACTGATATAAAATGGATTAAATCACATCTAAATTAAGACTTCTGTTTTACTATGAATTATGAGAGTTGCTAAACAGTATTCAGTCAAGACACAAGTTTAAAAAAAGAAGGTCAAACCAGCAAATTTAATACACCACTCTGTTCCCCATGATTTTCCTTCAATTTTGGAGGGACTGTATAAATCAAATGACTATCCAAGCATATGAGTTATTTTGAATTTTTTAATTCTGTCTGTAGCTCTTCCCTCGCCATAAGTCAGTTCTCTCCAGTTGGAGAGCAGACTTCAATAAAATAAGATAATTAATCTCTGGCTTCTGTTTGACTGGAGCACCAGGGTCCATATATGGGTCAAAAGGAAGAGAACAGGTAAGAGTGCAATAACCTATTTGAAAGGAACTCTATTTTTCTTTGTGCGTTATCTCTTCTATTAAAAATCTGCTCTGACACTATGTCACAAAATTAATTTAAAGGTTGTAAAAATGTAAATGCTAGGAACTGATATCTTTTGCATGATGAATGAAATGGAATTACAAAGCTAACCAGAAACAATCTAATGGTCATACTATGATCCTATGCCTGCCATGAAAGTCCTACGAATGGGCAATACAATATAAAACTCAATTTAAGTTGCTACAGCTAATATTAATGGCAAATACTTCTGGATGGAGCCATATCCCCAAGGCTCACAACAGCTCCCAGAGAGACAGCAGGAGGGGGGATCCTGAGGGACTGGGTGGGAACTTTTGTTAGCTTAGTTGCTACACTACCCTGGCAGCAGCACCACAAAGAGAAAGAGGAGCAGTTGGGGATGCTTTAAGAGCTACAGCCCAGGCAAGGACAAACTATGCTCCCAGCAATTACTGACATTGGTTACTGATGTTAAGAAACATAGGAAGGTGCTTTATACCAACTCAGACCATTGCTCCATCTAGTTCAGTATTGACTATTCTGACTGGCAACAGCCCTCCAGCGCTTTAGACAGTGATCTTCCTCAGCCCTATCTGGAGATGCCAGGGAATGAATCTGGGATCTTCTGCATGCAACACAGATGCTCTACCACTGAACTATAGCAGCAACTTTCAGGTCAGGCTATATTCCCCAGGCTTGCCTTAGGCAGTGAGTTGCTGCTTAGGGTGGATCAAGGGCAACAGCTGTAGCTGCTTTTCTCTTGCTGATGCCTAGTTTGTGGATTTAGTTGCTTGCTTTTTGGTGAGAGCAGGAGTGGAAAGTTACAATTCTGTGAGAGCCTTAAGTTTGTTGATGGCAGGGCCGGATTAAGCTAGGAGCTGTTGGAGCGGCAGCTCCAGGCCCTTAACAGAAAATAGGCCCGACACGCGGCGATTTTCCCCCCCTTCGGAGTTAGCTCTGATCGTTATCATTCAGCATAATTAATGATTTTTTCAAGATTAGAAAGGTGTTCTAAGCACATCTGCATTACAGGCTTGAGGCAAGACCTAGCAAGAACTGTTGTTCTCAAATTAGCATTTCAGTAGCTTTGCATTTCAATCACTGTTACTACATTTCTTTGTGAGAACTTCTAGCACATGGGGGGCTTGCTAGGGTCTGTAATATTCAGATTTAGAAGGGACCTCTCTCTCCAGCCTCGAGCAAAAGATCTTTCTGATTCGCAGCTCAATTGTTCAAATGCTAGTTTAACAAAAAAACAAAAACAAAGCAACAAGAACAACACAATTATTCTTGGTCAAGCAAAGCTTCCTGGCTTTTTGTTGTGGCTGCTTTTTTTTTTTTTTTAATAAATAATTGGGGGGAAATTGGGAAGATCCTTACTGATGAGCTGCAGGAGTTTTTGAGTTTTTGCTCCGTCAAGCGACCCCTCTCTGCCCACCTGCCTCCAAAATCTCCACCATGACTTCTGCTTGCTATGGGACAAACCTCTGGGATGGTCTTTACCTGCCGCTGGTCCTGATGGCCCTCCTCTGCACAGGTAAGGTTCAAAAGTTTGACTCTTTTGATCTGCAAGTTCTCCTTCTCCTTCTCCTTTTTTTCTGTAAAAGGGCTTTCCCTCTTTTGTGAGCCAAACTGAACGTAAGAGGGCTGTGTGTTTGTGGGTGTGGGTGTCTGCCTTTTGGGGGTGTTGATCCTCCTGCCGCCTGCAAAATGTCACCTGCTTGGCTAATACTGTGTGTGTGTGTGTGTGTGTGCACGTGCGCTTTCATGGGGAATTGTGTGGCATTTTAAGTTTTATTTTGAAAAACCCCAGAGAACAGAGTTCACCAAATATCCCTCTTGGATATTTTGGACTACAGTTCTCATTTGCCTCAGGCAGCATGGCCAGTGGCTGGGGAAGATGGGAGCTGGGGCCTCAAACATTTGGAAGGACCCCGGTTGGGGAAGACTGCCCTAGAGGTTAAAAAATGTGGAGGTACTTATCATCAACGATATGTGATGAGTTTATTGAACTGATTGGTCAGCAAGTGCTGCAGCAAATCATAAACGAGATAAAAGAAGCCAAATATTATTCAATTTCTGTTGACTCCAGCCCTGACATAGCACATTGTGATCAACTAACAATTATATTTCGCTATGTACTACCTAGTGGTCCAGTGGAGCGTTTTACGAAATTCATTCCAATGCACGGACACACTGGTATGGAGCTAGCAAACATTATTTTGCAGTTCATGGATGAAAATGGAATTTCCATCAAAGACTGCAGGGGTCAGTCTTATGATAACGGATCTAATATGAGTGGCAAATATAATGGTATGCAGGCCTTAATTTGGGGAAAAAAACCCCACTTGCTGAATACATTCCTTGTTGTGCACATTCACTTAATCTTGTTGGACAAAATGCCGTAAACAGCTGTCCAGTTGCAGTTTCGTTCTTTAATTTTGTGCAGCAGTTGTATTGTTTTTTTTCTGCTTCAACTGATCGATGGAATCTGTTAACAGATAGTTTCAAACTATGTGGTATACCGACATTAAAAAGGTTATCTGATACACGTTGGTCTGCTCACCATGATGCTGTGAATGCCTTACAAAAAGGCTATAGTACTAATTCAGAGATGTCCTTTCAAATATTATGAATGATGAATCCACAAAGGGAGAGGTCTGTTTACAAGCAAAGGGCCTAAATAATGTCATGGATCAATTGGAAACTGAAATAATGATTGTTGAAGTATGGTCTGTCATTTTACCAAGGTTTCACAGAACCAGTCAGTGTCTCCAAGATGCAAAATTAGATCTGCATACAGCAACAGACATGCTGAACTCTCTAAAGGATTTTGTGCAGTCTCTCCGTTCTAGATTCTCTGAATTTGAACAGCAGGGTAAAAATATTTCCGGCTGCGAGGAGTACCAGCTACAACGTGGAAGGAAAGTGAAAAGAAATAGGAGGTGGGACTATGGTGATGCAGAAGATGCTAATGCTGATATGACACCCTCTGAGAGGTTTAAAGTGCATACCTTTTATCCTATAATTGACCAATTGACAGAATCACTGAGGCACAGGCAAGCAGCATACAATATAATTCAAGAAAGATTTGGATTTCTATCAGAAATATGCACTCTAGCAGCTGATAGTCTACGTTCCAGAGTCACTACACTAGTGTCAAAATATCCTGAAGATCTTGAACCCCTGTTTGCAGACGAAATTGTACAGTTTTCATCTATTTTCAAAATGTACCAATCTTCCACTGCAAATCAAGACATTCATGGGAGTCAAGAAACACAAATGTACAAGTTTATGATTGCACAATCTCTAGTCGGTGCATTTCCAAATACATTTGTGACCCTCCGCATGTATTTGTGTTTAATGGTCAGCAACTGCAGTGGTGAGCGTTCATTTTCAGCATTAAAACGTGTGAAAAATGAACTAAGGTCTTCCATGGGTCAGGAGCGTTTAAATGCGCTCTCTCTGTTGTGCATTGAAAATGGTTTGCTGAACGAGCTTAATCTTGATTCTACAATTGAGGAATTTGCAAGTAAAAAAGCAAGAAAAGTTAATGTGTAATTTTATTTTAATCTACCAGCTTGATTCATTTAGTTTAAATGCAGGTTAGAGTTCAGTGAATAACCTGTTTGTGTGTTTAAAACTAGTGGTTGCTATTTATTTCAAGAGTTACTCTCTGCACCATAATCATAACGCAGGCTGTATTGATTATGATGCTATAATAATAATAATAATAATAATAATAATAATAATAATAATAATAATAATAATAAAAATAATAAATTCTTTAAGGAACAATTTTTTATGAGCCAAACATCATACACTTATATTTAAATTGTTTATATGGTTTATGTTTATTTAAAAATGGTTGTTGTGAATGTTCTATTTATAACGGTTTTATTGAGTTAACAAGCTTATTGTTTACAAAAAAAGAAATATTTTCAATATGTTTCTGTTTTGGCACTTTAATGGTAATTAAAATATTTAATTTGTTTTAATATAAAATTGCGTCTTCATTTTATTTATTTCCATAAAAAGGCCCACCAAAATCCTCAGCACCAGGCCCATAATGCTCTTAATCCGGCCCTGGTTGATGGATGAGAGAGGGAGAGAAGTCAGATCCTTGTGGCAGGGAATTTTGGTTGGTAAGCCTGATAAGGCAGTGCACTGTACAGTTGTTTATACATTGTTTTGGAGAACCTGTTTTCTTTTAATTTCTTGTCTTTGTTCTGGGTTTTAGTATAATCCTTTAAAAACTTTTTAAAATGCCTTTGTAATAATACAACTGCATGCATGTTTACATGGAAGTAACTCCTACTGTATTCAATGGGACTTACTTCCAGGTAAGTGTATAAAGGATGGCATCCTAAGCCTCTTCGGATGCCAATACTGGTAGAAAGGTAGGGAACCTTTTTTTTGGCTTGGGCACCACATTCCTTTTCAGGGATGCCACAGGTGAGCACCCTCAGCAAAAAGTGGGCAGGTGAAAAGTAAAGTGGGTAGGGCAACCCCACTCTCTCTTTCACACACACACGCACACACGCATTCTCACACATCTCAAGGAGGGGGTTACAACTCTCAAGGCAAAGAGTTACCCCTTCCTCCGAGCAGTGACCCCCTCCGCAACCCCCCCCCCCGAAGCAATTAGGCACCAATGAAGGCTTTAAAAAGACCTGATTGCTGCATGGGGTGGGGGCAGAGGGGAGGCCATAGGCCAGATTGGGAGATGAAGGTTCCCTGCCCATTTTAAATCGAAACAAACCAAAGCCAATGTGTGGATAGGTGGGCCGTGTAAGCATACCTGAGCTTTATGGAGGAAGGATGGGATAAATATATAAGTGTACATAGTGAAATGTATGTAGAGAACATATAGTCCTCTCGACTGTATCTAAGATTCTATTATTCCATTTTAAAATGTAATTGTAATTGGACAATGTTTAAAAAGCGTTTTTGGTATTTTAAGTGGACAAATATTACCAAATGCCTTTAAAAATTAAAATATTGAAAGCTCAAGAAAACATTTCAGCTATAGAATTACTGTATCATTACTTGTCTTATGTTAATAGTACATTGATGGCACTATGAATACAATCTTGAACTAATAATCTGAACTTGATAGTTCATTAAGCTAGGAGTGAACTCATGGTTTAAAAGGTTTTAAAAGATTCACAAAGTCATATCTTTGTCATATCCCGATTAATCTTCAATTGTTTTCAAGAGGGTATGTAAATAGGGCTGCACCAAATTTTTGTAAGGGTTGATTTTAGAAACAAAAAGTGGGATTTTGAAGTGCGCAAAATGTGCCTCTAGAAACCCAGTGCTTTAGCTGTATTTCACTTTTTCATGCCAGCTGCAATCTGCTGCTGCTTTGATGCCATTTTTAGAGCTTCTTTTTCATTATGTGAAGCCAATCAGGGAACAGATTCAGTTCTAATTGTGCATACTTACGCATGACTAGTTGTGGCAGTATATGGATGGGCATTTGGATATGAATCCAGATGTGCACCCTACTGGAAGAAATGCAGCATGGACAGACATTCACATCTAAATGTGCATCCCCATCCCCATGCTCCCCAAGTAGACAAGAACAGACAACTGGATCATGAGAGGGAGTTTCAGCCTGATAGTCTGCCCCCCACTTCCAGTAATCCACTTCAAGTTTCCTGAAGGAAAAGTGGGATATAACGGTAATAAATTAATAATTAATAATTTACTTGCTTCACTGAACACAACCATTCTAGGACTGAGGCAATGTTTTCTGTTGGTCTAAAAAAGGATGAAATGCACTGAACATTCTATGGTTTGTGTGTCTCATATATGGGAGAACAAAAATAGAATGCTCTGTTAATTGTTCTGTCAATAAGCTGCTTGATTGCCAAAAAAACTGCTTTCACAACAGGTGCAGGGTTCAAGTCTTATAACTGAATGCACTTGTGTTGTCTGAATGAATCCTATCTCGATTATGACTGTGCAGTGTGCACAGCACAGGAATGTGTGCAGAGCTCAATTGGGGGGTGGAAGTCCAGCGAACTCACCAGGCTTGACCCCCCCAAGCTCCGCTCGCCCTACCTGCTTCCCTGGCTCAACTCATGTTCTCGTGAGCCGAGCTGGGGAAGCGACTTCTGGGTTCCCAGTGCTACATTGTTTATGTAGAAAATAGCGTAAGATACATTAAAAACGGCCATGATTTGCTTAAGTTACACAAATCGTGGCCGCTTTTAACGTATCTGATGCCATTTTCTACGTAAACAATGTAGTGCTGGGAACCCAGAAGTCCAGCGAATGCATCGACTGGCGCTCAGCTTTTGGCCTGGCTTGGCAGGTGTGGTGGCAGTGCTCGCCAAGCACACTGCGAGTTGTGTGGTGGGCTGATCGCCCACCCCTATGCTGAACAGAGTATGCACAACTCTTCTAAATAATTTTAAGAGACATGAAAAGGAACATTTTATATTAAAAGGGACTTAACTTTTATACACACACACTATATATAATAAAATAAATTGACCATAATTAAGGAAACATCACCCTACATAGCAAAAGCTGACCATATTATTACTAACTGCTAACCATAACTCACATAGATTGAAGAATAGCTGCCCACGTCCACTCACTCTGATTCTTTTTGAATACATTGAAGAAAATCCATGCCCATTTTTAGATTGAAACCCTACCTGTAACAATTTAATTTACTACTATATCCTATGCAATATGTTATATGGGGTGTGTGTGGAATCATGCACACTTCCAGTGAATTTCATGAGCTGTGACTATGGGAGTAGCCAGAAGCTTGTTCTGATCTAGTGAAGTGTGTATCATTATTGAAGACGACTAGCTATTTTTATTTCAAGTTCATTACGTTTCCGATTTTGTTCACATCTGTGAGATAGTACATGACAGAATAGAATCAATTTTTATCATAAAATTTCCTCAAAATCCTTTTCACAACTAGCAATCTATTATACTTCAAATTACCACATGCCACTGTTTATTACTGTTTAGAAAGTGCAGCAGGCAGAACAACAAGAAAGTTGCATCTCTACAAAAAGTGAGAAAGCTATTCACATGTGGGATAGAAAACAGCAATCTTTCAGTTCATTGAAACACACACACCAAGTGCATTGTCATTAAAATGATGAGTCTAATGATACATTTTAAGTGCTAAGGAAGTTTTATAGGCTACTGTGGTACTTTGGATTAGTCTCGTTTTTGTGACTTCAAAGGTTTTTATTGCAATTCCACTACACCCTACCTAAGTTATACTTCACAAAAGCAACAACAGGTAGTAACAATTTTCAAATTTCAAACTTAATAGTATGATGCCAGTTCTTTCCACAGGAAGAAAAGATGCACAGAATAACGGGCTACAGTTGAGCTGGAGAAGGCCTTATGAACCTGTGTCATAAGGAAAAAACATGGATGGAGATGTTCATGGAGAGTCTCTGAATGGATTAGATCACAGAGTACAAAAGATAAGGGAGAAACTAGGATTGTTAAATGTATGGTGTGAACATACCCACAGGTAAGGCATATTATTTTACTTATCACAAAAATGAAAGCCCCACCGCCAGCTGCTTTCGTGCCAGAGAGTGGGGCCAGCAGGTTCTCGGAGCAGCTGCCCACTTAGTGATGCAAGCGGGTGCTCTGGAGAGCCCCACCGGTCCCACTTTCCCACTGGAGCAAATGCCATAGCAAGAGAGTGGCCAGCAGGGCTCTCTGGAGCAACCACTTATCCTCTTGTTTTGTGCTGAAGGGATCCTCAGAGCAGAACAGAGGACAGGCAGCTGCTCTTAGCCAACCGCCATCTGGCTTGCACTGAGAATCCTCTGGAGAGCTGCATCAGCCGAGGAAGTAGCTGACACAGTTCTTCAGAGACCCAGCCAGACTGAAATGCCTGGCACTAACAGGAGCCTTCCTCAGAGCCAGGCATTGTGGGAGAGGTGTCCCAGGAGATTGCCTATACAGGCGATCTCCTGACCTAGGACAACCCTCCCATGCCTGACTCTGAGGAAAGACTCCCTCAGAGTGAGGCATTTCAGTCAGTTCTCTGAAGAGCCTGCCTGCCCTCTGCTGCAAAACTGTGGCAGGAATGGGAAGGGGTGACACAAGGCGATGGTAGTAAGAGGAAGGGGATGGGGTCACGATGCAGTGGCAGGAAAGGGGTGGTGTCACAACATGGTGGTAGGAAGGGGGCAAGGAGTGCAATATGGTGGCAGGAAGGGGGCAAGGGCTGCAACATGGAAGGGGTAGACGGGTGCAATGTATTTTTTAATTGGTGGTTGTACACCGCCCAGAGAGCTCTGGCTATCGGGCAGTATAGAAAATGAATGAATGAATGCAGCGGCAACATGTGTGCTCTCCCACCTCAGGTAAATACAGGCAGTCCCCGAGTTAAGAATGTCCGACTTACAGACAACCCATACTTAAGAACGGACTTCTGGGTTCCCTGGCGCTACATCGTTTCTGTAGAGTACATAGTGTAGTATACTACGCAATTTGTGTAATTTATGCAATTTGCGTAATTTACACAATTTGCATAAATGCCGATGTTAACGTATAGAACGCTATGCTGTCCCAACTTACATACAGATTCAACTTAAAGACATTCTTAAGAACGGAACTCGTTCATAACCTGAGGACTGCCTGTACTACTTTGCATCACATGAGGGCATATTAATGCATCATGCATAACTGACATACTACCATTTTGTTTAGAAAAGTGAACGTGAATCAGCTTTTAACAACCCAGGTCCTGCTCTGCCATGTGTTCATGTCATTAGTTCAAGATCTTTAAAATATAGGCTGGCATCGAATGAGTTCAAAGAATGCACCCAAGGGCATTCACGAGACATGCCCAGTTTCCTGTTCCAACTGCTGTTTCTTGCATCTGTTCTTCAGGATGCCATTCAAAGCTCTGCGCAGCTGCTCAGGGCACACTGAGAAATGAAAACTCAGAGGTTGCCCCATTCTCCTCTGTGTTGTTGAAGGGCTGCAGAATTTATTTATTTATTTATTATATTTATACCCTGCCTTTTTTCCTGCAAGGAACCCAAGGCGGCTTACATAATCCTCCTCCTCCTCCCTGTTTTATCCTCACAACAACCCTGTGAGGTAGGTTAGGTTGAGAGTCAGTGACTGGCCCAAAGTCACCCAGTGGGTTTCATGGCCGAGCAGGGAATAGAACCCAGATCTCCTGAGTCCCAGTCCAACACTCTCACCACTACGCCACACTGGCTCTCCATTAATGGATCCCCATTACATACATGAAAGAATCCCTGAAATATATAATGGTGAAAACTAAGGGCAGTACCCAACGGGGTCAATGCACAAGAGGCTCCTCCTGCTGATTCTGTTGCACAAGTGGCCTCTCCTGGTAATTTCATTCCACATGCCGGACCCACCGCTGCACAACGGAGATTTAATGCTTCCTATAGGAAGTCCCAAAATGAGTGGAAATATTCATTTCCGGATTGGGACAGGTTGGCAGAGCTCTTTTATGCGAGCTCCACTGACCTGTCCCATTCCAGAAATAAGCATTTCCGCTCAATTTCAGTTCCTCCCGGAAGTGCTAAGCTCAAGTCCCTGGATTAAATGGGGAACCAGTTTGTGCTGCGGGTGGCTGGGACAAGAAAGGGGAGGTGGTCTTGGCGCAGCGGGGAGCCAGTTAGAGGGTGAGCTGGCAGTTTCTCACTGGCGCGTTCTCCCTCCCAATCAGCCATGTGGTAGGCTGGAGAGGGGAGCCCCCCCTGAGCAGGCTGTGAGACTTTTCCCTTCAGTCTGCATCGCAGCTACTTTAAGGGGCCACGGTCTGGGCTTGGCCTCTTCTGCCCACTTTTGCCACTGCCTTTGGTTTTGCCCTGACCCACCCTCCCCAGAAGCAAGGTCACTTTGCTGTGGACGTCAGTCAGTCGCTGGTTGACGGAGCTATGAAGGAATTTTACCCGGTGAGGCTGATTGTCCTGGCCCCACAGGGTTTTCATCTTTCTCACAGCAATGCATGTTGCTTGGAAGTTAAATTGCCAAGCAAATGTCACAACTTTCTAGGCTGTATTCAAGTCAAATAGGGAAGGGTGTACACGCCACCTCCCTAACTGGAAGGGGGTGTTCCTTGGGCTGGGGTCACAGGGCTACAGCCCAGCTTGGGGGCTGCAAGCCAGCAGCACTCCTAGGGGAGCAGGGAAACATGCGAATGGCACACACTGTGACAGGATCAACCCAGGCTCCAGTAAACCTCCCCTCCCCCCAAAAGGGGCCACCCAGCACGTGGGCTGGAGTGCGAATCAGCCAGGAGGAGGACTGGCCAATTAACAGATCCTTCCATGTGCCATGTAAAACTCTAAACTGTAACAACCAATAAAATTGCGGACAAGTTTAAACCCAACACTGTGTTGCATTATCTATGGTTGACTTTCCTGGAATGGCTACCCAATTAGGCACTCCGGGTGCAAATCTCTGTTGTGCAACTAATGCATCTTGCTTACAGAACGAGTTGGAGGAGGCACAATGGAATTGGCAGGGGCAGAGCACCCTGCTGGATACTGCCAATGGGCCTGGGGAGCTCCATGTATATACACAAACTGGCAGATAGTGAGAAAATTACATTCTGTATTTTCCTTAAGACCCTGCTCTTGACTTTTATTGGCTTTATGATTTAACAACCTACTTCTACCTTTTTTTAAAAGCAGTAACAGAAAGACCTGGAGTAACTTGAATAATTATTCAATTTCAGAAATCAAATCAATACTTAATATAAATCTAATTTAATTTGGAATGAACAACTAGAAGCTGTGTTTATAAGCAAAGGTTATACAGTAATACCTTGGATTGCAAGCATAATTCGTTCCGGAACCGTGCTTGTAATCCAAAACACTCTTATATCAAAGCGAGTCTCTGGCGGGCGTGAGCGGGGCCGATTTCGGCCGGTTATGCCCGCTCGAGGTGAGCGGTTACATTCCTACGAGTGACTACTTGTATTGCAAGACGTCGCTTGTTTATCAAGTCAAAATTTATTTTAAAAAATTTGCTTGTCTTGCAAAACGCTCTCAGACCAAGTTATTTGCAATCCAAGGTATTACTGTACTAGTAATTATGAAGCAGGAGTTAAATGAACTGTATATGGTGACTGACTTTTTAGGATATCATAGGATCATAGAGTTGGAAGGGGCCTACAAGGCCATCGAGTCAACCCCCTGCTCAATGCAGGTAACTAGAGGAGGGATCTCCCATCCAAGTAATAACCAGTGTGGTAAGGAAGTTAAGCCACTTCCTAGGTTCGTTTTCCAGCTGACTTATGGCCCAATAAATCAACCAGAGCGGGTAAAAAGAATTCCTTTTTATTCTAATACAGCGCTGTATAGGCCTGACCCTGCTTAACTTTCCACGCTCAGACAAGCTGAGCCAGCGTGAGCCACAGGCCTTTATCATTTGGCTGAGAAATTAATTGGCTGGCCTTGCCTCCTGTAAAATTTAAATAAGCCCATATAATTGTTTCTAATTTTGTATATAGAGAGATATAAATCAACATATGCAAATTTTATGCAGATTTGTGTCCTGTGGGGCTAAGCCCTGAATCTTTTAAGTGCCTAGGAACACTGAAGTTGCTTTATTTTGGCTGGTTGTACCCATAACATTGGTAAGACATTTTAAATTTATGATGATTTTAATATTGTTGATACGGTATGTTCATTATTACTCATGAAAGAATAGGAAATTTAAGATATCTCCCACAATACTGAAATACTTCTTTGTTAGTCATTTGAAGAGACTAGTAATCAAAATGAAGCTTCAGGATTAGCAAAAAAAAAAAAAAGGTAAGCACAACATTGCAAACAAGTATTTTTACTCTGGAACGATTAAAAGCAAAATCGTTAACATGACATATCCAACTACATTATTATGCACTTATAGTCAGTGGAGCAGTAAGGCTTTAGTTTCAATACTAAGGGAGGGGGTTATATTAGATGATAGTCACTATCTCTCAACCTAATCAAGTGGATAAAATGTAGAAGAGGAAACCATATTCATTCTTCTAAAACTCTCGGAGGACAGAAGGGATACAGTATATAATATAGACTTCACTTATTCCAAGGGACCCAGGAGCATGGCCTAGCTGCAGACAGTTATATGTCAGGGGTGTGGACAACACAATCCTGGGTGCTGCTTCCGTTTCACTGGGTACTGCATCCCATGTATGCAGGCAAACCAAGGTACATGAGCTTGACCTGAGACATTGGACAGGGTGATGCTGTCCCTCCTCTGCCACTGTAGTATGTTCCTCTATGCCAGGCCAGGTCAAGCACGTGAAAAAGCAGGATAGCCAGTGACGTCAGCTGGTGTAGCAGGAATGGATTTTTCTCCAAAGATAACAGGATCCTTCCTGAGGCCAGAATCCATTCTGTGCACTGGATCTCCATAGTTCCCAGTAATGGAGAACTTCAGGCAGAACAAGTTCTCATGAACTCTGCAATGGACACTGCTCTTACTTGCAATCTCCATTACCATGAGCACAGAGATCAGGTTCCTCTGATCTCTGCAGCAGTTCTTGTCTGAGCCAGCCTGAAGCAATGCTGCCCTAAGGAAAGCACCTGCTTTCTTAGGGTCAAGCTATGCATTGTGCTTAGTGCAGCATGCATCATCATCATATGATTTTCTTTAAATAATTACAGACATGAGCGTGACTTCAAGGAGTTGCACCCCAAAAAAATCACTCCCCATAAATGCAGCACATTCAAACATTCTCATTGGTGCAAATGGGATTTTTTAAAAACTAATGTTCCTAGCCATTTACAGGAGGTGTGGTTTGGTTTTTGGTGGGGGGATGCAGATGCAGATGCAGAGGGAAGGGATTAAACCTTCCCTCCTTACACAGCGACCCCCCCCCCCGCAAATTTCCCCTGCACCTGTAGTTACTTAACGAAAACCAGATGTTGCACACTCCAAATGATACAGGCCTGTGGCTTACACTGGCTCAGCTTGTCTGAGCGTGGAAAGCTAAGCAGGGTCAAGCCTGGTTATTACTTGGATGGGAGACCCCTCCTCTAGGTTTCCTGCATTGAGCAGGGAGTTGGACTCGATAGCCTTGTAGGCCCCTTCCAACTCTATGATCTGTGAAATCTAAGCCTAACATGCCATTTGGCCCTTAGCCTGCACAGTAGGTGAAATTAGGGGTGCTTCCAGACAGAAGGCTCTTAGTGCTAACACTCAAATGGCACTGTGCAGAAGGAGGTCTACAAATGGCAGATGATGACGTCTGGACCTCCCATAAAATTCTGTGAATAAAGCAGTACAATTGCACAGAAAAAGCCTCATCTGGAAGCACCCTAGGTCCCTTAAGAGTAAGTCCAGTGAGTGGACATGAACATATCCATGAAATCAGTAGTTTTCAAACTTGTTGCTTTTAAGAGAACTCTTCACGTCAACTCTTCCGCTGAGAAAACCTTCTGTGCTTACCATGTAATCCCTGTGTACTGCAGAGGATTCTGGGACAGAGTCCAGGGCACTCAGTAAACATGGGGCACTGGTCAGGCCTGTTGGGTCACACTTTTTCTCTGCCTGAACTCCCTAGAACAAGGGGTGGGCAGAAAGTAGATCTCCAGATGTTTCGGATGTCAACTCTTAGCATGACCATTGGCCATGCTAGCAGGTTTTTCTGGGAGTTAAAGTTCAAAATATCTGGAAATCTACCTTCTGTCCACCCCTGCCCTAGAACACCAACCCACAACTGAAAATAAATAGTGGCAGGCAAGCTCTTTTTCATTAATGTTTGCCTTCCACTACTCACTTTTTCATTGAGGAATCCAGATACGCTTTTAAGGAACTCAAGGGTACCTGGAACACAATTTGTAGCCAGTGTATTCAGTAAAACAGGAATGGGACTGAAGCTAAAGAGAATGTCTCCCCCATGAATGCAAAGCCACAATAAATAAGGTTTCAAAATGTGGCAATGCTGAATCACATTTGCCATGATTTTATTCAGTCTAGAGAGATCCTTTTGGAACTTTTCACATTTTGTTTGGGGTTATCTTTCAGAATAATTTGCTGCATTTTGCAAATGAATACCTCACTATAAGTGAAATAGTACAGGCCTCCAACACATCTCCATTGCTGTTTATTGCCACCCATTACACACACACACACACACACACACACACACCTCTGATGTTTTAACTAGTTGCAGATCCATAGAAGGACCCATTTTCTTATGTCTCCTAAATTTATTTATAGGCATTCAATGAGAAAGTTTTATCAAAAGCTTTTTGAAAAGTCATGTATTCAGTGTATCATCTTGAAAGGCTATACAAGGCAAGATTTTCCTTTGAAAAAGCCACATTGCTTCTCTTTCGGCAAAATTGTTTTTAATAACAAATCTAGCTTTACCGATTTACCAAGGTCAGAAATTAAGGTGGACAGACCTGTAATTCCCATACAATCCCTTGATTATTTTTAAGAAGAACAGGTTGCTTACCTGTAACTGTGGTTCTTCAAGTGGCATTCACACACATGGGCTCTGCGCCTGCACTGAGACCGGTTTGGGAAAGTCCTATAGCTGAGGAAAAACGGGCGGGAGCCCCTCCCCCATCGCACATGCTCCTTAGTGGGGCTCCTGCCCATTCCCTCAGTTCCCTGAGACTGCCTATTGTGGCCCCGGAACCAAGAGAAAAAATCGACAATAGTCCTGCGAAAGGGATGGAAAACCCGCAGGACCGAACCACTGCTGGTAGACCCATCGAACTTAACAGTGACACCAAAGTGGGGCTGGCGGGCGGGTTGTGTGAATGCACAAATGACCACTTGAAGAACCACAGTTACACAGGTAAGCAACCTGTTCTTTTTTTTTTGTGGTCTCTGTGCATCACACACATGGGCACAGTAGCAAGCTGACTTACTGGAGGAGGGTCGGTGTCATCATCATGGCAGCACCGAGGAGAGGACAGCTCTGCCGAATACATTATCTGCCCGAGGTTGAACATCCAGCCAATAATGCCGGATGAATGTCGTTGGAGAAGACCAAGTAGCCACCTTACAGGTCCGGTAGGGTCACTCCTCTCCCGAATGCCACCAAAGTTGACATGGCCCATGCTGAATGAGCGTGAATCGAAGCTGGCAATTGCTGTCCACCGAGCTTGTACACTAGTTTAATACATTCAGCAATCCAGGCAGCAAAGTGCTGTGTCGACACTGGCATGCTGATGGTCTTGCCTCCGTAACAAATGAAGAGTCATGGGGAGCGATGGGTAGACTCAGTGTGGGCCTTGTAGAAGGCCAAGGCTCAACGCACGTCCATTGTATGCAGAGTCCTTTGGATAGGAGAAGATGGAACAGGAAAGAACACTGGCAAAATAATGTCCTGGTTCAGATGAAAACTGGATACCACCTTCGGCAAGAAGACAAGATCAGGCTGAAGGACCACCTTATCCCTGTGAAACGTAAGGTATGGTGAGTCCACCTTCAAGGCGTAAAGCTCGCTGGATCGTCGAGCGGATGTGATTGTAGGGATGTGTGAGAAATTCGGTAGGGGGGTGAGAACTCATTGAATTTCTCAGGCTCAGCTTCCCTTCTGACCTCATTGTTTACAATTCTCCCCCTACCCCCATATGCAGTGTGTGTGTGTAACTCTACATAATACTCCATGTATCTGATGAAGTGGACTATAGTCCATGAAAGCTTATGCCAGAATAAATGTGTTAGTCTTTAAGGTGCCATATAAGACTCTTTGTTGCTTTTGCTGACACAGCTACCCTCTAGGAATTGTTTCCATGTTATGGTAAAGGTTATGAGACATCATAGGTATTAGAATTACTCAAAATGTAATAGCATTGCATTTGTCACCATGCACCTTCTCACCAATTTGGAATGATTAATAGATACACATTTTAGTTCACACCCAAAGAATACCAGATTATTTTAAGAGACAGAGGAAGTGGAAATATCATTCAGTAACTGTATATCTTAAGGCAGTGATCGCGAACCTATGGCACGCGTGCCACAGCTGGCACGCAGGGACCTCTCTGTGGGCACTCGAGCCATTGGTCGCCAGATCGCGAAAAGACCGACCGTCCCCTTCTGCATTCAGCATCGGGTTTCCATAGAAACTCACTCCTCTCCACTCATTCCTCGCTGGCCTCCACAGGCAGGCACACTCCAACATCTCCACCCCCAGAAGCGGACTGCGCAGGCACCCAGCCCTCCTTCTAACTGAACAGACAGCCCAGAAGCACAGCGCGCGCACGCCCGGTGAAGAGCCATGCCCTGAGACAGAGAGGGGCGTGATTAGCTAGTGCCCCCTCCTCCTTCCTGCCAAATTTAAGGCACTTTGAAATAAATAAGTTGGTTTGGTGTTGCAGTTTGGGCACTCGGGCTCAAAAAGGTTCGCCATCACTGTCTTAAGGGTTCTATAATAAAAAGAATATGAAGGAATGCTACAAATGTAAAAAAGAAAAGAAAAAGTAAATCAAACCAACAAACAGGATCTTCAGATTCATAGTGAATCACACTGAAGCATTTTAAGAAATGAACAAATCTGCACTTAAATTACATAACATTCATATGAAGAGCAGGTAGCATATAATGAGTGCATCATACTAATTATGAATTCATTGTATCCAACCTATTGCACTGAGGGACAGATTATTCTGCAGCTTAACATCTCTTGTTCATTGAAATCATTTCCCCAAAGGCTTAGTTCTTCATTATGCAGGAAAAGTGACCTTATAAGTGTCATCGGGGAAGGGTTATTAACAAGAATCAAGCTGCTGCCTAGCCATCTAACCATTTTAAGGAACCTGCCTGGCACTGCCCTACATCAGTCATTTGTTCCTTTTCCTTTCACAGGTGGAGGTTTCTAGTACTGCTGTAAAAACAACAACCCAGAGCTGGAGTGAAGATGGGTTTCTGCAAATCTATTTCCGATTACCAGCCAGGTCAGGACAGAACTACAAACCTCCATGTGCTATTTCATTTATTTTGAAGGGAGCAGGAAGAGGACACAGCCCTCCTTATACTTAAAGATGTATCTACTCAATCTATACACAGTCTAAAATGAAAGCACCATATTACTATACATTCATTACATCAAGTTTTAGTGTATTCAAATAATATCCTGAAGGAATTTAATAGCAGAAGCTAGTGATCTGCTAGATGGAGTGATCTTATCAGTGTAGAATTTTCAAAAGAAACACGCCATATCTTTAATTGTAGTAGGAATATTCCCTCTTGAAAATAGCAGTATGTTTTTATACAATAAGAGACATTTCACCCACTGCCCTGGGATTTAGGTTGTCGATGTGGTGAGATGCAGGAACAAGGCTTGATTTTGTATGCCCTTTTCAACCTAGCATAGAATATTGAATGCGAGTTGGACACCATGAGCACAAATGCTTACTTGCATTTAAACTTATATGTGCAGAATCTGGTTCACAGTCAAGATTAAAAGGGTGGGGGAGGGGCAGTACTGAAGCCTAAAGAATACTCCACTGTATGTGCAATGTGTACAGTGTATGAACCAGCCATGCCAGAGAAACCAGATGACTGAGAAATAGATCTAGGGGTTGTGGTGGACAGCTTGATGAAAATGTGTGGCTGCAGTGAAAAGGGCAAATTTCATGTTGGGCATAATTAGAAAAAGAACTGAAAATAAAACTGCCAATATCATTCTGCCCTTATAGAAATATATGGTGCAACCACACTTGGAATACTGGGTATGGTTTTTGAGGTGCTGTGACCAGGATAATGTAGAGTTGGAAACCAGTCCCTTGGCTGAGAGTGGGCAAGGTGCAGAAAAGGGAAACCAAAATAGTCAAGGGTTGAAGCAACTCCCCTATGAGGAAAAGTTACAACATCTAGGGCTGTTAAGCTTAGGAAAAAAGGCGAGTATGGTCAGACATGATAGAGGTGTACAAAATGATTCATGATGTGGAGGGAGAGGTTTTTCTCTCTCACACACAATACTAGAATGTTGGCTCATCCCATGAAGCTGAATGGTGGGAGATTCAGAACAGATAAAAGAAGTACTTCTTCATACAGTGCATAGTTAAACTATGGAACTCACTACCACAAAGTGTAGAGATGGCTACCTACTTGAATGGCTTTAAAAGGGGGTTAGACAAATTCATGGAACTTAAGCTATCAATGGATACTAATCATGATGGCTATATGCTGCCTCCTGTATCAGAGGCACTATGCCTCTGTAAACCAATTGCTGGAAAAAAGAGCAGGAGGGTGTTATTGCACTCATGTCCTACTTGTGGGCTTCCCACAGACAGCTAGTTGGCCACTGTAGGAACAGAATGCTGGATGAGATAGGCCTTTTGTCAGATTCAGCTCTGTTATTATTTATTTATTTATTTGATTTATATCTTACCCTTCTTCACAAAAAGCCCAGGGTAGCTCACAAATATTATGTATTATGTTCTAATATTTGTATAACACTCTATCTGGACACAGTTACTAAGAAAAGTGGAAATTTTACAAAGACTGACTTACTATACTGCTTTGACAATGGGTGAATATAAATTATCATTAATCGAGTGGTAATTTACCACACTGGGCATACAATTATATAGTGAGTTAGGTATGTATAGTGTCTATCCATGGGTGAGGAGACATGTTACAAACCTACTCCAGATCATAAGTCTGGGAAGTGGTAAAATCCTCCTTACTGGGTAAGTTGATGTTGCAGATGACTGGCTCTGTAAGTGGCTGTATGCCCAAAGTGATAACCCCCTCCCAAGAAAATTTTCTTTGTTCCTGGGATTGATTCGGACAATATGTGCTTTTTTTCTCTGAGTAGTGCTGTGAGGGTCTAATTTCTCCCTGGTGCTCTAAACTGAAAGCAGTTGGGCTTTGCACTGATACATTGCTCTTGGATAGATTGGTTTTGTATTCATTAACCTCATGTATGATTTACACATAGATTATAAAGACTACAGAGATGTGTCAATGCAGGAAAAGTCCAAGTCAGACCTCACTCTTCCAACCCAAATGATAACAAATGGCAAGTAACGCAGAAAGTAGAAGTGGCCTAACAGGCCTCCCAACACAAAGTATTCTTACCAAATGTGTCCCATATTTTTCTAAATCCATGCTCAAATTGCATGTACAAATCTCTCTCTGAATTGGCTATCTTTTTAAGACAATGTTCCTCCATCTGTACATATGGAAAAATCCTATCAGTAAAACAATATTTCTACACTATCATTTGGTGTACACGCAGTATTCTTCAGTATCTCATGTAACCTATTCACAAAGCCCCTCTGAGGTAGGACAATAGGTTAAAGAATGTCCAAAGTCACTTACTGTTGGCTTCTTATGAACCATCTATAAAATATTGTTATGAATTCTGGCCAGCCATTCCAGCCATATCCTTTGTTAAGGAAAATGTTTGTTAATGGCTCAGGACATCCTCTCAACAGGAGCTAATGGTTGACATTTACAAAGATCATCCCTAGAAGGTGAAAGTCACTAGAGCTGCCATCAGAGTTTGATTCAGTCTTGCCCACTCTCAGCCAAGGGACTGGTTTTAAGGTCTTGTGTGAAAGAAACTGCAGTTTTAGAAGGACAGAAGCAAAGTGAGCAAGTGCGGGGGGGGGGGGATGACAAGAACTGAGCTGTAAGCTTAAGTCACCTTGAAGTGCAGGTATCTTTCTCTGGGTATCTATGTCAGGGCATAGATTACCTGTATGCTAGGAGTGCTTATGCTGTTTGCCTCCACCTATGTATGCTCTGCTTGTATATTTATAAATACATCAAAGAGTACAAAAAAACAAACAAACACCATGGCTTCCAAGAGGAAGCCAAACTCAGTAACACTGCCCTTAGAAGAACTTCTCATTGTTGTAAGTGGGAAGCATATAACAATAGTAACAGAACACTGTACAAATGTTTTGATTTAATTCAGCTTAGTGGTTTAATTAAGCACACTTAAAATTACTCTGAATTGTGCTCAGGTCTGTTTGTGGGGGAAAGTTGATAGAATGAGAAGTGACGTTGAGTTGTTGAGCAGAGAAAAGAGATGTGTGGGCAATCTTGTATAATGTGTGTGATATTCATAAATTAAATGTAGTACACACCAATGCTAGTTACATACAGCAATCCAAGAAGAGCATCATATCAGTGTGGACAAATTAAACTTGTCTGAATGAAATTTAAGGCATGACCTTAAATTATGTAAAACTTAATATAGCTGCAAATAAGGATAAGGTAGAATGCCTCCAGATTCTCATTATTTAAAGAGAGATGGATCACTCCAATGTATTGATCAATATCTGCAAGGCAATTAGTCATGTTTGCCATTTTATAAATGTAGTGTGCTGCATCTTGTCCATTTTCAAAGCATCTTCAATATAATCTGCAAGTTCAGTGGGTAGCATTAAAAGCTGCAACAGCTGTCCTGTTCCCCCCACCCTCTCCTCCTCAAGTCTTACATCTCAGCTAGTGACACAGCGCAATGCTCGTTGCTAGGAGACTGTTGCTCTGAGTTACTAAACTAGCAGCGCAGAATAGTGCTGCTAGCAAGAATATTTGTTATAATCTATTATGCTCACATTTTGCTTGTTGTCCAGTCACTCTTATCTTCTTACACATCCAATATAAAGCATTTGTATATTTACTGATGACTGATTTGAAAGCCCCTTTAAAGAAATATTTTGTATTACTAAGATTGGAATGAACTTCTTACAGTTTGTTGCAAGTTGTAGGAGAGGAATAATTATGTATACAAAGTCAGTGCTTATATCTCATCATAACAAGATTAGAACTCAAAATAAAATCTGTTTTGCTTGTCTAACACTAAACATATATACTACAATTTAGACACCAATTTAAAGACCCCAAATTTTCCCATAAAGGCCACCATATATTATTTAAAATTAATGTACTGCTTTCAGCTCTGACTGTCATCCCTGGAGGTGCATGCACAGTCCTCTGACAGACATATCTTTCAAAGTCAGCCTTGAAGCACAATTACACATCCCTGAACAACTGACTTTGCAGATTGAAACAGGGTAAAAACAAAAAATAGATCTAACAAATTCTCCACCCCCCCCCCCAAAAACAATAGCAGTTTTGAAACAAATATTTATTGAGATCTCTTATACTAAGTATTCATTTGTGGATACACACATCTCATTCATGCAGCAATTGGTTGCTAATAAACTTAAAAGGCATGAGCTTCCCCTTCCAACTGAATGGTGCTGGCACATGATAGGAAAAGATGATTTGGTGAAAACTCATATTATTATTATTATTATTATTATTATTATTATTATTATTATTATTTATAAGTTGCTTTTCTGCCCACCAGGGCCCTCAGAATGATATACAATTTAAAAACAACAATAACAGAACAAAATAAAATAAAAATATTGGTCTTTTTAAAAAGCCCAAAGAAACTCATCAAAGGCCTGGCAAACAGTGTAGCATTTACTGTCTGTCTCAGAACACAGGAAGCTGCCTTATACTGAGTCAGACCATTGGTCTATTTAGCTCAGTATTGTCAACACTTGACTGGCATCAACTCTCCAAACTTTCAGACAGGAGTTTTTCCAGCCCTACCTGGAGATCAGGGCCGGATTAAGCTAGGGGCTGTTGGAGCGGCAGCCCCAGGCCCTTAACAGAAAATAGGCCCGACACGCGGCGATTTTTTCCCCCTTCGGAGTTAGCTCTGATCGTTATCATTCAGCATAATTAATGATTTTTTCAAGATTAGAAAGGTGTTCTAAGCACATCTGCATTACAGGCTTGAGGCAAGACCTAGCAAGAACTGTTGTTCTCAAATTAGCATTTCAGTAGCTTTGCATTTCAATCACTGTTACTACATTTCTTTGTGAGAACTTCTAGCACATGGGGGGCTTGCTAGGGTCTGTAATATTCAGATTTAGAAGGGACCTCTCTCTCCAGCCTCGAGCAAAAGATCTTTCTGATTCGCAGCTCAATTGTTCAAATGCTAGTTTAACAAAAAAACAAAAACAAAGCAACAAGAACAACACAATTATTCTTGGTCAAGCAAAGCTTCCTGGCTTTTTGTTGTGGCTGCTTTTTTTTTTTTTTTTAATAAATAATTGGGGGGAAATTGGGAAGATCCTTACTGATGAGCTGCAGGAGTTTTTGAGTTTTTGCTCCGTCAAGCGACCCCTCTCTGCCCACCTGCCTCCAAAATCTCCACCATGACTTCTGCTTGCTATGGGACAAACCTCTGGGATGGTCTTTACCTGCCGCTGGTCCTGATGGCCCTCCTCTGCACAGGTAAGGTTCAAAAGTTTGACTCTTTTGATCTGCAAGTTCTCCTTCTCCTTCTCCTTTTTTTCTGTAAAAGGGCTTTCCCTCTTTTGTGAGCCAAACTGAACGTAAGGGCTGTGTGTTTGTGGGTGTGGGTGTCTGCCTTTTGGGGGTGTTGATCCTCCTGCCGCCTGCAAAATGTCACCTGCTTGGCTAATACTGTGTGTGTGTGTGTGTGTGTGTGCACGTGCGCTTTCATGGGGAATTGTGTGGCATTTTAAGTTTTATTTTGAAAAACCCCAGAGAACAGAGTTCACCAGATATCCCTCTTGGATATTTTGGACTACAGTTCTCATTTGCCTCAGGCAGCATGGCCAGTGGCTGGGGAAGATGGGAGCTGGGGCCTCAAACATTTGGAAGGACCCCGGTTGGGGAAGACTGCCCTAGAGGTTAAAAAATGTGGAGGTACTTATCATCAACGATATGTGATGAGTTTATTGAACTGATTGGTCAGCAAGTGCTGCAGCAAATCATAAATGAGATAAAAGAAGCCAAATATTATTCAATTTCTGTTGACTCCAGCCCTGACATAGCACATTGTGATCAACTAACAATTATATTTCGCTATGTACTACCTAGTGGTCCAGTGGAGCGTTTTACGAAATTCATTCCAATGCACGGACACACTGGTATGGAGCTAGCAAACATTATTTTGCAGTTCATGGATGAAAATGGAATTTCCATCAAAGACTGCAGGGGTCAGTCTTATGATAACGGATCTAATATGAGTGGCAAATATAATGGTATGCAGGCCTTAATTTGGGGGAAAAAACCCCACCTGCTGAATACATTCCTTGTTGTGCACATTCACTTAATCTTGTTGGACAAAATGCCGTAAACAGCTGTCCAGTTGCAGTTTCGTTCTTTAATTTTGTGCAGCAGTTGTATTGTTTTTTTTCTGCTTCAACTGATCGATGGAATCTGTTAACAGATAGTTTCAAACTATGTGGTATACCGACATTAAAAAGGTTATCTGATACACGTTGGTCTGCTCACCATGATGCTGTGAATGCCTTACAAAAAGGCTATAGTACTAATTCAGAGATGTCCTTTCAAATATTATGAATGATGAATCCACAAAGGGAGAGGTCTGTTTACAAGCAAAGGGCCTAAATAATGTCATGGATCAATTGGAAACTGAAATAATGATTGTTGAAGTATGGTCTGTCATTTTACCAAGGTTTCACAGAACCAGTCAGTGTCTCCAAGATGCAAAATTAGATCTGCATACAGCAACAGACATGCTGAACTCTCTAAAGGATTTTGTGCAGTCTCTCCGTTCTAGATTCTCTGAATTTGAACAGCAGGGTAAAAATATTTCCGGCTGCGAGGAGTACCAGCTACAACGTGGAAGGAAAGTGAAAAGAAATAGGAGGTGGGACTATGGTGATGCAGAAGATGCTAATGCTGATATGACACCCTCTGAGAGGTTTAAAGTGCATACCTTTTATCCTATAATTGACCAATTGACAGAATCACTGAGGCACAGGCAAGCAGCATACAATATAATTCAAGAAAGATTTGGATTTCTATCAGAAATATGCACTCTAGCAGCTGATAGTCTACGTTCCAGAGTCACTACACTAGTGTCAAAATATCCTGAAGATCTTGAACCCCTGTTTGCAGACGAAATTGTACAGTTTTCATCTATTTTCAAAATGTACCAATCTTCCACTGCAAATCAAGACATTCATGGGAGTCAAGAAACACAAATGTACAAGTTTATGATTGCACAATCTCTAGTCGGTGCATTTCCAAATACATTTGTGACCCTCCGCATGTATTTGTGTTTAATGGTCAGCAACTGCAGTGGTGAGCGTTCATTTTCAGCATTAAAACGTGTGAAAAATGAACTAAGGTCTTCCATGGGTCAGGAGCGTTTAAATGCGCTCTCTCTGTTGTGCATTGAAAATGGTTTGCTGAACGAGCTTAATCTTGATTCTACAATTGAGGAATTTGCAAGTAAAAAAGCAAGAAAAGTTAATGTGTAATTTTATTTTAATCTACCAGCTTGATTCATTTAGTTTAAATGCAGGTTAGAGTTCAGTGAATAACCTGTTTGTGTGTTTAAAACTAGTGGTTGCTATTTATTTCAAGAGTTACTCTCTGCACCATAATCATAAAGCTGTATTGATATGTTATTAAAATATCCTATTTAATAAAAATATAAATCTTTAAGGAGACAAAAATAACTAAAAATATTGGTTTTTTAAAAAAGTGTGAACATCAAAGGTTATGAGTTACATTATGTTTTCAAAACAGGAACTTTATACTGAGTAGACTTGGTATATTTAGTTTAAGATTGTCATTTATTATTTCCATAAAACCCAAAATCCTCGACAGGATAATGTTTTCCGCCCTACTGGAGATGCTGGGGATTGAACCTGGGACCTTAAGAACATAAGAAGAGCCATGCTGGATCAGACCATAGGTCCATCTAGTTCAGCATTCTGTTGATATAGTGACCAATCAGCTGCCCATGGGAAACCCACCAGCAGGACATGAGTGCAACAGCACCCTCCTACCCATATTCCCCAGCAACTGGTGTACACAGGCATACTGCCGCTGATACTAGAGCTAGCATATAGCCATCAGGACTAGTAGCCATCATTGATAGCCTTATCCTCTATGAATTTGTCCAATCCCTTCTGCTTCACAAGCATGTTCTCCACCAATGAGCCATAGTCCCTCCCCTGTCTAAAACTCAGTAGGGATGGAACTAACTTAACTTCCCTCAGAAGGTACTCATACGACATAGTTAAATGTTTAAACCGTTATATAAGTGTTTGTTAAATGATTGCTTGGGTTGTTTGACTAATACTGATTTTATTGGTTTTATTTTAAGTTTAATGTGATTATGCTATCTGGATTATTAGTTTACTATTTTATGCTGTAAATCATTTTGTAAAACAGCTGTTCAAAAGTGATATATAATTCTGTAAATAAAATACAATAAAGAAGTCATCCTAAAAATGGCAACTCTTTTCAATTAATTTACACAGAAAAAAATGAGGGAGGGGAAGAGTAAGGATGAAGATGAATGGAGACATTAGTATCATTATTTATTGTGTTGGGGACCATTTGAATTTGTACTCCTGTTCTAATGTTTAGCTAGGCCTGACTAGAGAATCTTGCATTCTTGTTTTCTGCTTTCTGTAAAATTGTTTCTTGCTTTCTTGCTGTTCTGTGAAACTGCTTGCTAAAGTTGCAAAGAAATCTGAATTGAAATGTAAGAGAGAGAAAAGTAAAGTTGCAGGCAGCCTTGGTCAAGGCTGCAGTAAATGGGAGGGAGAAGAGGCCAGAGAATTGGCAAAGTGTGTACAGAGGGCACTGATAAGGGAAAAGCAAAATAAAATGTGTGTGTGTATGCAGTAAGTAAAGAGACAGAAAAAGGCGGGAGGAGTGGGGGAGTGGGGTGTGTGTGCTAGCATCAGACTGAAGCATGTACTTTCCAAAGAACAGGACAAGATAGAATTGAACTGATAGACAAGGAACAGGAGGAAATGTATGTACCAAAGAAGGGCAAAGGAAGTTGTTGAATGTATGTGAAAGAGGTCATGATAAGAATGTTTTTCTATGCAACTGTATGTGATGCAAACCTGTATCTGATTCCATGCTGTATAAAAGATCCAGGAAGAACTTGAAAGGGGGCTCTTGATTTGAGTCACAGACTCCTAGAGCCTACTTAAGGCCTTAAATAAAGTTGGTTTCCCTTCTCCAAATCAGTGTGTTTATTGGGCAGGGCATACACACTGAGGCCCGAATCACTTTGCCGGGAGAGGACACCTTTTTGGTGCCGGCAACAATTGTTAAATTGGTATCCCATCCTTTCTCCAAGGAGTTCATGGTACATTACATGGAGGCTTTCCCATTTGTTTTCTTGCAGTAATCCTGTAAAAGAGCCAGTGTGATGTAGTGGTTAGAATGTCAGATTAGCTCTCATGAGTAGAACAAAAAGACATGCCAACTATGACAGGTTTTTGTTTTTTTTAAATAAACAAACTTATTCAATTTTAACTGATATATTCAGAGGGAAAGAGAGAAACAATCATCAACCCAAAACATGTCAAACATATGATAAAAAAATGAAACAGAGCATAATGACAGAGTGTATACGGTGATGCATCAAGGGAAATTTTAAAAATCCCAAAAGAAAATGAATGAACCTATCTTTGAATATGATCTTCTTATGCTTCACATTTCAAGGGAGACATACAGTTTTTAATATTTTGACACAATAAGGAAATTATTCCTTGCTGCACAAGGCATGGTGATAAACTGGCAGAAGTATATATTTTTAAAGTGAAGCAATAAAGATAGGCTACAAAGTGTACAGGATTGACAACAGTCAAGAAGATTACAATGGCACTGTCATTGAAAAAGGCAATGAAGTGACAGGCTTGTGAAAGCAGACAACAAGTGCAAGTATGTTCAGTCAAACTATGAACTAAGTACAGTAGTTTGGAGGGTTGGATTATTGTGGGTTTGAAGGGAGAGAAAGGCTTAGAAAACTAAACTCATTGTTTTTCATCAGCACTGTTCCAGTGTGACCTTTTTTCTTTTCTTTTTTTAAAACAAATTTAAAGAGCCTTGTACTATTTGAGTTCCACAAGAAGAAAACAGCTCATGGAACATATTGAATGCTGAGAGATAGGTTACATCAGGTTTTGTACGTCACTTGTATTCTTTTAACAATGTGGGATTCTTGCAGCAGTGTGTCTATAACGAAACCTCCTATCTTCCCATTTACTATGTTACGATTTATTATCTGGGATATATTCCAGAGTTTCTCCATGTATACATTAACAGAAAACTGGATTTTAACCTTGTCACCCTTATCTACGCAATTCAGGTATTATAGGCTTGAAAAACGTAGAGCAAACTAAAACAGACTGATCATAGCCAGCATGAAAGCAACCCATGAACGATAAAAATTGTCATAAAGAAAGGAAAATCTGAAAATGCATGATGATTTTCTGGAATTGGCAATGGAACCCTGTCTCCTGGTAAACCTAGCTACATTCCACGGTGAAAAAGACTCCAAACAAACCATAGTCTGAGTGTTCAAGCCATACAAATGCTAATATCAGCACTCAATTTTTTTTCTAAAAAGAAACATCCAAATCTAGCTATTCTATCAGGTGACATCTGGTCAGGTGGCAATGAAAACTCACTGAATACTGATGTAGCAGTGAAGTATCTTATTCTCAACTTGATGCCACACAAGGGCTTGTGTAAGTTCAAGAAAAGTATGGATGGCTTGAAGAAAAAGAAAGTTTAAATCTTCCATCAAGATGGAACATGAGGATGACGTAGGAATTGAGCAGGCCAATTTTCTCTGTAGAACACGTAAAACGGAGAAAAAAAGCTCTAAAAAGGATTGCCTCCCAGAGTATTCCAGCAAAGAGGTGGTTGAATACTTTATGGAATATGTTGCTCCTCACAGCACTCTGTTAAATACAAAAAATGGCTTCTACCGACAAAATGGGTAATGAGTACTTTAGAGAACACTCAAAAGCAAAGAGAGTCCTATGGTGCAACAATTAGAGGTAGTTGACCATCAAAGTACTCCACAGGCATATTTAGGAAAGGCAGACGCCCTGATCTCATCTTCAGTACATATGTGGAGGGTGAGCACAACTGTAATTCTACCCACTGGCCCCACTATCAACATGGACTTGAACCCAAAGGCTTGTAGTTAGGCAGTGCCTGCCTTCCATATCCAAACTAATAGTTTCATATAGCAGAAGAATATAAGCAATTGGATTATAGAATATGACCAACAGAGCACAGGTGGGATAGGACCAGTCTAAGTTAAACCAGTCTAATTTATCAGCCATGATCTTATCTAACAGCCCATTTCTAAGTGTGGTCAGTCAGGGAAGCAGTTGGACCATGTGGTCAGCTAAGGAGGCAGTACAGTTAAAGAAGTACTGAAGGAGGATAAGGAGATTTCATAGATCATAGAGTTGGAAGGAGTCTACAAGGCTATCGAGTCCAACCCCCTGCTCAATGCAGGAAACTAGAGGAGGGGTCTCCCATCCAAGTAATAACCAGGCCTGACCCTGCTTAGCTTTCCACACTTAGACAAGCTGAGCCAGCGTGAGCCACAGGCCTGTATTTACAAAGAAGAACAGGTTGCTTACCTGTAACTGTGGTTCTTCGAGTGGTCATCTGTGCATTCACACATATGGGCTCTGCGCCTGCGCAAAGCCTTGTTTCAGAAACTTCTATAGCTGAGGAATTTTGGCGGGAACCCCTCCCCCACTGTCCTAGTACACTTCTCCCTAGTGGGTTCCCACCCATTCCCTCAGTTCTTTGAGACTGCCTATTGTGGCCTCGGAACTTAGAGAATCTCGGTGTCAGCATCGGTATAGGCACCAACTTCGATACCGAAAATATATCCACTTCAGGTATTAGCATCAGACTCAGCACTGACACCAAAGCGGGGACGGTGGGTGGGTTGTGTGAATGCACAGATGGCCACTCGAAGAACCACAGTTACAGGTAGGTAAGCAACCTGTTCTTCTTTTTTGTGGTCTCTGTGCATCACACATATAGGTGATTTAACAATATGGCTTACCAGAGGAGGGCAGTGTCATCAGGTCATCAAAAATGACAAGACTGCTCTTCCAAACGTGCAGTCCACATGCACCTGAACGGCCATCCGGCAGTGTCGGACAAAAGTGGAAGGGGTCGACCAGGTGGCTGCCTTACACAAGTCGGGCAATGGAACATCTCTGCTGAATGCGACCGACGTCAAGACCCTTCTGGTGGAATGAGCACGAATCCCCGGCTCAGAGTTCCAGTCCGGCAAGTTCATAAGCAAGTTTTATCATCTGTACCACCCACTTAGTGAAGTGCTGGGTGGAAACTGGGAGGCCATTGTTCTGACCTGCATAGCAAAGGAATAACCAGTTCGACTGACGATAAGATTCCGCCTGTGCTTTGTAGAATGCCAGCGCCCAGCGTACATCCAAAGTATGAAGAGTGCGCTCTATCAGAGTCGAAGAGGCTGAGAAAAAGGACAGCAAAATGATGTCCTGGCCAAGATAGAAGTCCAAAACTACTTTTGGCAGAAAGGAGATGTCTGGCCGTAGGACTACTTTGTCCCTGTAGAAAACCATGTACGGGTTATCCACCCAGAGGGCACACATCTCGCTGGAACGGCAGGCAGATGTGATTGCCACCAAGAAGGCAACTTTCCAGGTCAGTAGCCTAAAATCCATTTGCAGCCATTTTAAGGTAGTTTACCTTGGTATTTACGGAAAAAACGCAGCGACGGGGACCCGGAAGTCCAACTCGCACCTCGCCAAGCACCGCGGAACGGATCGCACAGCGGGGGTGCTCAGCGAGTGCCCAGAGTGTCGGGTCCCAGTGAGTTCGCCCAACCCTAAATTTGTGTGACCACACTTGGAATGTTTAAAAGTTCTGGTCACTGCAGCTAAAAAAAAGATAATAGAGTTGGAAAAGGAGCAGAAAAAGGGCAACTAAAATGATCAAGGGCCGGAGCAACTCGCCTATGAGAAAAGGTTACAACGTCTGGGACTGTTCAGTTAGAAAAAAGCTGAGTAAAGGGAGACATAGTAGAGGAATACAAAATGATCCATGATGTGATGTGGAAGAAGTGGACAGGGAGAGGTTTTTCTCCCTCTCTCATAATAGTAGAGCTCATGGTCATCCCATGAAGCTGATTGGTGTGAGATTCGGGACAGATAAAAGGAAGTCCTTCTTCATACAGTGCATAGTTAAACTATGGAACTCACTACCACAAGATGTATTGATGGGCACCAACTTCGATGGTTTTAAAAGGGGATTAGACAAATTCATGAAGGATAAGGCTATCAATGGCTACTAGTCCTGATGGCTACATGCTACTTCCAGTATCAGAGGCAGCATGTCTATGTGCACCAGTTGCTGGGGAACACAAGTGGGAGGGTGCTACTTGTGGGCTTCCCACAGGCAGCTCGTTTGCTACCGTGTCAACAGAATGCTAGACTAGATAGGCCTTTTGTCTGATTGAGCAAGGATCTTCTTGTGTTTTTATGTGGCTCCTACAGATGGAAAAGAGAACACAAAAGAAATAAACTCTCTAATGTACAGAACGGGGGATATGTTTCTAGGCAGAAATACCAAAAAGGTCTAGATTACAAATTAAGTGTGAATCAACAAAATAATAGACACAAAGATGTGACTGCAGTTCTGGAATAGAAGAGATACAGGATTGTAGCCAATGGATTCATGAGATAAAGTCTGCTCATGCAACTGATCTTTCCTTTCTCCTCCTTCCTCCTGCAGTCCCCTATACCCCTAAACCTTCTCCAGAGAGATGGATGGGGGGGGGCGCTCTTGAACAGCGGGGACTGTTATACAGGGCTGCAGAGGACGCAGCAATCATCCAAAATTGGGGGGGATCCTATGGAAAAGGAATATTCTGCTCAAGTAATATTCATATCTTACCTGAACCATTGCTAATACCATGAGAAAAATGCTAACAAAAACTTGGAAGGAAAGATGAAGATAAATGCACTAATTATTATAAAAGACCTTAGAAAGAAAATTGATACTATTGATTTTTTTCTGTGTCTCACAATGGAAGTAATGCAAAACATGTCCTACTCTATCTAGAAAAGGCAGGAAGTTAGTTCATACATTACAACGAATGCATACGAGAAAGCCCACTCTGTGTGTTTGGGAATCCCATGGGAGTCTTTTCCGTTCCACAAGCTTTTAGTAAACAGGACAAGGATCAAATGCCATCTTATCGCATCAGAATTTAATAAGGTGCAATGCATTTAATTTGGATACAGTGAAATTTAGGTTAAACATAAGAAATGCATTCCCAGTTGGAAGAAAGAATGTTCAAGGAGGTGGGGATGCTTGAGGAATTTGACCTTTGTTTTAAAAATGCACATTTTGAGAGGATTTCCCCGCAAAATACATATGTATGCCTTTAAATGAAGATTTTAATGCAGATTTTTAAAAAACAAAACAAAACAAAACAAAACAACCCTCAGATTAATGTGGAAATGGGCTGAAACTGACGTATGAGTGAACTCATGCAAAAGTGAGATGGACCAAAAATAGGCTGATTCATCCATACCTAAGAAAAATAACCAAAAATGTTTGTGGAACTCCCATCATCAGAACCTGCTAAAGAAACATATATAATGAACAAACAGTTGTCTGGGCTGGATATTAGTTAGTAATTAATTCTACCTCAGTGGAAGGGGAGAGGATGCTTCTCCTGAGGGATCTTTCCATTCTATAGTGATGAGATTCTATGATAAATTATTTCTGCGATGATCAAATCTCTGTCATTTTACCTTTTAATTAGTTGAAGCCATTTAATATAATATGCACTACTCCATCAGTGTACTGTCTCTTAAATAATTCTTTTAGGATTAATGGTGCTCACATTAATGGATTTCAGTACCAAAATTGATTCACAGTAGGACTACAGAGAGTAAATGGCTCTCTAGCATTTTCTTTAATGGTACCAAGTCTAAAAGCTATCAGTATTTAAATGATATATGCACTTTATTTTGCATCAGAAATGCAATTCACTGTATACGATTTTAAAATAGCAGACTATGGACAAAATAGCAGACTAAGGACATATATTTACCTTCATACTGAGAATAAATTAGATTCCTCTTCCATACTAGCCTACTTTTGAATAGATGAATTTATAATTGTTCCAGCAATATATCATAGTCTTTGCTCAACTAAAAGCCTACATTTCACTGTCCCACAGTTGACCATTAATGGCTTGCTTGTGTCTATCAAGCAGCTATAACATATGGATATCAAACAGCTACCAGTAGCCATCAAATAGCTAAATAAGCCCAGTGTTTATAATAATAATAATAATAATAATAATAATAATAATAATTGTTTTGGTTCCTTCAGAGACATGACATTCCATCCTGGATGATCACACTACTCCTTATTTTATGCATCTATCCATAAATAGGTGCACCTATTCCTTTCAGCTTCTCAGATGCAAGCACAAAACAAGTCTGTCTTAACTGAGCAGCCTTCCCCTTTCCAGGAGGAACAAGCATAACTAATGATATATACACTTATAAATTCATGGAAGATAAGGCTTATGAAAGGCTACTAGTCCTGATGGCTACATGCTAGCTAGATCCAGTATCAAAGGCAGTATGCCTATATATACCGGTTGCTGGGAAACATGAGTAGGAGGATGCTTTTGCACTCATGCCCCAGTTGTAGTTTCCACAGGCAGCTGGTTGGCCACTGCGTAAACAGAATGCTGGACTAGATGGACCCTTAAGCATGGCTCTGGATCATTTGTGGAACTGACTGCTCTGCTACAGTCCACTGTAATTTAGAGATTAAAAGTAGACCTTTCAGGGCTCAAACTCTGGAACTCTGTACATTCTTTTATATAAACCACTGCACGTGTATAGGAGAGATAATGAAGAGTCAGAAACAGGTATATATGGTTTCAAATCAGGGCCACATTTATTGAATTAAAGATCTGTGAAGGGTGAAGTGCGGTGCTAACCTGCTCCGGCCATTGGCCAGGAAAAACCAAGATTGGAGCAAATGCATCCTAACCGGATCGGAGGCGGGATGCCCGGCCACCGTCCAGTTGCACCCCATGGCGAAGATACCTCCTTGCAGGAGCGAGCCCAGTGTTTCTAGCTACTCGCAGAGTGTAGCCTCCTGCTCCTGGCTGTTCTCAGGCCAGCTAATGCCGCCCAGCTGGGAGCAGCCAGAAGGACCTACGGTATATAAGAACTGCAGTTTGCCTTCAACCCTTGCCACAGCAACACAAGGCTCTGTGTTGTCTGCAGCTGGTTCCTGCTTTCAGCAACCAACCTTGATCCTTGCTTTGCCTTGCCTGGTGTTTGACCTGTGACTGCTCTTGATCTACACTTCTGCCTCAGGCCCTTGCTCTGCCTGGTATGTGCTTGGACTCTGTTTGCTCTTTGGACTTGTCTTTCTGCCTCTGACCCTTGCCTGGACTCTGCTTGCTCGTGGGACTCACCTTCTGCCTCTGGCCCCTGTTTGGACTCTGTTGCCCTGAACTTGTGCTGAACCTTGGGCCTACTGTCTGTCTCTGCCTCCATTGTCCCTGGCCCCGGCGTTCCAGCCAGAGACCCTTGATGCCCATGCCCCAGACCTTACAGTATGTGTGTGTGGTGTAGAGCCAGTGAGGTGTAGTGGTTGGAGTGTTGGACTAGGACTCAGGAGATCAGGGTTCTAGTCCCCACTCTGCCATGAGGCTCACTGGGTGACTTTGGGCCAGTCATGGACTCTCAGCCTAGCCTCTCACAGTGCTTTTGTGAGGATAAAATGGAGAGGAGGAGGATTATGTAAGCCGCCTTGGGTTCCTTGCAAGAGGAAAAAAGGCGGGATATAAATGTAATAAAATGTAATAATAAACTACAGGTGCTCAACATTTACAAATGATGTGGAAATTTTAAAGAAAGTAGCCACCTTTCACCCATGTAGAGTGAAAGCTGTGGAGTGAAAGTATGTGAAGGATTGTTGAAAGTAAGATAAAGAATGAAGTCAGAATGTCTGTAGAGCAAAAGTCAACATAACATATGTTTATGTAAACATACCATTCGGTAGCACTCCCTTATAAGGATAGATCATGCGTTGTTCCTGTGCTGACAACATAGAATTTCATATTGTTCTTTTGTGTGTGTGTGTATGACCGGATACCCCAAATAAGGTTATTGGTTTCTTCCAATTACAGATTCCTTCTTTGCATGGGTATATGCTCCCCCTATAAAACCCTGGAGCTGCGTTTGTGAGTTTGTACTTTTCCTTGTATCTGTGCCAGGAATTTACCTCTGATCAGACTAATAATAAAGTACTTGGTTTACTGAAAGCAGAGTGGTTTATCTTTCCAGTGGACCTCCAGATCGGACAAGGAGTAATTCCACGACACAGAGATCCAACAATACTTTTCTGTTCAGTAATTTCCACAGAATGAACAGTTCATTTTCCAATCACAGCAGCAAGAAAGCAGAACAAGCACATGTTAAATATAGCAATTAAGGCTGCAATCCAAATAGACCAGGGGTAGGCAACTTTTAGAGCCATGGGCATATTTGGCAATTTTAAGAAACTGGCCTGGCCACCACCACAAAATGGCTGCCATGTTGCCCACTCCTGCTATATACACTTACCTGGGAGTCAGTCCCATTGAACTCAGTTGGACTTACCTCTGAGTAGTCATGCATACGATTGCACTGTAAATTAACTTTTCCATCAGAAAGCATTTATTTCTTGAATTTATATATCATTCCATAGCAAAGCCTTCTGCACAGGACAAACATTAAGACAGCTTCTACTGTATGCCAGAATTGCCACACAAAGAGCAAAAATCTTTTTCAAAACAGACACAAGGAAGTGGTTTTGGTGCATCTTAAAAGGAGTCAATCTGCTTGTGACACCAACTCAGCCAAAAAAAGTATACAAGCGCTAACTCATGCTGGCTCAGTTTGAGTGTGGAAAGCTAAGCAGGGTCAGGCCTGGTTATTACTTGGATGGGAGACCCCTCCTCTAGTTTCCTGCATTGAGCAGGGGGTTGGACTAGATGGCCTTGTAGGCCCCTTCCAACTCTATGAAGATGAATAAGGTTTTGCAAAGACAAACACTTCAAAGGACTGTCATACACCTTTTCAGTTTACCATTATCCAGAGTCAAAGTGCTAAACTAAAAGAGATCTAAAGTGGCAAACTCAGAGTGTCACATAAAAGTGCTAAACTAAAAGAGATCTAAAGTGGCAAACGCAGTGTCACATAAAAGCAACTGAAGAAGCCATTTTCGACTGTCAAATTATACCATCATATAGCTTTTTAAACATTTATATTGCAACACAGTCTACTCCTTTTAATCAAGAATCTATTAAAGTTTTGGAAAACATTATCAAGCTAATAAGCAAATAAGAAATGTTAGATAGCCTTTGTTACTTTTGGAGAATACTGCAATTTGTTTGTGTTCTTTTTATGCAACAGACTTTACACAGTTTAATATATAATTACTAATCAATTTTTGTAAGCCTATCCCTAAACTGTGTCTGCAGGTTTGCTCAGGAGGTAAGCAAGAATCCAGCAGGGAGTAATTGAAGCCTATGGCTGCAGTCCTGCACCCTTAAAAATCAGTAGGAATTGCGCTAATCACTCAAATATCTAATGTAACCTAGGGATATTTGTCTCCGAATGGTGGGGAATGCAAAAGGCTTCAATAAGCTTAAACAGGGTTGCTGAATGATTACATTAATTTGTAAGGCTGCCTACATTTTATATCGCTATCATTATTAGAAATTAGAGCAAATGGTAAGGGCCTATTCCCACATTACCTCAGTGTGTGAATTGCTGTAGCATGGTTCTTTCCCCACACTGCTCTGCTAACCTAGGACCCCTGAGGTCACATGGGAGAACAGAACAAGCAATGGAGCTCTTCATTCTCAAGAACTACAACACACACACACACAAACACACACACACACACTGTAACTAGCATTGTGAAACTTCTCTAAAACAGTAGAATATTTGCAGAGCCACACCCTATAGGTATTATTAAACCTCAGCCTCTGTAGCTTCCAAACTCCTTGACAGGTTCATTTCCACCACTGGGTTCCATGAATGGAAGACTCCATTGGGGAGAACAGTATGTCATTTTTAGCTCCAAGCCACTCATCTTCCTCTTCTAACCAGTCTTTTCATCCACGTATGTGAAGGTGGCTCCAAGACATACAAAGGTGGTGCTATAGGACCATGCAGACCAATCAGTTCAATTGTCTATACCAAACATTAATAGGAAAGTATGCTGCAATATACTTGCAGCATGAGTATATTGGGGGGCGGGTCAAGATGGCGACGTGATCGCTAGCTTTTATTTTAGCTCCGCAGCCCGCTTCTTTTCACCAACCTTGGTAGGCTGTCTATCTCTTTTATTTTTGTTTTACGTATATCCTTAGCCTTTTTATCAGCTGCTGGGACAGCTGAGAGATGGTTTTTTTTTTGTTTTTTTTTTAAAGTGTTCCTATTTAAACGGGGGAGCTGGAATCTTCTCCTTAGCTTTTAAATTTCTCTCTCCCGCCCGTGTTTTTCTTTGGCTGGTTGTCCTTTTTCCTTCTGCTTTGCTTGTTTTGCCAACAACTGCTATATCGGGATGGGTAAAAAACGTTCGAGAACCAGGACCAGCCCGGCCACTCATCAACAAACAAAGGCTTCCAAACAGCCAAGGATTGACGAGATGTTTACTTCCAAAGGAAATGTGAGTAATGTGAGCCCTGTCTCCATTTCAAATAGCTTCTCGGCTCTGGACCCAGAGATCTTGAAATCTCTATTTTCTGGGTCAGAAGTCTGTCAGAATGATGTATCCCTGGAGCCGAATGAGCTTCCATCCATAAGCTCTCCACCTTCTAGCAAAGAATATCTGACCCATCTTCTTCAGGAGTCTCCACTAGAATTTGTCGCCAAGCAAAGCTTACTAACTGCACAGACAGTTATAGCTATTTTTGGCCATCTAATTAAGATCGATAATCAACTTACCCAACTCAGGCAATCCTTTGATGCCTTCTCACAGAAACATTTGGCTGTTATACCCAACCCAACGAACTTGCCTTGCCCCCCTGTACAAGGGAGGAAAAAGGAACTTAAAACTGACAGAGATATCCATGGGAAGAGGCTGATGCAATCTCCAAAGGACACAGGCAGAGGAGATCACGCTCGAATTCTCCAAACATCCCAAGTTATGCTACAAATAGCTGAAAATAAGCTAAACCAGGGTTGGTGGGGGTCGCATGGGGCAATAACTCGCTCCCTGAGTTTATTGTTACGATCCCACCCGCAACACATTGATGTGGCTAAAGCTGAATGGCTGCCCAGTTCGCCCTCATATAAGAGAGTGCTGCTCAATTTCAAAAAACCTATTATACCATGTATGCTGTTAAAAATGAAAGACTTTCTGTCTATGTTCCAAATATTTCCAATCAGAGTTTTCTGTGATCTGACTCCACGGCCACTAATTACAAGAAAGCTTGAACCTGCTGCGGTTTTGCAAAACCCTACTATTTCTGAGACCTTGAGAGCTAAACAACCAAGCTTATCCTCCACCTCCCCCAAGCAATCTCAGTGTAAACACCCCCCACTGACACCTGCAATGGAGACCGATGAAGACGACGTGGAGAATCAAATCATTAACTCATTCGGATCCTTTTCTAAGACTGAACAGGCTGATTTTGTTGCCAGGCTGGAAGTCTTAAAAGAAATGCTCACATCCGTTTGCTCCTCTGCAGAACCACTACTTACACTGATGCCCACAAGTGAGATCTGTCAGGAGGAGGAAAGTAGCAAGGCAGCAGATTATGCATTTTCTCTGCTGCTGCAAAGTAAGGGAGAAGGGACCCCAGCAACCAGCGGCCACAGTGATGAAGTTAGTTCACATACTGATAAACTATCCACCCTGAAGAGGACTGCTATGCACTCAACTGAACAAACACAGGATGATTTGCTGCTGGAAAGCAAGGACCCTTTACCCCAACTCACTGATACCATGCATAACAACCTGGCCGACTCAATTACATCCAGCCTAGTATTGATTGATGGATGCCAAGAAGAGTATGAAATAGATCTACACTCTATATGTAACATCCCTCTTCACTCTGATCCCCAGCACTCAATAACCCTGGCACAAGAAATTCAAGCAGCCCTTTATAAAGAAAGCACTGCACAAATTGAGCTTACTCAGCAGATTAAACTGCAGCAACCCAGCCTGCATCTGCTCACAAGGAACTGTGATGGGAATCATGTGGATCCTATAAAAGTATCAGGCAATCCAACTCCAGTTTACTTTAATAATACAGACTCTCTGACAAAGGAAGGGGCGCCAGCAGTAATGTCTAGTGATTGACAGTTATATGCAGATCATAGTCTATCATTGACATCATGGAACATTGCAGGTTGGGGTGCCAAAAGCATGGACATGGCATTTATGGAGTTCATTTCTAAATTTGATATCTTGTTTTTGCAGGAGACCTGGATGTTGGGAGATTTTCATGTAGATGGCTACTACTCACATATAATCAGTGCTCTACCTAGCCAGAGAGGTGGGAGACCCAGAGGGGGACTGGGCCTGTTTATTTCAACTAAACTGCAGTCCAGGACTATTCAATTACCTTATCACAAGGAGTGGATTTTAGCAGTGGTATTATGCTTTCAACATTGTACCCTGCTATGCATTAATATATATTTACCCCCTCAACGCCTCCATCTACAAACTAAGCAACTCTGGTTAGAATTGGAACAATATGTAGAGCACTGTCTGGAGCTTTACCCTTGTGCCCATGTTATTATGGGGGGTGATTTAAACGCTCGAATGAGCGTTTAAATCAAGTGATAAGGCCTTATTTGCACAGTTCCATCAATGGCCTCCAGATTTGGAAGGCACCTCACCTCTGATAGTTAGGGCTTCTGTGGATGATAAGTGTAATTTTGCAGGCTTATGTCTGGCACAGATGGCTTACAGACAAAACCTATTTATTTTGAATGGTGCAACCCAAGATAATTATCCTGGTCAATACTCCTTTTGGTCTGGGCAAAGGTTATCTACAATAGATTATATTATGATATCACACAGTTTGATCACTATGATCTCACACTTTAAAATTATAGCCAGACCTGAAAGTGATCATCTACCTCTATTACTCACCTGTAGCCTCCCTACAGGCCCCTTGAAAGTAGCAGGTGGTCAGCTTCCAGTTCTTTTGGAGGCTAACGGTCCTCAAAGGATAAAATGGAACAGCCAAGTGAGCGAGGCAGTAGCAAAATGGTACAATTCTCCTGACTGCAAATACCTAACTAGTGCAATATCCGAGAGATGTATGGCCCCAGATTCTGAATCTCAAGAGATAATGTCACTGTATGAATTACTCATTCATAAACTTCAAGGGTTTGTCGTAAGGACGAATTCTAACTCATCACCATGCGGCCTCCCTTCTAAGAAATGGTTTGACCATGATTGTAAAGTTGCAAAAAAAGTATTAATGGACTCTTATAAACAGTATAAAATGAACCCCTCAATTAGCACCAGCCAAACTATGATAAAAAATAAAAGGGATTATAAAACCCTTTTGAAAAAGAAAAAAAGAGCAGCAGTAGTTCAGACCTGGCAACAACTGATTAAGGCAGTCCAATCCAATGATATGTCATCCTTCTGGAGAATTACAGCTGGGCATCCTGATTCAGGCCCATCAAGGTTGGCCTGTTGTATACCTGTGATGGCCTGGGAGACCCATTTTCATATGCTCTATGCAGAACCCTGCACCAACTCTCTCCCATTAGATCTGTCTAGTGAACAGCTACAGCACTGGTCTCCAGTCTCAGTTTCAGAGACCAAGCAACTTATAGACCAGTTAAAAAATGGCAAGGCCCCCGGTAATGACTCCATACCGGTGGAGCTAATTAAAGCTAACTCAGAATGTTTACATATATAGATAAGACAGCACATATTCCTAATGATTGGGGAGTAGCAATTATTATCCCAATCTATAAAAAAGGTGATAGGAATGACCCAGCTAACTACAGACCCATAAGCCTTTTAAACATTATCAGCAAATTATATGCAAGACACTTGTGTTGGAAGCTATGTGAATGGATAGAAGAAGAGAGCATTCTTGAGGATGAGCAAGCAGGTTTTAGGGCAGGAAGATCTATCTTAGATCACTGCTTGATTTTGCAGCATCTAGCAGAAAAATACACCCGCAATACCAGTTCTCGTCTATATGCAGCCTTCGTAGACTTCAAAGCGGCATTTGATTCGATCTCCAGACCATTTTTATGGGACAAACTTAAAAACTCTACAATTGACAAACGTCTACTATTGCTGATGTTCAAACTGTATAATAATACAAGACTCAGAGTGAGATGTAATCGTGATGGTCAGCTTTCTAATTCAATTGCAGTAAATAAGGGAGTCAAGCAAGGCTGTATATTGGCCCCCCATCTGTTTAATATATATATATATATATATATATATATATATATATATATAATTCCTTAATCAAATGGCTTCAAGGCCTAAATATACATGCCCCCGAAATGGCAAACAAAAGACTTCCTATACTGCTTTATGCTGACGATGCCGTTATCCTCTCCTTGACCCAAATAGGACTTAGAAGAGCCTTAAAGGCTCTAGCCCAACACTGCAAGGAGGATCGATTACAAATCAACTATTCTAAAACTAAGATCATGATTTTCTCCAATAGTACTAAGACCCACAGGTGGCGCATAGATAACAATGATATAGAACAAGTCACCTGTTTCAAATATCTAGGTGTCATTTTCCAAGCTTCTAGAAGGAAAACTGCACAGGTTAAATATGCTTCCACACTTGCCAAGAAAAGCACAGCGGCAATCCTGAGGTTTTTCCGGTCGCGGGGAGGGAATTTCATTCCAGCTGCAATTAAATTGTTTCTGGCAAAACCGAGAGCGCAACTGCTATACGGAGCACAATTGGGTTCTTTTTCAAATTTAGCTACGTACGAAAAAATACAATCGGGCTTCCTAAGGTCACTATGTTTGACGCCCAGATGCATCCCAAATGGGGTTTTGCGAATGGAGAGTGGATTACTCAGAATTGAAGCTATTGTGTGGAAAACCACCTTATTTTCTTGGCTTAAACTTAATTTGACTCCAACTGGGTTGCTCCCCCTAATATTACAAGATAATTACCAAACAAAATGGTGGAACACCATAGATAACAAATTGCACTCATATGGTCTCTCTCCTGAATATTTGCTAAATTTAGGACTGGAGAAAGCAAAAGATATTATAAAACAACGGATCTGGGATATAGAACTTCAAAATGACTTAAGTCAAAGCATATATATTTACCGCTCCCCCTGAGATATACAGAATAGAGGGCCTGCGGCTTATTTAAGTTCTCTTACCTATTATAAATATAGATGGGCATTCTCTAGGGCTCGCTATAATGCTCTCCCCTCAAAGTTTCTAGAAGGCAAATACCAAAATATACCAGTCGCTCAGAGGCTGTGCCCATGTGACTCAGGGGAGACAGAAACAATTACACATGTCCTTTTATACTGCTCGTTCTACTTAGATGCCCGGTCAAACTTGATCCATCCCTTGTTACATGATTTTCCAGGTAACACTGATGAATTTTACACCATGCATTTACTTGTGGACAGAGACCCTTCTATAACATATAAAGTTGCCAAATTTTGCTTTCTGGCTACAAGAACACGCCATACACTTATAACTTCTTAGGCCTTGTCTGAAGCTGTGAGAAAGGGCCAAAACCTGCTCTGTCTTCCTCATATTTAATTGTGATTTTATACTGATATTTTGTTTTTATTGTATGCCATCCTGATATGGTTTACTGAAGGACAGCCTAAAACTTGGTATTGTACAAATTTTGTGTATCTATTGTCTGTTTATGCTGGTCTTGGACCGTAATAAAGATTTGATTTGATTTAAAGGAAATATCTTGCAGGTAACAGAAGGTTCAAAATGCTATTGAAGACTAAACTGACAGGGAGTTAGATGCAGTGGAGAGAAAATAAAGGGCCCACTAGACCTTTGAAAAATCTAGAAGATTGGCTACTACAACAGCAGCTTGTTGTTAATTGGGTGATAATATGCTGACAGTGTTGCTAAATGGATGTTAAGTGATGTGGTAGATATACTGCTGTCTTTCAAGTGTAAGAGATAAGTAAATAGTATGTCCTTAATTAGAGTATCCAAGGAAATAATGTGATGTGACTTGGCTAAAAGCAATAAATGATAGTATTCCACATTGTAGCCTTTCAAGTACACCATAACCGAGCTTCTCTTGGCTGCATACATATATACTGTATTTGTATTTATTTTTGTAGTTTCTTATATTTCTGCCTGTGCTTGCTGATATTCACAGAGTGCCTGTGGAGTGTCACAGATATCCCTACCACACCAAACTTCTGCATGAGTATTTTTTAAAAAATCTGAAAGAACAATCACGCAAACATGTGCACAATGTAGTGTATGACAAGTGCATGTTTGTTGGCATTGTACACGTGAAAAAAATGGATTATCTAGTTCCTATACAAGGCTGCAAAGAGCTGTGGTGAAAGTGACAAAATCCCCCCCCCCCATCCTACCTATGCAGTGAGTTGGGAGAAGCCCTTTGCTATAGAGGTAACATTGACAAAAGGGTTCAAAAACTTCTCATAAATGTCATAGCTACAGTGATGCAACTTTTCTGGGATCACTGCAAAGGTGAAGGCAGGGAAGCTTGTCAGTTTCACCATGGCTCTTTGCACTCTTCACAGACAATTCCCCAATACAGTAATACCTTGGATTGCAAGTAACTTGGTTTGAGAGCGTTTTGCAAGACAAGCAAATTTTTAAATATTTATTTAATTTTTTTTACTTGATATACAAGCGACATCTTGCAATACAAGTACTGTAGTACGGCTTAAATTAAAAATCTCTGTACAAATTTTTTTGGGGGGATTTCATTTTGATATAAGAGTGTTTTGGATTACAAGCACATTTCCGGAACGAATTATGCTCTCAATCCAAGGCATGACTGTACTTGAAAGAGTATGAGCATCCAGTTACCAGCACATTCCCCCCCCCACGAACGAAATTAAATTGAATTCCACTGGACACATATGAAGGGTACAAGAACATTGTCTGCACAAGTGAAAACTCTAATATCCATCTCAGGAATTGAATATGGTGGATTACACCTCATGTCCTGTCCTGTTTCTCTTCTAATGCCAGTATTGAATTAGAGCCCTAAATCAACAGATTCTTGCATATAGTATCAGGCTGTGTGTAACTATTCATGAAGATTCTCATGTTCACCTATGGAACTCTGTTCACCTATGGAACAGAAGATGGATGCTTTGTTACCGGGGCTCCAATATACATTAAGTTCAGAAAAGGAACCCAAGTTCAAAATGTTTGAGAACACTGCATTATTATACTTGATATTCTAAAATTTCCAATTAGCATTAGGTAAGTATATTAGTTCATCATCCAAATGAAGAAAATTGGATAAAATTGGACAATAAAAATGGGGAAGTTCAAATTCATTAATTAAAAATCCTAGGCAGTTGGCTTAAGCAAAACAAAATTGTGGAACCAAAGTTTGGACTGGTAGCTCATGTACAGATTATTAACAGTCTATTTACACAATTCAGCAGGGGTGATCCATGCACAGAAGCAGTCATTCTTGCAGGGAACTACTTGCAGAATTGAGAAATGAGTGCTATGTATGCATGAGGCTCCCAATATGGGATTGTCACATCCAGCAATAGAGGCTTTACACATACTTCCAGTCCCAGGAATAGGATAGTGCTTTGACAACAATAAACAACTGTCTGGGCATGAGGACTGCTAATCTCAAAGCCATTTAATCCAACCAGCCCCCTGAGCATCTTTCTTTCTCTGATTCAGAGAAATCTGAATCTCAGCCACGCAAATACATTATATTAGATGCATCAGGAGCAGTATGACAGTGTAAAGACCAAGTTTCTACCAGATTGTTATTTCCTGGTATTTGTTAGTGTACAGTATAGCAGATATTTTAAGTTTGACATGCGCTGGTGAAGTTATGAAGTACAGTGAAATTCTGTGCATTTCATAGTTGGTGAAGGCATATATATATATATATATGAGATTCAGGCACCAGAATGTGGTCATAAGAAACCAAATACAGCTGCAATAATTCAGCAGTTTGCTTTGAAAGTAGCATAAGACTCATCAGAGGTTGCCAGAAGACCCCTCCCAAAGCACGGACATTGTTTCAGAGCTATTGGAACTCTTTTGCTCCCCTGGCTGTGGGCTGTGGCTGATTTCTGGAAATAATTTCCTCCCTCCTCTGCCCTCTTACTGTCATGGGCTTCATATGGCTACACTGCTCTTTAATTCAATTGGTTGTGATGATCCACATGATTTTAAAAACATTTGTAACATCACCACATCAGTCACAGCATCATTGGTCACCACAGCCAACAGGATTAAATAACATCATGGGAAAATCAGGGAAGAAGAAGAAAAGGGTGTGAAAAGAACAGTGTAGAACTTCGCAAGAGTGCTGGAAACAAGAGGTGCTGTTTTACACTCATGAATACGAAACAAGGTAAATAGTGTTGGCTATTAATAATTTGACAATTTTATTTAAACGTAAATAAAGATAGCCCATTAGAGGTAAAGAAAGAATTAGGCTAGTGAAAGAATTAGGCTAGGTCAGTCTTCCCCAACATGGTGCCCTCCACATGTTTTGGACTACAGCTCCCAGCATTCCTGACAAATAGCCATGCTGGCTGGGGCTGATGGCAGTTGAAGTCCAAAACATCTGGCGGGCACCAGGTTGGGCAGGGCTGGGCTGGGCTAGGTGGTAGATCGCCTGTGTTGATGCAGACGGTCCCAGATTCAATCCTCAGCATCTCTAGGTAGGGCTGCAAAAACTCCTGCCTGAAACCCTGGAGAGCTGCTCCCAGCCAGTGCTGACAATACTGGGCTAGATAGACCCATGCTCTGACTTAGTAGAAGGCAGCTTCCTATGTTCCTAGGTGGACCCTGTTGCATGCATTTCAGAAATAATATGGGGGTGGGGGGACCCATGAATTTCAAGGTCCAGATTGGGGGGGCCAGGCACACAACAATGACACCATCATTGTAACCCCAAACTCCTTTTGCTCTTAAAAATCCCTTGTCTGCCATGGATTCTTTCTTCCATCCAGCAAGAGGAGGGAGACTCATTCTGTCCATAATCCTCAAAGCAAGCAATAATGTAGGCGGCATGTCATTTCAAGTCTGCACAGACTGTCTGAGTGGGGAGTAAGAAATACATGCACTTCTTCAAGCTACTTCCATGGAAGGCTGGATTTCCCCTATGCTGGATTTCCCCTATACCCAGCTCTCCACCTTTGAGAACCCAACATAAAAAGGGATAGTTTATTTATTTTATTAATTATCAGTTTGTTTTGCTTGCGAAAACCCTGCTTATTCCCTTCTTAGATAGGAACCATGCTATGGGCATGAAGGAAGAAACTATACTTTTGTCTGTAAGGTACTGAAATTGCTTTTAGGATCAGGATCAAAGAGTCATGAAACCAACTCCATAAACTCCAGAGGCTTTTTCCTCCAAAGAACAGGCCCACAATGTCTTATGGCAAACTGCTCTTGAAAGTGAGGGAAGTTCCAGAAACAGTTTTGATATGTGGGATATTGCTTTAAATGATAAATTAACATGTAGTATTAAATGTAAAAAGGGACAATTAAAGAATAATTTTAAGGATATATGGGGACCATTTCTAGACTATGTTTTAGTAAAGGTAAAGGGGAGTAAGCCATGTCAAGATATGATGTACTTTTGGAATATACGGTAGATTAATAATGGATTATGTGGATAGAATTATTTCTTGGCCCCGTGGTGACGGGTGCACTTTGGAGTTATATGGATTTGTGGGTTTATTTTCTTTTTGTATGTGTGTTTATTTGAAAATAAATAAATAAATAATTTAAAAAAGGGGGGGAGAAATAGTTTTGATATGAAAGGGCGCACAGCTATTTAAAGGGAATGGGGTGGGGAAATAACACATGTCTAGTGGGCTACCACAAACCACTTGCGTAAGACTAAGCAGATTTTCTTTCTTTCTTTTTTAATCCCAGACAAGGTATTTATTAACAATTGGTATTTTTGAAGGCAGAGTTTAAAATGAATGAACCAAAAGAAGCTTGAGAATTATCTTAAGCCCTGTTTACACTATCTGGATGACTGCTTACTCATGTTGCTGATCCTGAACCAAAAGCCATTTTTTATGCAGGCACAGAATTACATGATGGTTCAGCAACATATTTTCTCAATATCTCTTGTCATCATGTATTTGCAGTGCAGTCTGAACACCACCAAGCTCTCTAATGATGACATATTTTAGCTTCTAGTCATCCAAAACTTAATATTTTGATAAATCCAATACTATGAAAAGCTGCAGAGATACTGAGGGGATATGGCAGGAAACAGCAGAACGTTGCTTTGCAGACTCATCCCCAAAGTAATTTTGCAAGATTAAGATAGAGGCAGGGTTTGCACGATCATGAGGGGAAATGAGCCACAGTGGCTTATTTCCCCTCCCCACACATGCTGGTTGTGTGCATAATTAACCCTGGCAGTGCAGTTTGTCATGTTGTACACACCCGAGCAGTGTGGCCTGTTGCCATGGGCTCCTCTATTTAATAAAGATTTTTGCATCCTGAGAACCTAGTTCTCTCCTTTTTTTGTTGCCATAGGTAACAAGCCACCCTGCCCAGGTTCACGTGACATGACAAGCTGTGCTGCCATGGGTAATTATGTGAATCCCCTTGGCACACGACTGGCATGCACGAGGAGGGAAAATAAGCCCCCGCGGCTTATTTCCCCTCATTGATTGTATGGACCAGGTCAGTAATATACATGTACCTGTTGTTTTTAAACCACCAGTACAGTGACTGGACAATCATTCTGCAAATCAGTTGCTTAATCTATGTATATCACCCATCCCGACACACATTCAAAATGTTGAGTGGCACCAGCAATATGTGTAGGTTTACTTTGAGTCTGCAATATTCTGCAATTCTAAGAAATGTGCACTCTCTGATATGTGCATACTAGGCACTTTCCAGAGCCAAGTAATCTCCCAGAATGCACAATCCAGCTTCTTAAATTCATTTGCTTACATACTGACTATCCACAATTGTCAAGTTTCTCTGTGCCCAAAAATTCACTTCTGCAATTAGATTAATAGCAGCTGTGACATTGGATCAATCTCCACTCAGACAATGCCTGCTCTCAATGGTCCTCCGTGAGTAGAAACAGTGACCTTCCACAACTTTAGCCCTGGGTAACTGTAAATATCCTCAATTTAGATTGTGGATCTGAATAAAAATGTAAGACGTGCTACTCCCACATCAGAAAGAAATACTGAACTCCCTTTTCCTAATTGAAGTGAAATACCAGTTGTTTACACATATGTCTTTCATACTCAAACATACATACAAGAAATACATCCCAGCTTGAATGTTCTAAAAAAGTTAGCATTTAAAAAACAAAAACAAAAAACCACACTTATAAAACATAACAACAAAGAAAACATTTGCAGTAACTGGGAACCTGAAAGCAAAACTGGAAAAGCATGGGAGTATCCCTGCCTCCCCAGCACTTCAGTTCCTTCTGGCAGCTAGATACTGTATAACATTGTGAAAGCCAAGTGAGGCCTCTAACCCTGTCTCCAGGTCTACTTAGGAGGAAATCCAACCCAACAGCTCCTCTTTACCTCTCACTGCAATTCAATTTTCCTTCTCACTCTTTTCTGTTTTACAGGGGCTGAGACCACATGATGAGGCCCCTGCCCTCTGATGCCCACATTCTCATACCCCAACCAGCCTGACCACAGGTGGATGGACTGAAGGCACACCCCAGGATCTGTGCTGCTGCTGCACATCAAACAAGACAAAACACAGATTGCTATAGTGGCCAACCCATGTGCTCTGTGGGAGGTAGGTTTTCTTGCTCTAGGTAGGATCACACTCTCCCACTGAAAGAGAAGGGTGATTCAGAATGCTCTTGAACCCAGCTTTGCTTCTGGATTTCCAACTGGTAGATGACGCCCGTGGTGCTCTTATAAATAACATCCAATCCAAAAGGCTAGTGACTAGTGTCTTTTCTGGAGAACAAAGACCTTACTACCATCATTCATGTCTTCTAACCTTGCAGATTGACTACTAGAATGCACTATATATGGGTTTGTCCTTAAAGACTACAGCTTGTCTCCTGAGGGGAGTTGGGTGTAAGAGTATATTTCATTTGTTCAGTTCACTGAGGACCACCAACAGCTACTTTGCTTCTGAACTCAATTCAAGTTGCTGTTTTTTAAATATAAAGCCATGCACAGTGAGGACCTAGCGTACTGCCAGGCACATTTATTCTCATTAAGTGTGTATGTGCCTCCCCACTAATATCAGCATATGAGACCTTGTTCTGGAATTCATGAATACATGTGGCTAAGGGCCAAACTAAATGTGACATTAAGGGGCAATCCTATGGAGATGAGTGTAAGCCCCTGAACTTGGAGGTTCACATTCATCCAATGGAGAGTGGGAGGAGCAGCGGAGGTGATCTTTGTCTCCCCACTCCTCCCACTCTGCATTTATGCTAGATGGCCATTTTCGGCCATATAGTGACAGTGTTTCAGAGGGAAACAGAAGGAGGCTGGAGCAGCTTCAGGATAGTTTGTATCCTCGCCACTCCAGTCTCCTCCCCTCCCTGCCTCCCGAAATGCCCCCTTTAACCCCTCCCCAAGGTCACTTTTCTGACTTGAGAGCAGCTGCTGTGGTTCTTTCCACGCCTGCTGCAAGGGGGCGGGGCAGGGGGGGTCGGGATGCCAATTCCCAGCTCCAAGGGCAGAGTGCTGCCTCCAGCCTCAGAGCTGGGAATCTGAACTATCCTATGGCCCCTCAGACATTGTCTAGGGGGCATAGGATCATTCTTTATATGAGTCTTTACATTTAATATGCTTTTAAATTGGTGACAATGGGTTAAATTCCTTCTCCCTGCGGCTTTAGTCCTAATAATGATCAGCCCCTGCCCTCAGCAGCTGCTATTTGCATTTTAGAGCATGCATATTAAATGCAAAAATGCAGGTAATATCATGGGTAGTTTGGCCCTTAGTCTGCAAGTGTGAATTCTCTCTCTGGAAAATTGGCTAGGTGAGGACTTTCTGTGGAACTCCCTGCCTCTGGAGGTCAGGCAGACTCTGACATTGTGCTGCTTTCGGCGCCTGCTGAAGGCCTCCTTGTTTCGGGACCCCTTCTCTGCTCTTCAACCACCAATGTAATTTTAGTTTGTTTTCAATGTATTGTTTTTGTTTCTTTTATCTGTTTTTGTCTTTTTATTGTTCACCGCTCCGGAATCTGCTTGATGTGGAGCGGTATACAAATACTGCAAATAACAACAACAACAACAACAACAACAACAACAACTTTACATGGCTGCTACCTAAGACACTTATTTTACATTTTAGAGCATGCATATTAAATGCAAAAATGCAGGTAATATCATGGGTAGTTTGGCCCTTAGTCTGCAAGTGTGAATTCTCTCTCTGGAAAATTGGCTAGGTGAGGACTTTCTGTGGAACTCCCTGCCTCTGGAGGTCAGGCAGACTCTGACATTGTGCTGCTTTCGGCGCCTGCTGAAGGCCTCCTTGTTTCGGGACCCCTTCTCTGCTCTTCAACCACCAATGTAATTTTAGTTTGTTTTCAATGTATTATATATTGAATATAATTGAGTATTTATATTTAAAAAACATTAAAAGGAAACCTTTTAATTTCCTTGGTTTACTACAATTCTGCTCTACTGCATTCAGTGATTTTATTTTGTCTTTTGTGTATTTGGTGGTGCAATTTTTATGGATTTTAATCTCTCTGTTGCTTTATTTCATTTCTATACTGCCCAATAGCCAAAGATCTCTGGTCGGTTCACAAAAATTACAAGTCACAAATACAAGATAATAAAAATATAATATAAAATCTTTAACATACAAAATGTAAGAAACAATTTAAAGAGCTAAAAAACAGTTACAATAAGACATTGGATCTGATAATGCAACTGACATAAATGCCTCATCATATGCCATCAAATGCCTTGGAGTAGAGGAAAGTCAACCTGGTGCTGGAAAGATGAGAATGTTGGCACCAGCTGGACCTCAGTGGAGAGAGTATTCCATAATCAGAAGGCCGCCACCAAAAAGGATGTCTCCTTTGTTGCCACCCTATGAGCCTCCCTCAGGGGAGGCACTTAGAAAAGGGCCTCAGATGTTGATCATAGTGTCTGGGTAAGTTCATACTGGGAGAGGCACTTTTACAGTTATTTTATAGTTGTAAACTGTCTTGAGCATTTTTGAAAAAGATGGTCTAGAATTTTTTTTAAAATAATTATTTCAAACATTTTAATATGATTTCTAAGAAATGATACGTAAACCATTTTATTTAGACTATCGCAAGCCACTTGTAACATTACATTGCTATACCAACAATCAAGCAACTCACTGCCACTCACAAACTGTAAGTTATACATCCCACCCAACCTCCCTCTCTCACCCATACACAAGTGTTAATATTGCTGCAAGAAAAAAGTAATACGTGGCCTTAAGGGCAACTTCTAGCATCATCATTTCAAGATATAAAAAGAAGAACACTTCTTAAGATGCATACAAAGGTCACAAAGAAGGATTAGCTATATATCTATTTCACAGCAAAACACAAACCATCTATTGGAAGAACACAATACTTACAATTTTGATATTTGCATAACTACATATACCTATGTATACACGTGATATCTGCATGCCTTAAGGCAGATTTCAAAGTTGTGGCTTTTAAAAGAAACTTCTGAAATGGGCCTCCATTTGTCTTGGTGAGCCACCAAATATGCTGTCCAGGAATAGCTCAGCCAACCTCTTTTAAAATTCAAGAGAAGCTTGCTTCATAAAAAGGAGGGCAGCCAAGTTGGCAGCAAAAGAAATTTAGTAAGATGTTGATTTAGGGTAGATATTAACATATAAACGCTGAGCCTTTCATTGGTAAGAGAACAGTAAAAATAAAAAGGAGTTTTCCTCCCACCCCCACAGCACCACTTCCCCCCTGCTTCTCCAATTAGCATTTGTCAGCCAAGAGTATGTGTAACAGTATGTGGAAGACGCTAAAATCATGCTATAGCCATTTCCTGACCAGCCATGTGATTTTGCTCTGAGCATTAACCGACATCACAACAAAATGCTGTTGAATTAATAACTAGATACTCCCACAGAGAGCCGCTATATTACGGTATATGAAACAAAGTAATTGTTTCTGGGCCTAAGCCATAAGTGAACATTTTGCTGTTTTTATCTATACAGATCATGAAACTATGAACAGTTTTACAAACAAAAAATATATACAGGTGAATACTGTTCTCTACTGGACATTCATCCAGTGAAAAAGATTCAGAGAAAAGTATTCAGAAAAACTATTAAAAATTGTTGACATTTCCAAACATTGCAGCCATTACTACTGTGACCCCAGGAAGTCCTGTGTATGTACAAAGGGTGACGGCTGCCAAGGTTAGTAGGTAGAGTTCAAATGGTCAAGAAGTTCAGAAATGAAGAGATAATGAAAGACAGGGCATTACTCTAGAAGAGGGAGTGGTCCAAGAATGGATTTTAATGATAGCAATGATTTAATTTGAAGTGAAAGGTCCCAAGATCAAAGAAGATGAGTAAGGGAGAGATGGAGGTGTCAAGGTGAGGGCCAGAGTCAAAAGGAGCAAGTCACAGGATTATACTGGAGAGATGACGACCTATTTACAGTGGGATAGGGGGAAGAAAGGAGAAAATGTCTCTGGTTATGACAATAAAACTAGTACTCTACTTAAATTCTAGTTTGCCTATAACCATCAGTACTAATATGATGACCTGTAGAGGGAAATGGAAATGTTATCTAAGGAGCAGTAGTGCAAGTATCAACGCTTCACAAAGCAACAGAGGAGAAACAAAATCCTATTAATAAGGCACTCTTGAAGTAGCTGTCTTTGTATAATGGCTATGATTTGAATTTGATTAAGGTATTATTCACATGTACTGTCACTAAAGTCATGAATGCAGACAGAAATAAACCTTTAGACTGAAACACTTGCAAAATAGTCTGATTAACTAGTTACTTAAACAACAAGTAAGGCAAATTTAATTTTTACTGAGACTTAGAGAGGTGTGTTCACATCCACATGCTGCACTTGTTGAAAACACACAGCATACAATCCAAAGCTTGTCTTTCCCTAATGTATGAAGCAGTCCCCATACATTTCTGCTTTGGCAGTATAAGAAAAACCGTTAGTAAAGTAATACTGTGTGTTCAGGTGAATGTTCATTTTAATTCGGAATAAAGCCGCCTTCTTCTGAAATCACACGCCATGCTCCCAAGGGACATGCACATTGACTGGGTTTGCACTATATGCTAACCCACCATGGCTTATAAGCCACGGTGAGTTAGTGTGTTGTGTGAACCCATGATGGGTTTGTCCGGGTGGCTTAAGTTTGAGTTATAAGCCACCCTGACAACCCCGGTCATGTAGTTGGGGTTGTTTCACCCACGATGGGTTCTCGTGTCATCCGAACCTGGACGACATGACCCATCGTGGGTCAACCCCATCTGTGAGCAAGCTGCTTGGCAAGAGTGGCAAAAACCCCTTGCCACTCTTGCCAAGCGGCTAGCGGGCGACCGCCAGTGCCAGCCGCCCCTAAGGGGAGGGGGTGGCCAGGATCCCACAATGTGCCCAATCGCCTGTTCAGCACATCATTGGCCCTGGGGCAAACAACCCACACTGCGTGGCTTGTGCAGCAGTATGGGTTGTCATGTCATGCAAACCGACCCACAGTGTGTAACGCCATATTAATTGTGAATGCAGTGGCATTTATCCTAGTTTTTTCATTAAAATGTTCAGGACAAATCTGAGAATTGGAAGGTTCTGAGGGTGAAGCTTCCAAACATGTAACTCTGTGCAAAACATGGGTGCATGTGTGCCTTTTTAGATACAGTCACAGAATAAATAAACTGCACAAAGCAGACAAAAAATAAGAAAACTGTTGACAATATACTTTCCTGGTAATTATGAGGCAACAATTAGATAATAGCAAGGGGAAAGAGTCAATTTCTACACACAGCCCAGAAACCTTTCATTAACTGGACACTGTATTTAATAAATGATTTTATTCAATCATTGTTTAAAAGTATACAATTCAGTTTCAATATAAGTTGTATGTATTTTAGGGGAAAATCATTATAAATATCTTATTTTCATATTTCTGTATCTGTAATAGTTTTAGGTATGTGACGATCATGAAGGCCCAATTGTAGGTGCCTCAAAGCCTTTCATAACCATGCTGACCAATGAGGGCAAAAAAGCTCTAGCTTTGCATTTTCTTTGGTTTTAGAAATGTAAATTGTCTTAAATGTATTCATAGGAATTAGCCCAGTTCAGGCATATCAATAAACCACAGTTCGGGATTATGAGAATGAGGTATAAGCCTGTGTAGGTATATCCTACTTTACACACAAGGAGTTGTATCCAACTGTGTCATTCTGCCACCAGGAGGAACCACTGGCATAATGGATTTCCCCCTCCCCGCTGCAGGGTTGAGTGATTGACAGGTCCATTTTCAAATCAAAGGGCACATTTTACCACAGGATCTCCAAATACTGTACTTTGGGGAAGTGCATGGATGGAACTGTGGGATGACCATTCTTCCAACACTATCAGGCTTCACTATGAAAAAAGCCTTAAACTAGTTTTCAATCATCATAACACTCTAGCCCCCAATTTTAGGACTCCCAGTCTACATAAATTGCTGCATATATCTTTTGAAACATTGTGGTTTGCTTACGTAGGCCCACCTCTATAGTTGTCTGCTATTTTCAGAAGAATGGTCCGCAAGGAACATAGGGGATAAGCATGTCCTTCTTTGGATACCATCAAAATGTAAAGGCTGCTCCTGCACAAAAAAACACTACACATATTTTTTTCTGAAACTTGTCAGACAGACATAGTAACCCTCTAAGGAGTTACTATGCCTGCAAATTTCATCCACCTCTGATGAACATTAAAAAATGTTATGGTAATGTATAAAAATTCCCATGATAGTCAATGGGAGGCATGAAGACTCAGATTTCTAAATCGTGACTTGGGTTTGGTACCCAAGTTGAAGAGGATTGCCTCTGAATCATTCTGAGCAGAATCAGGCCATTTCCAAAGCACCAAAGCAGGGTCAGAGTCAAATCTTGTGGTCAGTTCACAACTATAATTTGTACTTAGTTATTAATAAGTGTAGCAAAACTGACCATGAGGTTTCTAACTATCTATCAATTTCTGTGCAGTGTGGTCTAAAAAGTTTTAGAAACAATTCAGTTCAACACAAGCGAACTTTCTGCCTTTAATTATTCAGCAGCTGTAGTATCTGCTGCAAAGGACTGACACACAAAATGCTTACCAAACAACAAGCTTTGCAGCAAGAAAAAATGAATCAGTTTGCATGATCAAAACAAGCCAGCGTAGCTTAAAGAAGCCATGGTGGCTTGATGTGAGCCATGGTGTGTGCCAGCATGTGCCAGGCACCATTTGCATAATCACCACCTTGCTGCAGCTTATTGTGTCATCCGAACCTGGGTAGCAATCCTTGTTGGAGGATTAAACAACCCTCAAATAACCCTACAACAGCCCATGGGTTATTTGAGGGTTGTTTAACGCTCCAACAAGCCATGCTGCCTGGGTTCAGATGACACAATAAGCTGCGGCAGGACGGTGATTATGCAAATCGTGCCCACCACACGTTAGCATGCATTGCGGCTCACAATAAGCCACCGTGACTTGTTTTGATCATGCGGACTGGGTCAGTATTTGTTGATATGTGCTTGTACGTTTGTGTGTGTGAGAGGGAGACACAGAGGGTGAGTTCATACATCATGCTAAGCTACCCTGAGAATAAGCCACCATGGGTTGGTTGTTGGCTTGCTAAGCTGACAGACAATTGGGCGTTCTGTGGCTTGCCATGGCTTGTTTCCCCCTTCAGCCAACTCTCAGCATGTATCACAGACATCGTTGCAGCAGAACTCCTAGTTACCTCAGTCCCTACATTGGCACCCTTTCTACAATTGGTCCACTGGGGTTGCTGGCTCTCGAGGGAAACTCCCTCACCCCTGCATCAGAACGCCAAACGGAATTAATTTTCAGAGCCCTTATGAATGTGGTAATGGGTTCACCATCTCTCCCTCAGGGACTTGAGCAAGTCCACCTGTCCATTATTTAGCCAAGCATACCAATATCCTCCTCCTGTCACTGTCCTTATCAATTTCATCCTCCCCTTCAACACTTCCTTTGCTAGTGAAAACCTTTTTAAGAAAAAGTCTGCTTCACCTACTCCTGAAGTAAGCACACCCGCCCCATAAGATACTTCTGCTGCAGCTGTCGGCTGCTTTTGGCTCCCCACCACTTTTGTACTTGTCACTTCATTCTACTGGTCTCCACTGTTAGCTGTGGGTTATGGAATAGTGAGGTGGATTGGTAAACATATGCAAATTTCAAGGCAGAGCAGTCAGGGGAATTGCTAAAGATATACAAATGTCAAAGCAGAGCAGTGAGGGGGATCAGTAAAGATATGCAAATTCCATGGCAGAGCAATAAAGCTGATGGGGAAATTATGCAAATTGCATGGCAGAACAGTGAGGCAGATTGCTAAAAATATGCAAATTTCATAGTGGAGCAGTAAAGCTGAGGGAGAAATTACACAAATTTCATAACAGTGGACTTTTGCATCTGTGCAATTGCACAAGACTGAAAATAAAAAAAATTTTTTAATGTTGTGAACACATTTGGGACACTCACCAGTGTCCTTGTTTTTTTAGGAGCAGAGGGCACTGAGAAGGAATGAGGGAGGATGGTGGTAGCACCAGCAAGATTGCGAGAAGAGGCAGGGGTTTGTGCTGCTCTTGCTGGGAGACTCTCTAGCTGTTCCCAACAACCCACAATGAAGTTGCCCTGCCAGGTTTGGATGTCACAACAAGCTACCCTGAAAATAGGTCACCCTGAACAACCATACAACAAGACATGAGAAACCACCAAATCATCTAGAGATAACATCTGCAAGAGATGCTGAAAACCCATGGAATGATCATTATATTTTGCGGATTTCTATAAACCAAGTAACTATATGACAAATGCATAATTAAGTACTTTTTGATCCAGAGGCATGAAATGTATTTCTGTACCACAAACTATAAAATCATAGCAACTGAAAATTAATCCTCTTTAAAATGTGGGCTTTAAAAAACCCAACATAACTATTCAACAATTTGGCATGAAATAACAATACTACATGAAATTATAGAATAGTTTACTTTTCTTAAAGAAAAATGGCACCTCAGTCATATGCCTAAAGCAAATTGTTGAGCTTAAAACATGTAATACTGTAAACGTCTGAGTCACTGAAGATTTTCTATCACTTGGCAACAAGAGATAAGGTCAACTACATCCAATATTATCATAATCAAGTTTCACAGGAATGAAAAGTACACGCAAACCCTACTGATTTGTCTTATTGCAAAATAGCTGTTTCTGAGATATAACATGTATACAATAAGTTTAAAAAACCAAACCCCCTTAGCTACCACATTACAATTCCAGAAAAAGTTAACATTAAGTTATGAGAGAAGAAAACAAAATCTACAGTTTCTTTAGAGAAAAATCTTTCAATAACAACATTACTGAAGTGATAATTCTTATGTTTTCCAATATACAATGGGAATCTGTAACATCAATATAGTTAATTAAACATGGTGATTGGTCATCATCATGGACATTATGTGGATATCATGTAATGGGTTTTGCTTACAGAACATATTGCCAGTGTTCTTTATTTCACTGACAAAGATGGCCTTGATTCAGCAAGCTATTCAATACTGTTTTATTTTAAAGATGGCTGAAGTGGCAGAAGTTTGCAAAGCTCTCGTCAGAGTAGATACAAATCAATGTTTTAAAACAGTCTTCCCCAACCTGATGCCCTCCAGATGTGTTGGACTAGCATGGTTGTCTGGGGATGGATGGGAATTGTATCCCAACACATCTGGAGGGCACCAGGTTGGGGAAGGCTGCTTTAAAGCAAGGATTTATAAGTTTATTTTACCAGTTATAGTAAGTTATCTTTTAAAAATAGTCTGGTTTAAAAGAAAATCTGAATTTCATACAAAACAAAAATAGGACCATCTTAATGTTGATACAAATATCTTAAAACTGAATGAAGACCAGCAACACAAATATTGAGTTAAAGGTAGCTTTTCTATGCCAAAAAATATCTGATGTCTGAGGTAAAGCATTATAAAATTATACGAAGTCATGTATTATTTATTATTGTGAGCTTTACACTAGACCCAGAAATTAGCAAGTCATCACATGCACTGGTATCTAAGCAATACAACCCCCAGGATCATCCACTGGGCCTATCTGAGTGATCTTGTATTCCATTTTATGCCCTCCAACTACTTGAGCATTGCAGTCTGCTCAGTTCTAAAATTATGAATATTTATGACTCCACCAACCAAACAGAATGGACATTTACTTTCCATCTCATGAAGAAACACTATTCTGTTCAGTTAATACCAGCTCTTTCTTCCAGAAAGTTCTGGATGCTTATAGGACACTCCTATACAAGTTTACATGGAAGTAAATCCCACTTTTTTGAACAGGATTTATTTCCAAATGAGTACGCATAGGACTGCAGCCTTATCCTTCAAGTAAGCATTTTTGCTTGCTATACTTGCATGTGTACAAGGAGAACCAAAAAGGTCTGTATCTTGTCTCTAAAGATATAATTCCACAGTACAAAAGGCATGTGTGGGCTGCAAAACCAAAGGTTCTGGATTATGTTGCTAGATTATATAAAGATTACATTTAATTTTAAAAAAATGCTTTATTTGTTACTAGTGAACAAACTCAGCTTTGCACAGCTTGGAATAGCCCTTAGTTTGATACAGCAGAGCCTTCAAGCAACATTACACAGCTTCAGAGTTGAACACATTCTGCCCACCCCGTCTGAGTGAAGCCATGCCCACTGGTACCCCTAGCTATGGGCCCTGCCATTGTGTACCCCTACAGCCCCCTGAGGGAGGGATTGGCCCACCCCAGTCCCCTGACGGGGGGCAGCTCTGCAACAGGGGGAAGGGAACTGCCCTACAACTCTGTCCCTTGGACTATTCCCCTCTGGCTTCAACCTGTCATGACTGCAATGCTAGGGGCTAGTTAGTGAACTATGCCACCTAAGGACTGAAGATGGTACTGCAGGCTTCAAATACACTTAAACTAATTAAAATTAATGAATGCATTAAAAAAAAACCAAATACCCCTGAGGTGCACACTTTCATAACCCTTAGTATGAAAGTTTCAGATGACTAGGTTTCATGTTCAAAGAACTACCGGTATGTTGCTAACAGACAGTCAGACACATATGTGGCTTATGCTGGCTCAGCTTGTCTGAGCGTGGAAAGCTAAGCAGGGTCAAGCCTGGTTATTACTTGGATGGGAGACCCCTCCTCTAGTTTCCTGCATTGAGCAGGGGGTTGGACTCGATAGCCTTGTAGGCTCCTTCCAACTCTATGATCTATGAAATCTATGAAAATCCTCTTTTCTTATTTTAGACAGCCACCAGTTAGTATACATGCTTGTTCAGGAAATAAAGGAATTTTAACTTGGAAACTTGATTTAAATAACAATTGATCTTTGTTCTTGGTGATTTAGATCAATCCACCCTGGTTTATTTGTATACACCTTTAGCATAACTAAATAATATGTTACTTGTTTGTGTAAAAAGACACAAATAAGTAACCTGTTCAAAATCCCCTATGCTTCCTAAATGCTGTTAATTCCTAATTTGTCATTCTATAATTTACTGGCACCCTAGCCCTAAATATGTATCTATATAGATATCCTATGTATCTTCTAGCAACACTGGAGAAACAGCACTGCAGTGCTGGCATACACTTACAGTTAGTAGCATAGACCAGCAGCCAAAAAAGCATGCAACTACTTCCTCAGATGAAGGGGGGCTTTGGGCTTGTGTTTCTTGAATAGCAGTCTAGCCATGCCACAAAGCAAACTCATTTGAAACTGTGGGGACATTAAAAAGCTGTTTGCACATCTGTTATTTAAAGGGGGGGGGGAAAGAACGTACATCCAACTGGCCATGCCATGCCAAGCCTTAAGGTGTGCCAAATACACACCTACCACACAGGGCTGTTGTGAGGATAAAATGGAGAGGAGGAGGATTATGTAAGCCGCCCTGGGTTCTTTGCAGGAAAAAAGGTGGGATATAAATTAATAAATAAATAAATGTAGCTCTGTAGATCATGACAATAATGATGGTGAACCACTTGTTATAAGCCTGATAATAAACATGTATTGGATGGCAGCAAGCTCAAAGGCTTGGGACTTAGAAGTTATCCTAAAGTTTAATCCTAAAACTTTGAAATCCATGCAATAAATTCTCAAAGTACTTTAAATATCAAGTTATCTGTCATATACAAGTCACTATCCAACAAAACATATGAGGCAATTATGCAGAGGCATTATACCCATAAAGCTAACTTCTCATACATTTTGTTTTGCATTATACTATTCCTAATATATACTTGCTGAAAACTACCATGCAACCAAGAACATACTTGACCCTTTAGCCAAATGCTGATGCAAATGCACAAGGTTAACCTGAAATATAAAGATACAAGAAAGCTCACTAATTCTATCTAGGAAGTCTACTCACTGATAGAATGGGGGAAGATGACCAGATCTCTTAATCCAGCTGTCATAGATGCACAAATAAGCACACAGCTTGAGAAATACTTTAAGTTTATATCATATTTACAAAAATAACTTTTGTCCACCAGCCTTAAGTTCAACAAATAAAAATCTGAGGATTATATGAGTAAATAATCATTCATGCAGTGAAGTGTATCACCATTCCTTGTTTGATAAAGAAGATAAATACCAAAATATTATTCACATTGCATGAATAATTCTTTATTTGTTCAGATATATGCTACAAACCCAATACAATAATAACAGACATAATGCACTGATGTGTGATAATCTCTTGAAACTGATGGAAGGACATCCAAATCAAAGTTAGTTTCATATAAGAATCCACACTAGTAAGAACATTAAATCAATCTCCAGTATCTTCTTTAAGCTAAATGTGAAATAGAGGCTAACAAGCAAACAAACTAATGTGCTTTAGTTCAGACCAACCCATTGCTCCCCTTTTTATGAACCACATTTACACTTTTTGTCACCCATATTTTACTCTCTGATACCTAATCACTTGATGCACGTTTCACTGTTAAGTGACAACAACCAACCAACAATCTAGGGTATTATCCATTGACATGAATCTATAAAAGTACTGTAACCTATTCTGCTGGGGCAAGGAAATAATAGAATCCCTGTCACCATAGAGATGGAGTTACTATCTCGGTGGAAAGGCGGATACCACCACCACACTACCACCTGCTGCTACAGGCTAGTAATTAAAATACAACTCTGTAAATGTTATTATACAGTACTAAACATCCATTCAATTATCTTCAAAAGTATATTTATCCAAAACTACAAAAAGTAGAATTAATCTAACCACCTCTCTCATGGAGGTTTCTCACATGTAACAATGTATTGCCTAGAATAACACACATGTATAGTCATACAATTTTGTCAATTTGGCAAAAATAAGTTTAGAATAATGGGAGTCACAAAAGAATACCGTATTTTTCCGTGTATAAGATGCCCCCATGTATAAGACGACCCCCACTGGGAAGTTTCGCAACCGTGCGGTTCTCTCCTCGGCTTACTTCTGTGTATAAGACGACCCTCAATTTTTAGTCTAACAATTTTAGGAAAAAGTATAGTCTTATACATGGAAAAATACTGTAAGTAAGAGTTGTACCAAACTGCTGAATCACCCTCTCTACCAGCAGTCAGAATGACCAGTTTGTCAGGCAAAGTTTTGAAAACTGATTATACAGTATTTTCCACAAAAGAGAACATTAAGCATACTCCAAATTTTCCTACCTCAATCAAAAAGTCGCCTGTTCTCAAGCCAGCTTGCCATGCTACCCCGCCTTCATCCACTGATTCCAGGTACTGCAAAGCAGGGAAGGCTGGAGTTGGGGTGAATTCTTCAATAGGTGTATCAGCTTTGGGAATAATAAATGACATCTTTTTAATAATGGAAAATAAACCTTTAAAAATACCCTTAAAATATAAAGTTTAATCATTTCATGAATGGATATATGCAAGCACAGATATTAACTATGTAACTATGTTCCCCTGCCCTATAGATCTCCCTCTTTTTCTTGCATATGTATGATCACTTGGGCTGGTCAGCAAATGAATGAAACTCAGCCTTTTAATTGGTATAGAACAAAAACAAAATGCAACCAATTTGATGGAATAGGAATTGCATTTGAAACAGTAACTTTAATTTTCAGATAGGTGCATGGAGAAATAAGCCATTTGAAAACTATCAAGCCTCCCTAGCAGCTACCACCAAAAAAATGGTATGAAGCCCTTAAATGTCAGTGTATAACATTGTATTTGTTTGTTCATCAGGTACATATTTGTATATTGTATGATCTGCCATATGTACATGTTACAAATATATACTCTGATAAGCTTTACAGATATATGGTTCGATACACATCAAGCCACATATGTAATACATGAAGTTTGACATAAGCATATGTTTTAAACGTGCACTTGAATATTCCACCTGAACAGCTCAGTCCATGTGAAATTAGCACATATAGCGAGGGACCTCTCTTTGCTGCATAGATAGCTCAGCGCCAGCTGATCGACACAGTGATGAAGTCACTGGGTTTCCAGAAGACCCCACCAAAACGTGCATTTAGCCAGGAGGGTTAATCAGAAACTATTACATAGCTAGGAAAGCCCAATAGGTGTTTGCCATTCCAGCAAGGAATGATAAAAATGGTATTCCTAGAGGAAGGGTGTGGAGGATCCTCCATAAAGAACATATGGGTTAGCCTTTCCTTGAAGCCAGTCAGTGTGAGGGAGAGCCCATCCAGCAACTGAGGGGTGTTAGTTGCAGGCATTGGGACATACCACCACTTTAAAAAAAAATGAAATTCAAAATGAATAAAATTCAGAGCCTTGAAAAGATACCTTTCATTTTTTAACAAAAATATACTGAGTAGATTTGGCATTAAGAAAAAGATTAGCACATTACATGAAGCCAGGCAGCCCCCAAAACAGAACACAGACTAAAAGGCCATTCAGCATACATGCAGTTTCTGAAGATATAAGAACGATCTGATTTCCATACTAAAACTGCAGTAGTTTTACCCTGAACAAGCTACAAACCTATTTCAAGCAAAATGTCAATATGCCTCTTCACTCGGCAAATAATTTAAATAGATCAACGCTTTAATGAAATCCAGTTTGTCATTTGTTTCAGCAAGGAGGATACAGTTTGGATAAACTACACAGTAAGACATAGGAAATACCTAGGCAACTTCCCCTCTCAAAATTATTCTGCAAATCTATTGCATATATATATATATATATATATATATATATAATGAATATACACACACCCCTCAAAACTGCTCAATCAGAAACCAGTAAAATCCATTTCATGACTACTGCACAGAGAGAACACTGTTGTCTAGCAACCAAATGCATAAGGAATAATGCCTGTTTATTTTCAGAAATGCATGCCATCTTTCACACAGGCACTCACCCAACTGCATAGACACAGAAAATCCACATACCTTTGGCCCCTCTGAGCACAAACCCAAATCCTTCATTGTCTTTTTTCTGCAGGACCACTGCCTTTTCTTCTATAATGCAGTCACTGTAGAGAGAATTCCGAGGATAGCGACCATTATTACATCCCTTCATCACTACTGTAGTAGCTGCTCCTCCAGTGTGCAGGTTCATCATCATCACAGCCAGTTAATCAAATAATATTGCAGTAACCAAACATGGGAAAAATGTAACAGCAGACAACAGAAGAAGGAAAGAGACAAAGACAAGGCTTAATGGCAAGGGGGAACATGACAGTGCAACTTAACGGAGGGAATAATGCAGAGAAAGCAGAGGAAGAAACCATGCATGGTGGTGGCTGAACAAATATGTGATCATGTCATCTGTGTGCTAGCTAGGAGTCTAAAAGAAAAGAAAGTGAATGGAATGACAGTAGCATTAATAAACTCCTCAATCGTGGATGTACCAGATGCATCTTCTAGTGAAGCCAAAATGAAACCAACCAGAAGAAAAATGAGGCAGCATTTTAAAATTTAAAGTTAGCTTGGTTTGCTGTAATAAGTAGCTAAAAGGCACAAATATATTCAGAACCTATGCCTTGCATCAAAAGCCCTTTTTCAATCCTATTGAATGTTGCATGCTGCAAGAATCCCACATGATCATCTGACAGCCTACAATGCTAACAACGTGCAGCTGCCTTGGCGTCATCAAGCACAAATTTTCACAGCATCAAGAATCTGCATAATTTAAATAGTAACAAGGCATGTATGTTCATGACCACCTTTTTCCATAAAAAAGACTGTGCCTTCCTGAAAGCTAGCACAATGAAATGCTAATGACTACATTCTTTAAAAAAAAAAGAAAAAAAAAGAAAAGGCAGTTTCTTAACATTTCTCTGATAATTACTCTTGCATAGATTATGTTTTTTAAAAATCCATGTATTCAAATAATAGGCTTAGTTAAGTTTCTATGCCAACTGATAAAGCTTCAAGATATTTCAGCTGAAATATCTTCAGATTTTAATAATAAAATAGATCAGATAAAATTATGGCTACATATATAAATGGCAACACAGTTTTCAAAAAATTATTAATGCACAACTTTCAGGTACACACTAGTTTCTTTTATACAGTACACAATGTTCCCTTTAGAAAAAGGCAGTAACTGCTACAAAAATATGGTGGTGCAGTGGCATAAAACCACTGCTTTGGTAATAATAGAAATACAAGGAAACTCTGGAATCTCTCTTGCAAAACGTAACCAGCTGTTACTGTTCATAGATCTGCTCACTAAAAATACAATTCTGTACCCATTTACACACACTTATTTAGTTAGGTTTCCATCGTATCCCTAAGGCTCTGGTTAGCTTGCACGAATATTTCTAAATTCACTGTTGAAAGAAGGAAAGGAATACCGGTAATAGTTAGTTCCCTCAATATTCCACAAACAGACCCAAAATAGCCAGTACCCTTTGGCAGAAATCCACAGAGTAGCTGGCAGTTATGATGGAGCTCTTTCTGGGAGAGAAGTAGGGCAAGTAGCCAGCCACTATTAGTCCCCCAGCTGGTGGTAGGGCCAGGTTTTCCTTCCTTTTGTTCCTAATTGATGGCACAGAAGTGCATGTTGATAGGATCTAGATTAACACTGTTAAGGAGTAAAATCTTAACCCCATTGGATTTCAAGCAAAAACTGCAGTTTAAGTCAGCAGGATTTACAGCAGAGTTGGGAAGGTACAGAAAACACTGCTTCCACACAGCCTTACCTTCTCCTTTCCTAGGTACTCTGTACCTCTTTCCCTAGAGAACACTCTGCAACATTCTTTACCTCCTTACCCTCAAAACAATTTTGTTTGGTGTGTGTGTTTGTGTGCGTGCAAACCTATGGACCTGGAGGGGCTTCGTACCAACATCTGAAATCACCACCTTCATCCAGAAGAAGTAATACTGTCAGTCACTAGCAGTTCAATTAGGATATACAAGTCTGTCTGTCCCTCTTTATACCATATGACTGGGGCTAGTCTAGTAATAGCACTGACAGCACTTACTGCTGAGGTTTGAGGTTAGAGCAAGTGTAGCATAGTGGTTAGACTGTTGGACTGGGACTTGGGAGATCCGGGTTCTAGTCCCCGCTCGGCCATGAAGCTCACTGGGTGACTTTGGGCCAGTTACTGCCTCTCAGCCTAACCTACCTCACAGGGTTGTTGTGAGGATAAAATGGAGAAGAGGATTATGTAAGCCACCTTGGGTTCCTTGCAGGAAGAAAGGCGGGGTATAAATATAATACATAAATAAATAAATAAATGACCAGGAAGCTGCTTATCTAGCCCAGAACCTGTAGTACAGTATGAGGGTGGGGAGTAATTTTAACTCTTCTTTCCCACATTCTGAATGAGAGGGGGGGTTTGAGTGGGGGAGGAACTGGAGTCAGGTGATGTGTAGCTCATCCCCTTATCTAGTTTTCACCCCCCCTTCCAGAATAACTTTTGCTGCTAGGTGCTCTGTCCCTTTCACAGCTGAAAATCCTCAGGGGAGAGGATTTATTATATTCAAAAGGCTTTCTTTAAATCCTAACAAATCTAACAGATCCAGACTCTTTTAATGGGTCAGAGGCATAAGACATGTATGGCATCTTGGACTGGGATCCGAAATAAATATAAATTGCTAGGGCTCAAGCAGGCCAATCCCCCTCCCCAGTCAAAGCTCAACTGCCCTCAATATTCTGCGGCTTCTGGAGGACAATGAGCCTCCTCAGTCCTCATCTGGACATTTCTGGGTTTCTTTGCCTGTTTTAAATTTACAGACTAATATTTTTCTGCATAACTGGAGAATCCCCATGTACGCAGAAACCCTACCCTACCCTACCTTGTATGTGGATGATCTTTTTACTGACTATGCTGCCGAATCATCAAGTTCAGAAATAGCAGAAATAAGGATGGATGATGATAAATTTGTCATCTCCACTCAGAGATGTAAATGAAAGAAGCTATACTTATGAAGTAGAGTGCATGTCTTTCATGCATAAGGCCTGAAAACTAAACAACAACAACAACAAACAACCACCACTTCAGACAAGCCCTACTTCACAGAGGATGCAGGTTCATTGAACAACTTTGGTCTAAGTACAGCTTCATAGAAGAAGGCAAACTTTTCAGTCTGGGCCTTTCTTCTCCTTCGAGTACACTGAGGTCACAGATGCACACAACTACTGAAATTCCAATCCTTGTAAACAGGCAGGACGTGGTAGGAGACTTTGGTTTAGATGCATTAACCTGCCATTGTCCACTATAAAGAAAGTCAATACCATGTTCTTACCCCTTTTAGCTCAATCAAGTCACACATAATACATATCATATATGTTAATCATGCTCCTCAGTATTAAAAAAAATATTGTGATTCAAGTAACAGAAAAATCATGATACATTAGGGTCAGTTCTGGCTCTTCAAATTGAAAACACTCTGCTTTAATTTGGATACACATTTTTCTGAGGCATTTTGAGATCATCCAGTATTGTTATCGTACAACATTCAAGATATCTATGGTCTATCAGTGTCTGATAACCAGATGGATGCCTGCCAGTGCCACCATTAGGATACAAAAACAGAGGAAGGGATTTATTGGCAACATCTTCTAACTCATGGAATTTAAGCGGGGGTGGGGGGGGACTAAATATTTAGTCACAGTATCACTAGGTTTTAACTTACAGTGTTCTGTTAGGAACACCTGAGGATGTTGTATGTAAACCCCCCAAAGTTTCTCTAGTAGATGAGATATTTTGAAAATATATTTAAAAACTCACACATACCAGTTGTGTTCTTATAGAACTATTCAACTGTATCATAAGACATTGCAGGAGAAGCAAAGGATGCAACACTGCAGTCCCCTAACTTCTTCCAAAATGTTGACAAATTATAATATGCTATAGTATTGGGTAACCATTAGAGAGATATTTGATATGGATTTGCAGCATTCTGTTCTCCATCAGCAGAAGGACACATTTATATTATAATCTGACACGATCCATGCAGGAAATAGCATTCAATGTTGCAGCTTACTCAGATTAAAGATAATACCTAGAATAAATATTGTAACATGAAGAACATTTTCTGCCACTTCTGGGTTGGGGAAAGGTGTCTATTTGTAGCCTTCCCCCTACTGCAATGAACTCAGGAATGAGTGTATAATCCTAGTAATTAACAACTTCAAGATTAACATAGACCTTGCATTTGATTGATTGCATTTCCCTGGGCACTGATCATCTAGCTGCACAATCTGATTATATAAAAAGTGGCACTGAAATAATTCAGGAAGGAAATGTTAATTATTTGTTGAATCCTAATTGTGCATTCAGTCCTGCATTAAAACCACTCCCCTCACCACAGATACACAGCTCCTACTCCTAAAATGGAAAGAAAGTCACAATTCTCAAACTGCTTAGAAACTTCATTACAACTAGCAAGCTTGCAATAGCTCCTGGTTACAATGTAAGTATGCTTTCAGACATCAGCGCATCCCTCACGGTAGCCTGGGTCTAGTTGACCTGAGTTTCTGCCAACATCACAGCACTGGATGAGATGCAAAAATAGCAATCCTATACTGTGTCAGCTTATTCCTTTATAAAGGCTGCAGCTGACCTGGAAACAAGCTTGGTCAGCTGGAGCTGACAGGAAAGAAAGGCTGACTTGATAAAGGAACACTGTATGTATATGGTCTCTCCCTGCTATCTTGTGTTGATGGTAACACTCTTGACCTGGATCCATGTTGCCACAGGTGCTTTGAAGGGTACCTGAAACCATTCTGAATAAAATTAGCAAAGTATACATAATGACATTGCTTTTCTTGTTGTTGTTGTTGTTGTTGTTGTTCTTCAGCTAGTATTCAACATATTTTCTTCATTTCATACATATGACAAAGAAGGAATTCATTCTATTATGCAAGGGTGTTTTTTCGGGGGGGGGTGTTTGCTCCTGGGAATCTATCAAAGGAGTACAAATCATTACTGGAGTTGAGAATGGGGGAAAGATAAGCTTTCATTTTTTAATAGCAAGCACTGCATGCAAGTTTTTACCAGCTTCTTAGAAACCATTTTGTTGTAACATTTGCAGTTTTGCATCTGAGGAAAGCAAGACTTCATTTTTCTTATTAAAAACATGCTATTATTGGCTTTAAGTAGGATTGGTGAGCTAGCCAGTGTGGGGTCGTGGTTAGAGTGTTGGACTGGGACTGAGGAGATCCGGGTTCTAGTCCCCGCTTGGCCGTGAAACTCACTGGGTGACTTTGGGCCAGTCACTGACTCTCAGCCTAACCTACCTCACAGGGTTGTTGTGAGGATAAAATGGAGAGGATGATGATTATGTAAGCCGCCTTGGGTTCAACGCAGGAAAAAAGACGGGGTATAAATATAATAAATAAATAAAATATTCTAACTGAAGTAGCATCCACTTTTTCCAAAATAATGTGTGATAAAGTTATTTGTCAAGGTAATATTTTAAAATGAACATTTGATGAAGAAAACAGAATACGAGAGAATGCTCAGGAAAGAGGGGGGAAACCCTACTTGTATTCTAGGGTAATAAACCAGATGATACTGTATAAATTAGTGTAATATTGATGCATTAATAATTTGTATTCACAATTATTTACGAAGATTTGCATATGGCATATTAAAAAAACTTTTATATTGTTTTCATTGTGTTTGTTTTCATTGTTTTATTGTATTTCATACTGTTGTACATCGCCCAGGGTGGCCAGGTGACCAGCCAGATGGGCGATTTAAAAATATAATAAATAAATAAATTATTAAGGATGCAATCCTACATACACTTACTTGGGATTAAGTCCCATTGAAGTCAATAGGAATTATTTTTGAGCAGATATGTATGGGATTGCACTGTAAGTGTAGTAAAAACCAAGGTTCCAGATCCAAAGAAAGAAGCTACTCCTAAATACACCTTACTTTTGTTGTTGTTGGGCCAGGGATGTTGAAGAGTCCTTGGTCTCGAGTCACGAGTCGAGTCACGAGTCTTTGGACCCGAGTCTCGAGTCCGAGTCCTTGGTCCAAAATGGTGACTCATGAGTCACGAGTCACTCCCAAAGCTGACTCCACGAGTCCCTATTAAAACCAATGGGTTTTTTCCCAACAAAATAAAGCTACTTCAGATGTGTGGTTTAAATAAATTCTAGGCACAGGTGTGCCTTTTTATTTCAAAACTCTGCAACTGATTTTGGCAAGAACAGACCAGGCAGAAAAACCCAAAATAACCAGGCAGGCAGAGGAGGTAGGGAACCGCAAAGCAGGCAGGCAGAGGCCTTTGTCTTGGACAATTCAACTGTTGAACTGGTCAAGAAGAGACCAGGCAGACAGAGGAGGCTGGGAACCCCAGACAGGCAGGCAGAGGCAGCCAAACACAAAATGTCTGAAAGGTTGCATTTTTAGAAAAATGATTTTAAAAAATAAACTTGCTGTACTTCCTAAAACTTATCCATGTTGCATTTGAGGAACATGATTTTTTCTAAATGTTTGGCCCCCCATTCTGGAACGGTGAGATCTCATCACAATTCCACCCTCACTGAACACCCGCTCCGCTGGTGATGAACTTGCTGGAACCAGAAACACACTCAGAGCAGCCACACAGAGTAATCTCAGGTCATTCTTCTGCCTCTCCCAAGTACGCAACACATCAATCAAAATAAATCTTGACACACTGTTGGGGCTGCACTCCTGGTAGCCATCTATAGTGGCCGAGCAGCGGCACACCTCGTTCCATGTGCTCTTCGCCGGCAATCACGCTCCTATCCACTCCTTCTGGCACAGCCCAGGGATGTTGAAGAGTCCTTGGTCTCGAGTCCCGAGTCGAGTCTCGAGTCCCATTAAAAATATTGGGACTCGAGTCCGAGTTGAGTCAGAGGGGGGACTCAGTCCGACTCACGAGTCGAGTCCTCGAGTCCGAGTCCCCATCCCTGTGTTGGGCAAATGTCATGGGGTGCGTATCAGAGAATTCAGCTTTCTAATTCTACTTGCTGGCAGACCACAGATAATGGTAATGGTTAGGGCTAGCACTCTGTGGGCAAGAAGTTACCTGAGCTAAGAAAGAGGCAGACAGTCATGCTGGCCAGTAAGTTAGTAGTGATGGACACTATGGGAGCAACTCAGTTTGTTTCTAAGCAACAGTTTGTTCAGACTGAACAGAACAGAGGTTCTACTTGACCATCTGGAACAATATTTGTCCTTGTGTCACCTCATCCCTTCGGTGCTGGTAGCTGCATTCTCACTCTTTGGTGCTATAGTGATGGCATGGATGACAGCAGAGTGCAGGCAGCATCTCCTTACTTGTACAAACTACTATAGTTGCACAGAGAGTAAAGCACCTGGGTCCTGCTGTCCAGTGACATTATGCTGGAGATCTATGACTGGATCTCCAGATGTAATTTTCTTCTTCTCAGTGCAGCTAAAGGAGTGAAGGTGGGAGTTTCGGTTTGGGTGGCCACTTATGCACTGCCTCCAAAAGAGGAAATGCACTACCAAAACAGGGGGTAAATGAGGACAGATTTGCATAAATATTGTATGTGCTAATTTATAAGTATAGATGCAAGTTTGGAAATAACAGCCATCATATAAATACATTTCACTGTAGCCAGATGGCCTGTGTCTACTCCATCTGAACTGTCCAGGTGTTAACTGTTGATGGCACATCCAAGGTCCCTGGGCTCTTGTTTATCATTCTTTTGTCTTTAAACCACACTTGGACTGGATAGCTCTTCAAATAGAGGACTATCCTCTGATAGCCCTTCAAACGGACAACTGCCCTCTGTAAAGTAGGACACACGGCTACCCTTGTAGGGTCGTCCCACAGCTGCTTTCAGAAGGAGGAAGGTATGTCTAGAGATCCAATCACAGATATCCCACATGACATGTAGTTAGGCCCTTAAAATCACATTTATGTGTAGAATCTATTGCTTTCTTAAATAAGGCCCAGCAGTCAGAAAAACTGACACTTTCTTGTAGGATTTCTTTCAGATCCACTCTCCATTGTCATTTGTCTTCTGGTAGATATTTTGTTACCCTCAGAGGACAAACATGCACATTGATATAAGGAGTATGCACACACAGGTGGATGGGCAGATCACATGACCAGTAATTGCCAACTGGATAAACTTTACTTATGAATCTCAGCTTATTTCAGACATCATTAAGGATTGGTCAGTGAAGAATTTTGTTTCTTGCATCTTATTTTGGCTAAAGAAATAATATTTCATGAATAAAATAATTTTAATTGGGCTTATCTGGTAAGAGAGGCCTAGGAATGGAGTGTCTTCTGCCAATAAGCCAGGATTACTTCAGAATTGCTGCCTCCAATGCAAACCTGCTCAAGAACTATGTTCTACTATGAAAACCCTGATCTGTGTTTCCTTGCTATCTAGGAAAGTGTGCTTGGCCCTGTCGCTGTCTGAAGATGGATGTGTAGATTATTTTATTTCAGCAGGTATTCTCCTAATTTGGCTTCTTTAATGTTTGATCCACTGATTTTACTGTTTTATTGTGTGCTTGTATTGATGATTTTGTAATTTCTTATGTTTTATTGTAAGCTGCCTTGAGTACACTTCATTGAAAAAAGGCAGGACAGAAATTATTTATAAGTAAATTAAATAAATAAATAGATCTGGTTTGATGTTGTATTTGTCAGAAGTGGTGGGTTGCAACTCCCATCATCTTTTTAACCTCTAGAATTTGCTGCTACAATACACACCGACTATACATAGGTGGATGTAACACCACTGAACTGCATTTGGTTTAACTGTTTCAAAATGTATTAGTCTATCATCACATATGGGATATCTCAGCACAGAATGTGTAAAACCTTCCATTATTTTTGTGAATATTTCAATGTTGCTGAAAACTGATACTGTATGTTTATCACATTTATCCAGAAAACTAGATATATAATTTTTGCAAGGGCAGGGTTTTCCACCTGTTAGTTTGCATGTTCACCTGGATCCTAGCCTTACAACACAAACCTATGTCTGCAACCCTCCAAAGCCAGAGGACTGCAGGCATCCTATGCAGGGTGGGAGGAGCGCAGAGGATAGGATATCTTCCATGCTCCTTCCACCCTCAAAAACATATAGGTAACCGATTTCAGCCATCTAGATGTTTCTCCCCACCTCCCAAGGAGGAGAGGCTGAGGTACTGCCTGGATTCTTTGTAAGAAGATGGTGCCTCACCCCTCTCCTCCCCGCCCCCGGGAACGCCCCTCCAAGGGGGAACCCAACACGGTCCTCCATGCTCGGTTTCCCTCTGGTGTGGAAAAAAATGCACCAGCACCGGGGGGCGGGCGCTCCAAGGTGTTGTGACCTCGGAAAGGATTTCCGATGTTGCAGCTCCTTTTATGCCTCTTCCTATGTTCCTCCAGACAAGGCTGGAGGGACATAGCATTGCACCTTTAGTGAGTGTTATTTCCTATTCATAGAAAGACATAAATAAGGGTGAGGGGAGAACTCTAAGGGATTGCCATGTGACCAGGGTGTGGACCTCCCAAAGGGTGGCCTGAATACATAACAGTATCCAGGGCACTGTTGATGACATCTCATGCCAAGCTTTGTAGGAACTTACCCAGCGGCTTCATACAGATGTCAGGTAACAAAGGACATTTTTAAAAATCCCCATTCATAACACTCCACATAGTAAAGTGAATAGACATCTATGGAACAACTAGGGCAAGACCCTTAATGCCAAATGGATGATCCACAACATACAACTAAGTATTATTGTATACAATGACAATATAGATTTCTAAGAAATCTAGAAGAATCAATAGGCAAAAACAATGCTTTCATCTATAGACAAAGATTGTCCACCAAGACTATGAAAGTCATATCTTGTAATCACATTGAAAGCAGGTTAAAATAGACAGGGGAAGGATGTCTCACTCAGGAACAGCTAAAACTGCTCTACAACATGTGCTCAACACATGCTCTTCCCCCCTACTCCCCCCAAAATACTGGTTAGAAACCAGCTTCTCTGCACAAGGATAGTTTCCTGAATTGGGGTGCAATCACTGCCTCTGTAAAAGGAAACTTACCCATCTCCTGCCCAAGGGGCACTGACAATCCTGACCCGAATTGAATTCATTCTCCCAGAACAAGCTCCATTTACCTGTCCACATCCTCATGGACCCCAGGCTGAGACTGAACGAAGCAAAAGCAACTGCAGATGCTTCTGGCCTAGATTCTGTTCCAGCTTTGGTATGCAAGACATGCTGGATATGAGAGATTTTTAAATCAGCCAATTATTTGGCAAAAATGTCATAGTAAACTATAAATTATTCTTCCTTGGGATGGCTAGGTAAGAACCACAGTACCCTATATGCGAAGCATAAACCACAGCATACTAGATCTCCTGAAGCAGGCATGGAAGTTCAAAAATGCTACCAAAGTGTTAAGACTTGTGGTAATTGGAACATGCTCTCAGCTAATTTATATTCATTATCTGCAGAGATTTAGTTAGATTGCCATGTGAATACATGGTCAACTGGAAATGGTCCTAGAACTTGGTGTTCCAAGAGAGCCCATAGAAATGAACTGGTGATCCTTTCTCTGAAGAAGCCTATCATCACAGATAATACAAGTGATTATAACTGAGCTGATATCATCTCACTAAATATAAAGAAAAGCAAGATTTGGAAAATTCAGAGAAAAATATCATCCAGAAAAAAGAAAAGAAAAAAACAGACAGCTTGAAGAACTGATACTGGACTTGCATTTGATTACAAGCCATATTTAGATAATACAAGTTCTCTCTAATATCTTTATCAATTGAAAGGATTGAAATATCACTTTAAAACAATGCAGAAACCACATATTGGGCCGATCCAAAAGCAACTGTCCAATCACAAAATACAACAGCAAAGAATACAATAAAATATAGTGGTAATGGTGGAGGTGATGATGGTGGTGATGATGATGGTAGTAGTAATAGTCCTAGGGCTATATTTTGATCACCACTCTTGAAAAGAAATGTACATTTCTATGTGACTGAGTACATAAGCTCATGTATTCATATAACAAGAATACAAATGTCCAGGTTCCCTTCCTTTCTTCCATCCCCTACCAATTGCCTATACCTAAAATAGCATGGACATCATAAGGAGCACAAAGCCAGCAAAAACATTTTGGGTCCCAGCTTCAAACCCAATGTTCATGGGATATCAAACTTAGAAGGGGGTGGGGGAGGGAAGAATCACAAAATTTGCTACCTTCATTCACATATCTTAAAAGGACAATGGAAAGGTCTCCATAAATCAGCCTCTGTTCACAAGGATAGTGAATTGGGCCAGAATTGGATTTAGTCTCCCAGACTGCCTTCAGAAGGCAGTCCCAGTTACCTCTCCATATCCTCAAGGACCCCAGTCTGAGACTGATCCAAGCAAAAGCAAGAATAGTTCATTATAGCAGTTTGCATGCCCAAAAGAGAGGATTGCCAATTGGTAGGGTGTGTACAAATAGTAAATTAGTGAGAGCTGCTGTCCAATTTGTTTTCTTTTTATAAACGCCAGAAAAAGTGCTAAGCATTCAGTAATTTCTCCCCCATTAGTAGAATAAAGCATTCACAATGGACACTACTTTTATCTACCATCTTCCAAAGACAGTGTGCATTAACTCTTCAAATAATGTTTACACAATCTTTTGTAATTAAAATGCAGAACTCTACAAGCTGACTCCACATGACATTTCAGTGTGGGTTTTTTGTTGTTGGTTTTTTTTGTAAGGATCTCTGTATATTTGTAGTGTGTGTGTACAGTATGTGCTTAATATATATCATAAAACCAAAAATCCTTGGAAAGTTGTCATTAACCTCTCATTTCTGAAGTTAAATTAGATTTTTATATATGATGTTTGGCCCCAAACACCACACAGTGGGAAGTATCCTATTCAACACTGCTGCTAAAGTAAATTATGTTGCAGTAACATATGTGACCTCTAGCACAACACCAAATATGTTTGCTGGTGTGACAGTTTTTTTCTGGGGAAACCAGTCATGCCAGCAAACACTACTTACATTGCGCTAGAAGTCACTTATGCTAGTGCAATGTAATTTACATTAGTGATAGTGCCGAAAATATTGCCAATTATATCAGAACAAGAGTATAAGCATTGCTTCTGGCAGGAATGCCATTTAAATACAAACACATTCTCCTTCATATATCAGATTATGTATGCTGGTATATAACTGAAGAGAGAAATGCTAGCCTTCGAAAACTGTTCAGAAACTTCAGCTGGTACAGAATGCTGCGGCCAGACTGTTGACCGAGGCTGGTTACAGGGGGCATGTACCTTCCTTGTTACAGTGGCTACTGGTCTGTTTCTGGGCACAATTCAGAGTGCTGGTTATGACCTATAAAGCCCTATACAGCTTGGGACCAGGCTATCTGAAAGACTGCCTTCTCCCATATGAGCCTGGAGAGTCCTTTCCTGGAGATCTCCTGGAGAGTCCTCTTTTGAGACCACAGCCTTAAGAGGCATATTTGGTGGTGACCCAAGGGAGGGCCTTTTTGGTGGCCACTCCCGGGCTGTGGAACTCCCTCCTAAGGAAGGCTAGGTTCACTCCCTCTCAGCTATTCTTCTGCTGGCAAGCAAAGATTGCTTTATTCAAGAAGGCCTTTGGTCTGTAAGCAGGTCTGTTGGGTTGGGTGCTGTTTTTATTCCGTAATTGTTACGTCTTTTATGGTATTTTAATGTATTGTTTTAAACAATTTTAATTGCCTTTGTAAGCCACCTTAAATGCCATTTTTTGGTAGAAAAGCAGGGTACAAATAAAATAAAATATTAAAAAGCAGACACTGCGCCACAGAAGTGAGGAGCTGGAAGTGGCAGCTCTCTACAACTGCAGCTTTTGGAGAAAGTGCAGAAGTGATAAAAAAAATGTACAGTCTGATTCAAACTAAGCTTTTGTCCACAATGTGAGATATCTACCTAGATGATTACTCAAAGGAATTGACCCTAAGGTTCTTATGTAGATAATCCAGTCAGAGCTGCAAGAACCCAAATGTCAAAGTTTCTCCTTTCTTCTTTGGCCTTTCCAATTTGATTTAATCTTCTAAGGTTAGAGGTATCACATATATTATCAAAGTGTTACTGTTACTGTAGACCGAACAGCTCTCTGGACTATCCTTATGAAAATTGGATGCCCCAATAAATTTGTGAATATCTTGCGACTTCTCCATGACAACATGACGGCAACGGTTTTGGACAACAACGGCTCTCATGGTGCTCCATTTAAAGTGGGATCAGGTGTTAAACAGGGATGTGTTATCGCCCCAACATTATTTGCTATTTTCATCGCCATGATTTTACATCTTGTGGAGGGGAAACTTCCCACTGGTGTGGGAATTATATATCGAACAGATGGAAAGCTTTTAAATCTCAGCAGGCTGAAAGCAAAAAGTAAGGTAATTACAACCTCCATTGTGGAACTTCAGTATGCTGATGATAATGTGGTCTCCGCACATTCAGAGGATGATCTCCAAACTATCCTAAATGCTTTTGCAGAAGCATACGAAAAACTTGGTCTTTCACTTAACATCAAAAAAACCAAAGTGCTTCGGGGCTTCTGGGTGAACATGGAGCTTTGAAAGCCGCACAGAAATTCTGTGGGCAGCTGGCACAGCGTTTCCTGGCCAGAGAATGTCTCAGGCTGGGGGATCTACTTCTCATTAGAGAAGCGAAGATCTGAGGTTACCCCCAAATTATCTCATAGGGTCATAAATCGCTTTTTGTGTGTCTTATGACGGATAAATGCGGTTGGTGACCTGAGGTGGGGGAAAACGGCGCTGCTTCCAGAGACCGGTTTTACCGATCATCAGAAGTTTGCATGTTCGCTTCCAAAATAAAGGAGTACATCTGGAGTGGCTAATTGGAATCTTTCGGCAGCAGAGTGGGATTTATAATTAACTGTAAGTAGACTATGTTTATCTGGGAGGCGAAAAAGATAAGAGAGGAAACCTGAAAGGAGGTCTATAAATCTTATATGTTTGGAAGCGTCTTGGAAATATCTATACGCAAGGCAAGATGTTTGCAGTTGCAGCATTCTTAAACCTGTGGAACGAAATGGAGAGAGAAATTCTAAACAGATTGGAAATAAGAATCCAGGCTTGGAACGTAAATCTGAAAGTGGATCAATCAGAAGAACAACGTAAGACGGATTTCTTTACAGGACCGGCAGAGGAGAAGACAGAAGAAGTAAATAAGGACTTGGGAAACTTACCAGAAATTCACAGAGACTTTGAAGTTTTAATTGGGTTGAAGTGGCATGAGAAGACAGTTCAGGAAGAAGTTGTGACGCACTTTTTAAAATCTAAGATGGCGGAGCTGGAGATCGGTATGCAGGAGACCACAAAACAACAGAACAAGCTGATCGGTATGCAGGAGTCCACAAAACAAAAGAACAAGCTGATTTCATTCTTGGTTCAAAACCTGGAACTTAATGATTATCCCTTTGACAGAGGAAAGCAATGAAAGGGACTATCTTCATGGTCTTTTATTGGCAAAAGATAAAGGGTTGATGTATACTGAACTATATGTCTAGTTGGAATATAAATAATCTTTTGATTTTAAATATTAATGGCAAAGGTAAAGGGATTGCTTATATGACTTATTTGAATTTTAAATATTAATGGTGATGTAAGAGAAATTATTACAATTAAGGTATAATTATATTTGGTCTGTTTGGAAACATTTATTTAAAAAATAATAATAATAATTTGTTGTTGGGGGTGTTGTTTTGTGGAGGCTTTGAAGTATTAAAGGGGAAGGTCTTTTGTTTTTTTTTTGTTCTATAAGTAGCATGATGGCTTATGTGCTTCTGCTGTTCTGTCAGACGTCACTTATCTCTTAATTTTTTTAGACTTATCTTTCTTTTCTTTCCTTTTAAAAAAATATATCTTGGAGATTAAATGTGAAGGAATTTCTGCTTAGATAGAAAGGAATAATGAGTAATTGTAATAATACAAATGTGTTGATTCGATGGTTAGGTACTAGAGAGTGCAGGAGCGGTGGAAATACAAAATGCTTTTGGTGGTATGTGGTCATTTGCTAATTAGTTTATAGTTACTTTTTACTTTTGGGATTCTTAATATACTGTATTTGGGAATTGAAAACACTATTTAATGAAACTATAGGTTTTCTTTTTTGGAGTATCCATAAATGTTGAATTTAATAGATTAAATAGTTGATGTTTATTGGGGGAGAGTGGAGACCTCTGGTGTTTGTTCCTTTTAGGGTTCTTTTTTGCCATAACTGGAAGTGATTTTTTGTTAACAGAAAAGATTTTAAGATTAACTGTGGTTGATTAAGCTGTGGAGAAGATTGGAAGTCCATTATTGTGTTTGTGTTTGTTTGTTTGTTTGTTTTATTATGAATAAAATAAAAAGTTGATTAGAAAAAAAACCAAAGTGCTTCATCAGCAAGTGCTTCATCAGCAAGTGCAAGTTAACCCTTTGGTGATGCCGTCTATCCAGCTTGGCGGGACAATACTGGAAAATGTCGATCATTTTCTCTATCTTGGCAGCTATCTTCTGTTACAGCTAACATCGACAGTGAAATCCAGCATCGTTGAGCTACGCAAGTGCCGCGTTTTCTCGAATGAAATATAGAGTGTTAGAGGATCGGGATATTTGTAAGAAGACCAAAACACTGGTTTATTAAGCCATTGTATTGCCAACTTTATTGTATGCCTGCGAAACATGGACTATCTATAAACGTCACTTCTACCTCCTCGAAAGATTTCATCAACGTTGCCTCCGGAAAATCCTGCGAATTACTTGGAAAGATAGGCGAACAAATGTCAGTGTACTAGAAGAAGCAAAGACTACTAGCGTTGAAAAAATGATCCTTCAACGCCAACTTCAGTGGACCGGTCATGTTGTTCGAATGTCTGACTGTCGTCTCCCAAAGCAGTTACTTTATTCCCAACTCAAGGATGGAAACCGGAATATCGGTGGTCAATATAAGAGGTTTAAAGATGTTCTTAAGGCTAATCTAAAAAAAAAAAAATGCAATATAAACATCGAAAACTGGGAAGCTCTGGCCCATGAACGATCTAACTGGAGGATGGCCTTTCACAAAGGTTCCATGGACTTTGAAGAAGCCCGAGTGCAAGGTGAAAGGGAGAAACGTGCTAAGCGAAAAGCACGTCAAATGAATCCTTTACAGGACCATCTTCCATCTGGTAACCTGTGTCCTCACTGTGGGAAGCTGTGTGGATCTAGAATTGGCCTCCACAGTCACTTACGGACCCATCGCTAGAGTCTGCACAATTTTTCTTTAGAATTTCCTCCTTTTAAAATTTCCTTTTTGTAAATTTTTATCCTGGAAGACAACCTTACTCGGTCACGAGTGATCGCCTGATGATGATGATGATGATGATGATGATGATGATGACTGTTTGAAAGACCAACAAAATTATAATTCTGTTGGTCCGCCCAGAGAGCTTCAGCTATTGGGGGGGGGTATAGAAATGTAATTAATTAATTAATTAATTCAGGTTAGATTACAGATTTCATAGATCATAGAGTTAGAAGGAGCCTATAAGGCTATCGAGTCCAACCCCCTGCTCAATGCAGGAAACTAGAGGAGGGGTCTCCCATCCAAGTAATAACCAGGCCTGACCCTGCTTAGCTTTCCACACTCAGACAAGCTGAGCCAGCATAAGCCAGATAATAAGATCTAGATTAATAACTGAAGGCCTCAGGGTGAAATCCACCCCTGCCCCCCAGAGGAGTACAAACTGGCCCTCACTTGTCAACCTATAGCAAGGCGGACAAACTTTTTTATTTTTTTTATTTTATTTAATAACATAAACAAATCAAATACAATCAAACCCGTGCTCCCATCACCTTTGGACCAATATGATAAACAACTACTACTTATCTGTACCATTAAACCTACATTCCAAAAATACATCAAATCTTGACATGGTGCAGTCCCCTTTCCCTCAATTAAAACATAATCTAAAAATAATGCCCTTATATCCTTAAAATTGTTTTTCTTTAATTGTCCCCTTTTACATTTGATATTACAAGTTAACATATTGTTTAAAGCCATATCCCACACTTCTTTATACCAGTCAGTGATAGAGAAAACTTGATGAACTTTCCATTTTCTTGATATCATTAATCTACCCGCTGTTAACAAATTTACAATTAATTCTTTAACATTTTGAGGACCAGCCACCTTTTCGGTTATTGATAACAATGCTAACTTAGGACAAACCTCTAAATCAATACCAATAATTTCCGATATTTCTTCAAAAATCATTTTCCAAAAATCCAATACATTTTTACAACTCCACCACATATGAGCATACGTACCCAACTCCTGACAGCCTCTCCAACACATTGGAGAACAATTATTATCTATTTTGTTTAATCTCACCGGAGTCAGGTACCATCTCCAAATTAAGTTATAGAAATTCTCTTTTATTCTTATTGACATATTTTTCAATATTCGCCTATCCCATATCTTATTCCACTCTTCTTTTGCTATTTCCTCCTCGAAATCTGTATCCCAAACTATCTTAAGATTTCCCGCTTGCTCTTCTGATTTCTGAATCATTTTATATATCATCTTTGTAATACCTCTAGCTGATGCATTCCCTTCTATAAGTTCTCTAGACATAAGGACAAACTTTTTTATGTCAAGGGCTGCATTCCCTCACGGGTGACCTGACAAAGGGTGCATGTTAGTGGTGGGTGGGACCGAATCTAGCAGTAGGCTGGGCCAGAGCCAGAAGTGGGTGGGTTACCCCCCCTTTCCTCTTTCTGCTGCACCCCTTTTCTTTTTCTTCCTCTTCCTTCCCATGCAGTGGGCTTCCAGGGAAGGGAGAGATCACTCTTGCCAGAGGTCTGAATTGACTGCATGAAGAGAGGTTTTGAAATTAGGCCAAGAGCTACAGGTTCCCAGCTATAGGCAGGAAAGGTGTGTGGAAGGAACAGTTAGCTTTGACAACATCACTTGTAGGCAATCCAATTTGGGCAGTGGAACTGGGATCAGACCCATCATCATTCATCCTCTGCTCAATGTGACCCTTCTGTTAAAGTAATTACTAACTATGTGGGAGAGAGATTTATATTTGTAAACATTGTTTTTTAAGCCTCCAAATAACAAGTAAAGAAGTTATCTGAAACCTCCATTACATTTAAAGGGTGCTGAAGTGCTTGTTCTGACACACTGCTAGGCCAACTCATAATTACTCATTTTGAACTGCATTTCTAGAGGGTATGCACTCATTTTCTCCATCTTTTATCACTCAACCAACCATTACAGTCATCCAATATGTTACAAGAGTATCATATTCCAAAAATAAGCCACTTTGCACAAGTTATCTGGATAAAGATGACACCAACTGTGGACTAAGATGACACCAGTGGTGAATGTGAGTGCAATATCTTGATGTTTTGCACCTTCCCCTCTGAGCAATCCACTTAAATAATGTCACCAGACACACTGTCCTTTCTTTGCCCCTTCCTGCAGAAAATAGCAGCAATTATTTCACCAAACTCTGTTTTTCACACCTGATGTACTGTCAACAACTGAACTTTAGCATTCTAATACTGAGCATTCCAGGACGGTCTTTCACACTGCCCTTATTCAGGGACTCCATAGCACCCAACAGTGACCAGCAGTTGAAGGGTACCAATGGGAGCTAAGTACTAATATGTAAAATGCCCACCATCTCCAACAACCAACAGTTTCAATGTTCCATCAGGCCCTAACTTCTTTAATCATATAGAAAAAACAGGGTTGTACAAATCTGCAGTCATTGGAATTACAATTGTATATTTTGTGAAGGCTCAACAATTGGCTTTAATTTAAAAATGTACAACAATGAACTAACTAGCCAAAAGAGGCTGTGGCAGGAGCAATAAAATATGCCCCAAAAGACAGCCTGAAGTTAGACTTATAGGTTGCAAACACTAACGTAAGTGATCATATGTAGTCTCATCAACATAAACAGTAGTAATGGAAACCAAGAGAATAATCTCTTTCCAAGTATATTTATATTTGGAAGAGTTCTGTTGTGGTATCTGGTGCCATCTTTGTATGGATTGTCCTATAAGACCCAGAACTTTTGAAAAGGTCCAGGGATGATCCCTGAGACCAGCACTCAAAATGAGATTAACAAAATAATGGAGAATCACAAGTACAAGATTACACTGGAACTTGCCCCAACTCTTGTTGTTTGCAGACTTTAAACCTCTTAACAAAAATAAGGCTTTAGGTTTCCTATGATCCTCTGACCCGTTGCTATGCCACACCAGCAATCAGGCATGCATCCTCATCAGTGGTGGCTACATTAGTTCACAGTCCCAACTCAACTTTCAAAATCTTCAAAAGCAAACATGAAATGAAATCAGGTAACAGATACTGTCTGGCATGAATTAGCTTTATATTTAATGAAACTGGTGAAGTGAACATAATCTTTTTCTCTAACGTTTCTCCCACTGGAGGAAAATTCTTAGGTTTGAAAGGATGTGGAATTGTGTTCCTGTTGAGTAAGCTTAGAAGCATTTTTGTGTTTTGACATTACGATGTTTGGAAAACACTCTGAACAATTTGGCCATTATAGTATTCTGCCTTTCCCCCCCAAAGCAATAACTGTCAAAATCATAGTGATATCAAATACTTGACTTCCAAGAGGGCCGCCTTTGCTACAAGCCTACTAATCCATTCCTCACCACTACTTGGCTTTTCTTGCTCAGCTGCAGGGCAAGATGGGAAGAGGGAAAAGATCTAACTTGTAAATGAAGCAGATCTTTATAAACAATGAAGTAGAGTGATCTTTGCAAATATACTTTTATTGCTTTTGGATGAGACTGCCTAAAAGAACCTAAACAGCTAAGAAGTGAGGCAGAACTGCTGACACCCTTCACTAACTAAGAGACACCAGACCCACTTGCATGCTGGAAGCAATGCAATAACCAAGATAAGTACTAATTAGGAAAGGGCTGGCAGCTTTACCAGCCATCTCCAGGGCAAATTCTAGGAAGAAGCTGACCTAAAAGGAATAAAAAGAGGCAGGAACCCAAAGATGGCACTAATGCTTCTCAAGAGACATGGCTCATACACAAGCTTTTCCTGAATTATTATTTATTAATCATATTTTTATCTCACTTCCCAGCCAACCATAACCCGCAAAGCAGCATACGGTACATTAAAACAACAACAAGAAATTAAAATACAAATAAAACAATAGTATGAAAACACTACAAATCAGCATCCCTTAGTCATTAAGCAGTAAAAGCCTTCCTGAAAAGGAATGATTTGGCCCTTAACATGCAGAAGGAGGTAATCAGTTGGGCCTTTGTAGGTAAGGTGTTTCAGGGAACAGGCAAAAAGGCCCTTTCTTTGGTTGTCATCCACAAAAACCTACAACAGAGCCTCTCACAGAGACTGTACTGCAGACTTCCCCAACCTGGTGCCCTTCAGATGTTTTGTATTGCAACTCCCAGCATTCCCACCCAGCATGGACAATAGCCATGCTGGGTGGGAATACTGGGAGTTTCAGTCCATCACCTCTTGAGGGCACAAGGTTGGGGAAGGTTCCTGTACTGGAGGAGGCATTGCTTCAGATATCCATGACCAGGCTACTTAAGATTTTAAAAGTTAACACCAAGAATTGAATTGGGCTTCGAAATTCACTACACATGGATGCAGTTCTTTGAAACATGGAGTTATATGTTTTTTCTATATATCTCATGTTTTCTATATGTTATCTAGAGCCAGTCAATCTGAAGGACTGCCTCCTTCCATATGAAAGTGCCCATAATCTACAATTATCATTGGAGACATATGTCGCACCACCTAGAGAGGCTAGGTTGGTGGGTACTTGAGACAGGGCCTTTTAAGTAGCAGCACCCCAATTGTGAAACTTCCTCATGAGGGAGGTGAGATTGGCTTCTTCCCTACTTTGTTTTAGACAGGGGGTAATGACTGATCTGTTCCATCAGAATCTGTATAATGTTTGTCACTCTTCAATTTTAATTTTAATGCCACTCTCAAATTTTATTGTATGGGGTTTCTTTGTTTTTTGCTCCCGGTGTGATTTTGCTTCTGGTGAAGAGGGTGTAATATACACACACACACACACACACACACACACACACACAAGCTTTTGCCCGCGGCTTCGCTCGCGTGATGAAGAGTGACCGTGCCAAGTTTGCACAGGTCGTCATTTTCCTATAGGCACTATTTGTTCGAAGTTCCTTAAGGTCGCTGACCACTGTTTTGAATCGCTCCATAGGAAAGGTCCCCCGGGACTACATAATGGTATCCTAGCTCCCCCAGGACTACCAGCTCCCCCGGGACTACCAGCTCCCCCTGAACTACACAATGAAATCCCTACTTCCCTCCCTGGACTACACAATGAAATCCCTACTTCCCTCCCTGGGCTACACAATGAAATCCCTGCCCCCCCCGGGACTACACAATGAAATCCCTGGCCCCCCGGGACTACACAATGAAATCCCTGGCCCCCCGGGACTACACAATGAAATCCCTGTTACTCCCCCAGGACTGCACAATGAAATATCTGCTTCCCCCTCCAGGACTGCACAATGAAATCCCTGCTCCCCCCCCCCCCGGGACTGCACAATGAAATCCCAGCTCCACCCCAGCTGTGGTTCATATGAACATTCTGTTTTGACGCAGGAGAGATTTGCATATCTGCTCCTGATTGGCCCGGCCCCTGTGGCAGTTCATATGAACATTCTATATGTTGGAGCGATTTGCATAACCGCTCCTGAATGGCCCCTGTGAGCATTCGAAGTGACGCCATGGGCTCTCACCTATTTTGGGCCGTACAGGTGCAGCGAGGGTTTTTCGGAGATTTGAACTTGCCAGTCTTTGTCCTTGGGTGATGGAGAGTATGCGTGCCAAGTTTGGGGCGGATCCGTCAAAACATGATGGAGCGTATGTGACGACGCCCCACACACAGCAGTCATTCAGTCATTTCAAAAGTTTCCCTCCCTTTTCACCCCCTCAGAGAACATTCTAAATGGCCTAGGGGAGATTTGCATACCCACCTCTATTGGCCCTTGCAGGAATTCATGCGAACATTCTAAGTGTCCTATGGGCTATTTGCATAACTGCTCCTATTGGCTCCTGCAGCAATTCTGAGGTGAGGCCGATTTGCGTAACTGCTGCCCTGTTGTTTTGCCCATAGGAGATATGAGTGTGGGACGATTTTGCCCCCTTTTTTCACCCCCTTAGGGATGGAATTTCCAAAAATCCTTCCTTAGTGGGGCTCTACATCATAAGAGCAATGTTCCTTCAAAATTTCACGTTCCTAGATTAAACGGTTTGAGCTGGGCGTTTATGAGTCAGTCAGTCAGGACACTTTCTTATATATATATATATATATATATATAAATCTACCTGCAGCATTCTAGACCAGTTCCGGAATAGATTTCACAAGTAAGACCTCTAATTAAATGCTACAGTGTATCCTTACTCCCTATCAGGAGTAATCTTGTTTGGGGTACCAGCTACCCTTGCTCTCCTCCATTCTCAAAGCTACAAGGTACTCAAGTAGGCGAACTCACTTTCCCCCTCCCCAGTTGTCCATTTTCCAAATGACACTCAACATCCCAGGGCTCCTGGAGGCCACTGAGTATGCACAGTCCTCATAGGACTGGTTTTTGGTGTGTGTGTTTTACGGTGGGTGTTGTTACTGCCTTTGGGGTTTAAAAAACAAAACGAAGGAATGCTTCCACTCTAGCAGAAACATTAAAATAATTAATAATGAAATATACCACACAAATGATATGTATTATTATAAATACTTGGTACAATTCAGTAACCAATTGACAGACATGAATATGCATCATTTGTGGAACAAAGATACATTTGGACTCTTGGAAGATGGTACTTACAACATCTTGCTCAAGGAATTAAAACAAGAGGCTGCTGAGGTAGCCATTTCATATGGTCTTAATAATGAAAATGGAAATTCTTTACTCACCAGTAAATTTCTGTTCTCCTCAAATAAAGGAGGCCAGCTAGCTTGGGGAAGGCCCTGCCACTGGGAAGCAGTCTTCATTTTGAATTTCCCAGAGGAGGCGGGGCCTCCCTCATTATGTCCAGTTGATTCTTTCAACAAATCTGTACTTCTTGGGAGCCAGTGACCACCCTTCTTGTTAACGACCCGTCAAACTCTTCTTGTGACACTCAGGTTGTGAAGTGGTGGGCACTGCCTCGCCTGACTATTTGCCTAGAAAGGCCCAAGGGTGAGCCTAGCTGGCTTCCTTCACTTGAGGAGAACAGAAATTCACCAGTGAGCAAAGAATTTCCATTTCTCCCCTTGTGCAGCAGTTTGGGGATGTAAAAAACAAGTGCAACCCAGGGTGGGCCAAAAGACCCCTCAAGCTGGCCTCCTGCTAGGACAGGAATATCCTCTGGAGAACATGCTTGCCAGAAGGCTCACTCTGCAGAGGCAAACAGGTTGATTTTGTAGTGTCTGGTGAAGCTGTGCACCAATGACCATGTGGCTGCACTACAGATCTCCTCTAGTGGTGTCCTCCCCAGATGGCCACTGAAGTGGTCATTCCCCTTACTGAGTGGGCTAGTATACCTTCTGGAATACTTCAGTGGACTTCAGTATGCTGATGATAATGTGGTCTCCGCATACTCAAGGATGATCTCCAAACTATCCTAAATGCTTTTGCAGAAGCATACGAAAAACTTGGTCTTTCACTTAACATCAAAAAAACCAAAGTGCTTCATCAGCAAGTGCTTCATCACCAAGTGCAAGTTAACCCTTTGGTGATGCCATCTATCCAGCTTGGCGGGACAATACTGGAAAATGTCGATCATTTTCTCTATCTTGGCAGCTATCTTTCTGTTACAGCTAACATCGACAGTGAAATCCAGCATCGTTTGAGCTACGCAAGTGCCGCGTTTTCTCGAATGAAACATAGAGTGTTCGAGGATTGGGATATTTGTAAGAAGACCAAAACACTGGTTTATGAAGCCATTGTATTGCCAACTTTATTGTATGCCTGCGAAACATGGACTATCTATAAACGTCACTTCTACCTCCTTGAAAGATTTCATCAATGTTGCCTCCGGAAAATCTTGCGAATTACTTGGAAAGATAGGCGAACAAATGTCAGTGTACTGGAAGAAGCAAAGACTACTAGCGTTGAAAAAATGATCCTTCAACGCCAACTTCAGTGGACCGGTCATGTTGTTCGAATGTCTGACTGCCGTCTCCCAAAGCAGTTACTTTATTCCCAACTCAAGGATGGAAACCGGAATATCGGTGGTCAGCATAAGAGGTTTAAAGATGTTCTTAAGGCTAATCTAAAAAAATGCAATATAAACATCGAAAACTGGGAAGTTCTGGCCCATGAACGATCTAAATGGAGGTTGGCCTTTCACAAAGATTCCATGGACTTTGAAGAAGCCCGAGTGCAAGGTGAAAGGGAGAAACGTGCTAAGCGAAAAGCACGTCAAACGAATTCTTTACAGGACCATCTTCCATCTGGTAACCTGTGTCCTCACTGTGGGAAGCTGTGTGGATCTAGAATTGGCCTCCACAGTCACTTACGGACCCATCGCTAGAGTCTACACAATTTTTCTTTAGAATTTCCTCCTTTTAAAATTTTTCTTTTTGTAATTTTATCCTGGAAGACAATCTTACTCAGTCACAAGTGATCGCCTACTACTACTATACCTTCTGGCACTGCCAAAGTGCTGGTGGCATAAGCCAGCGTGATACTCTCACGGAGCGAGTGGGTAAGGGAGGCTATGGACACCTTCCTGCCCATAAAGAATGGCTGACGGAGACAAATAGTGTGGTATGCTGTCTGTGGGGCCTGGTTCTGCCTAGCATCCAATGTGTGCCATTCCCTTTCCTAAGGCATAGACAGTTGTGGACAGAAGGAGGGGATTGTTAGCTCCTGTGCTCTGTGTAAGGCTGTGTTAACCTTCCTGTGTTGGGAGCCAGTGTGGCGTAGTGGTGAGAGTGTTGGACTGGGACTCGGGAGATCTGGGTTCTAGTCCCCGCTCGGCCATGAAACTCACTGGGTGACTTTGGGCCAGTCACTCTCTCAGCCTATCCTACCTCACAGGGTTGTTGTGAGGATAAAATGGAGAGGAGGAGGAGGATTATGTAAGCTGCCTTGGGTTCCTTGAAGGAAAAAAGGCAGGGTATAAATATAATGAATGAATGAATGAATGACCAAACCTTCGGGATGAAGGAGGGGTCTGGGCAGAGGACCACTTTGTCCTTGTGAAAGATGCAAAGTTCCTTTACGGAGGATAGTGACCCTAACTCAGATACCCTCCTTGTGGAGGTGATGGCTACTAGGAAGGTGGTCTTCAGCATCAGGACCTTAAGGGTGGCCGTCCCCAACAATTCAAAGGGGCCCTTGATTAGCACCTTCAGCACCACATTCAGGCTTCAGATGGGAACCTCCAGACTGGGGGAGGGTTGATCAGGGAAGCTGCGCTGAGGAATCTCCAAACATGGGGTGAGTTCCTACCTGAGTCTCCTAGGATGGATTCCAGGGCCGAGACCTGCCTCTTCAGGGTGTTAGTCTTAAGGCCCACAGATAGGCCCTCCTGGAGGAATTCAGGATATCTATGATGTTTGTGGACAGTTGATCCCTCCCCAAGGCCTGAGACCAGTTGAGAAATGCAAACCAGGTGCATTCATAGGTCCTGTTAGTAGAAGCCCTCCTGGAGAAGAGGAGAGTGGAGACCACCCCGGCTCAGAATTATTATTTTATTTCTATACCGCCACATAGATGAAGCTCTCTGGGCGGTTTACAACAATTCATAAAAACAATAATACTCACAATAAAATACAGATAACAATAAAAACATACAATTTCATTACAAAAGTATAAAAACAATTTTAAAAACCCAATTTAAAATAGCAAATGACTAAACAAGTTGATAAACTAAGCTTGCCGCTGACATAACCCCCGCCGCCCCCCCAAGTGCTACTTTGAGCTGTTAAATATTAAATGCCTTGGCATAGAGGGCAGTCTTAACCTGGTGCTGAAAAGATAAAGTTGGCACCAGGCGGGACTCAGTGGGGAACTTATTCCATAATTTGGGGGGCACCACTGAGAAGACCCTCCTCCTTGTTGCCACCAAATGAGCCTTCCTTGGTTTAGCACATTCACAGCCTCACCTGCTGAAGATGGAATGGAGAAATAGAGCTGCATGTCATCAGCGTACTGATGGCAATTCACTGCAATACTCCGGATGACCCCACTCAGTGGTTTCATGTAGATGTTAAATAGCATGGGGGATAAGACCAATCCCTGAGGAACCCCATACTGGAGAGTTCACGGGGTCGAGCAGTATTCCCCAAGCACCACATTCTGGAGCCGGCCATCCAAGTAGGAGCAGAACCACTGCAAAGTAGTACCCCCATTCCCAACTCACAGACAGCCACCCCAGAAGGATACCTTATTGATGGTATTGAAAGCTGCTGAGAGATCCAGGAGTATCAACAAGGTCGCACTCCCCGTCTCTCTCCCAACACAGGTCATCATACAGGGCGACCAAAGCTGTTTCTGTGCCAAAACCAGGCCTGAACCTGACTGAACCCCCCACTTGACCTCATATCTCCCCTCCAAGGCACATGCTCAGGCCCTAGGAAGGGAAAAAACAACCTCCCCAACTAAGGGCACTGAGCAAACAAAATAGACAACAACGTTAGGGGTATCTCTTGCCCTTGTGTCACCCCCGAAGCATCTCCCCCCAAAGGGGCCTTTGGTGTTGTCCCCTTCGGGGTCACTGCCGCCAGGGTGTTGCCGCCCCACTCCGGGCCAGCAGGTAAAGACCTGCTGAGAGTCAAAAATCCCAGGTGGCAGGTGTTGCTAACCAGACAGGCCTGGGCGGAGTTGCCCTCCTCTTGACAGCGATGGAACTTCTCCCAGGAAAGGAGCCCCAATGCAGCAGCAGCAGTAGCCTCACCTGTCTAGCAGTCCCTGCTCAACCTTAAAGCATCAGGAAGCCTGGGACTTGGTGCATGATCGGCCCCTGGCTTAGGAGGTCCTGCCATACTGGGAGGACTACTGGGTCTGGTTGTTGACAGATTCACTAGGGTCGGCAGACCACAGTCTTCTTGGCCAGTTTGGGGCTACCAGGATCACCTCTGCTTGCTGATCCTTTACCCTTTGGATTACCCTTGGGATGAGGGGCAGTGGTGGGAAGGCATACAGAAGGCTCTGGGACCACTGGCTGGTTAGGGCATCTGTGAATTCAGTATGGGTGACAAATCTGGAGAGCTCGGCATTCTGGGGTGAAGCGAAGAGGTCAAGGCAGGGTAGGCCCAGCCAGGCTGTCAGCGCCCTGAGGGACTCTGGGTGGAGTGACCATTCCCCTGGGTCTAGGGAGGTCCTGCTGAGCCAGTCCAGTATGACTGGATATAAAAAATGGACCTTCTTGGGCCCAGAGGAATGGTCACTCCACCCAGGGTGTTCTATTCTGATAGAATGGACGTGTGCCTGTGCCCACTTGAACAGTCTCACTGCCTCCTTTTGCAGGGCCCTGGATCTGCTGAGTCTCCTCCTCGGACCAGAGGCCTTGTGTATGCTAGTCCTGGCAGATGGCCCCGCACCCTGTTAGGCAGGCATCTGTGGTCAGGGGGGATGTGTGCTGGTGTCTGGATGGGAAAGCCCCGAGAGGTTGGCCAGAGCAAATGACCTCCGCTGGGGGTTGCACCATTGGACTGTGGTTGTTTGATATTTCAGTTTGAAAGGCCAGTAGGTAGGTTTGCAGCAGCCTTCAGTGGAATTTTGCCCACTGCACAGAGTCCTGGCAAGAGACCATAATTCCCATCAGCTTTGCTAGTTCCTGGAGGGGTATTTTCTTCCTAGAATGGACATATGCCACCACTTGACTAGGAAGCATTTCGTCTCTTTCTTTTGCATATTTGGCATGACCTTTTTCTTGTCCTTGGTTTCAAGCAAGATCTTGTCTAGGGGTTCACCAAAGAGGTGTCTTCCCATGACTGGAACACTTGCCAGGTTGGACTTTGTCTTTGCGTCCACACCCCAGTTTTGCAGCCAAATGTTCCTTGTCACTGTGCTTGATGTTGCGGATCTTGCTTTCAGCTTGCAGGAGTCCAGGGATAAGTCTGCCAAAAAGGCTGCAGCCATGTCTGTTTTCTCCACAATCTCCTGTGCATCTTTCCCCAAGGATCTGTCTTGGAGTAAGCTGCTTGCCTTCATGTAGACTCTGCACACAACTATGATGGATGTGGTTACTGCTCAGAGGGATGTGGTCGAGGCCTCAAGGCAACTGCGGAGGGCAGATTCGGCCCATTTGTCATGCTGCTCTATTAGGAGTTCACTGTACTCTGAAGCCAGGAGCGCTTGAGAGGTGAGGCTGTCACCAGATCATCCACTCTTGGTATGGCCAGGTTCTGCATGACATCCTCCCGCAGGCAGTACACTCTGTAGCAGCAGTGATGGCTTGCCCTGGGCTTGGCTGGTCTTGACCATTATTTGCACAGGATTTCCTTAAGTTCAGGGGAAAAGGCACTGTTGGGTGCGATGGCAGGGGGCTGCTGGGAAGGCTACTGCCACTACGCTCTCCTAATCTGGGCCTCTGGTGCCGCTACGGCCTCCTCCTGGTCTGTCAGTTCTAGGATGTTGAGGCAGCTAGTAATCAACTTCGGGAAGGCCTCTGGCTGCGATGGCTTTTCTCTGCATTTGTCCCCTTTGGGAAGCTCCCCCTCCTTGGTGTCTGATAGGCGTGAGGCTCTGGGGGAAGGAGATCTGGAGTCCCAGGTGTCAGAGAAATAGTAAGAGGACAAAGAATGGAGAATGTGCCCTGTCACTGTGTCCCTCTGATCTCTGCCTCTTTGATCTACACCCTCAGCCTGGAGGTGAACCAGATCTGGATCATTTCTTCTGGAAGGGGCCTGTGTCTGGCGAGCCCCTCTCACTCCTCCCACTTCACTTGGGAGAATGGGAATGGTGGCTAGGTGTGTAGCTGTGCCTGTGACTGGATTGGGTTCTGTGTTGATAGGTCTGAGTGAGCATCAGTGTGAATGGCTGTGCCATCTATGGTGAGATCTCTCTTGGGATCTGTCTCTGTAGGAGCACTCGGCGGGGATGGTGTCACTGCTGGAGTACATATGCCCGGATCTAGGCCTGGGAGACCTCTCCTTGGCCAGTGGCCCATATGAGTCTTTGTGACCTCTGAGCATGGCCTTCCATTGGGCCTCTGTTAGATCGGAGGGGCCAGGAGAGGAGGAAGGAGACCATTCCTTTGGGCTGTGTCGCCTGCTGGTGCCCTGGTACAGGAACGCCTGATCCGCTCCTTTGGGAATGCCCCTGAGCTTTGGTGGGGGAAGCCTGTAGGGCTTGGAGACCTGGCTGGTAAGGCCAAGCTGCTGAGACTCCTCCCCACTAGTCACCCTGGAGCACCTCCCTGGGTCCTGAGCTGGCTGGGTGGTGAGCCCCCCCCCCCATTCTAGCCCGCCCACACCTATGAGGGTGGGGGGAAGGCGTGGGTTCCTTACCCCATCCGGTGCCTTCTCCAGGAGCAAAAGTGCCGCTGCAGTCTCTTTTTGTCTGCTGCTGGCTTGCATCCTGCTGCAATGAGTTCCCTGGCCTGTGTGGAGGGAGGCTGGTATAGGTCAAGGCCGCTTGTCTCCTGGACTCCGGTACCTCCTCAATGCCCTGTCCCTTGGTGCTGGGCCCTAGACACTTCCCCAACATGCCTGTGCAGTGGTGGGAAGGAAGCCTGAGGGTGTGCACACACCTGTGTGGTGGTGAGTGGGAGGTCTGTGGCCCGATCACTTCCCGGCACACCTGTGCAGTGGTAGATGGGAAGCCTGCGGCCTGGACACTTCCCTGGCGCCTGAGCAGTGGCAGACCTGACACCTGTGCTTGGGGGGGGGCGCTCCTTGGCCCAATGACCCCTTATGCAAGCCATCTACCTGTATGCCAGGTGGAACTGGCCACAGCCTCACTTCTTCTCTTCTTCTTTCTTCTCCCTTTCTTTTTTGTTGTTGCTCTCACTCTGCGAGAGCTTGGAGAAGCTGCCTCCCACCACAAGGCAGGAAGTGAAACTGGAGATCCTAGGTGTGGCCCCATCTCCTTTGGGAAGCTCAAAATGAAGACTGTCTTCCCAGGTACAAAGGCAGAACCTTCCCCAGGCTAGCTGGCCTCCTGCACTTGAGGGGAGAAATGGAAAACCAGTTTTACATTCTTATATTTGTTGTATGAGAGGTTAACTGCCCTACTAAATGTTAGTTTCTGATAGATGCTTAGAAAGATATGAAGCTATTATGATATAATACCAAACAATGGCTTAGTGTTTCAAGCATGAAGAGGCATGAGCATTAATCTTGTGTGCTTCTTCTTCCTATCATGCTGAAATTAGAAACTCAGTAGATTAGCCTGAACTGTATTTTAGAAACCGTGGTTCGAAATCCTGGTTAGCCAGATTTAGACAAAGCAGAAAACTTTGGTTTGTCACAAACTGGGATCAGAAGTTTCTAATCTCAGTCTGTGATTGGAGCACAGGTACCTGAAGCTCATTCTCATAGGGGGGGAAATGGCTTGGTTTTATGTCTGAATAGCCTTAATATAAAATGCCCATGGCTAGAAAATGTAACTCCTAATGAAGATAATAACCAATTTCAGCACATCACACAGTCATTCCAAGGCCAATTTTCACAGTAAAACAATTTCCCACAACACAGGCCTGTGGCTTACGCTGGCTCAGCTTGTCTGAGCGTGGAAAGCTAAGCAGGGTCAGGCCTGGTTATTACTTGGATGGGAGACCCCTCCTCTAGTTTCCTGCATTGAGCAGGGGGTTGGACTCGATAGCCTTGTAGGCTCCTTCCAACTCTATGATCTATGAAATCTATGAAATCTTTTAATGTCCATTAGCATGCACTCTCCACTGTTGCAACCCAACACATGTTTTCTATTTCTTGTTCTCACCAATGTATTTTTGCTTCCAAGTAGAGCAATTTTTAAAGGGTTAAAACGTGCTTATATTATATAAGGCCAGCCGCCTGAGCAACTAATATTGAAAAAGAAAAAGTGTTTCATTTGCTTTTTACATGCTTCCATTACTGCAGAAATGGGCTTGGATGGATCTCTGCTGGACTGCCATTGAAAAGGTTCTGTACCAGACACCCAGACGTTCTTTACCACTTTATGATAGTTACAGCTTCCCTGGACAAGTGACTGCTACAAAGAACAGAGACTATTATGCAAGGGTAGATACCACAGGCAGAATTCTGAATAGATTGATATTTGCAGGGGGATGCTGAAGTTCTACAGTTGGATCTAGACTATGTTAGTTGCACTTAGGTTCCACTGAAAACCAAAAGGAAAAGTTAGGGCCAAATTATATGTCCTGCTAATTGCGCAGGTGCAGCTGAGCCTGGTATTTTTCTTTACTCGATGTAACTGCATGTTTGGATCAGGACCAGTGCACTCTGGGAAGGAAGGATCAACACCACCCCCATTTACCACAAAATTCTACACCCCCCCCCATAGGAGTGTGTTTCTTTTAAACAAAAGAAAACAGTCTCCATTGAAAATGGAGATTCCTTTTTAAACCCCCCAATGGGGGGGGGGGCAGAATTTGGTGGGGGAAGTTTAATCCTTCCCTCCTGAAGTGAGCTGGTCCTGATCCAAATCAGGACCACGCACAGTTACACTGGAGTAAAGAAAAATATTAGGCTCAGCTACACCTACACAATTAGCAGGATGTATAATTTTGCCCTTAGTCATGACATTTATTTCAAAAGCAATTATGTGCAACTAACTTAGTCTGGATCCAACCCAATGTGTATTGAGTTCTGCATGTGCTGTCTTGTCTTACACAGCCATCACTACTCATGATAGCAGCAGCTCACTGTCAGTGCAAATAGAGGTAATAATGCTGCTGGCTAATATTTATTAATGTTATTTATTATATTCATATCCTGTCTTTTTCCTGCAAGGGACCCAAGGCAGCTTACATAATCCTCCTCTTCCTCTCAATTTTTATCATCACAACAACCCTGTGAGGTAGGTTAGGCTGAGAGTCAGTGACTGACCCAGTCACCCAGTGAGTTTCATGGCTGAGTAGGGACTAGAACCCAGATCTCCTGAGTCCCAGTCCAACACTCTAACCACTACATCCCACTGACTCTCTCTGGAATGTAATCTCTTGTGTGGTAAAAGAATCCTAAACAGACTCCCATCTGCAACTCTTAATAGGAAGAAGGTTTAGTATTTTAAGGAAGATAAGAGGTAATGCTCCTCTTTGGGGTTCTAGTCAGCCAGCCAGCCCTCTTCCATAATATTCCATCCCGCCCACAGGTTTTCTCCCCCCCCCCACAACAGTCACCATTTCATGGTCACTGACCATACTCAGAGCTGAATGGGCTGTTTTTGGGATTCTCCCACTTAGGGTTTTGTTTAATACAGAGATTTGTTTGTATTTCTGCAAAACCTAGCCTGCTGATACTTCCGTCTTATGTGTGGATGTTGCCATTTTGGCTACATGGCGAGCCTCACTCAGATAAGGCGATTGCTATTAGCAAATTGGATTTTAGTGTTTCCTTTGAAAACCACCTGTAAACACATATTTTTTTTCAAATATCAGGCTGAGTCTAAAAGTCTGCACCCATCTGAAAATAACAGAACTAGGGATACGAAATCCGCAATTTATTTATTTATTTATTTATTATATTTATACCCCGCCTTTTTTCCTGCAAGGCACCCAAGGCGGCTTACATAATCCTCCGTCTCCTCTCCGTTTTATCCTCACAACAACCCTATGAGGTAGGTTAGGCTGGGAGTCAGTGACTGGCCCAAAGTCACCTGGTGAGTTTCATGGCCAAGTGGGGACTAGAACCAGGATCTCCCGAGTACCAGTCCAACACTCTCACCACTACGCCCAACTGGCTCTCAATTGTCTTGATATTAAAATGAGTTTGGATTTTTATGAATTCGACCTGCAGATTCTGCAGTACCCCAGCTTTTTCCAAGTCGTGTGGATTCCGTGGACTTGCAGATCCATTGTTTTGCTTTTGGGGGGATTAGCACAAATGCGCATTTGCAAACCGTAATGGAATTCTCATATATCCCTAAAAAAAATCCGATGCCGTTAATGAGCGGATGATAGAACAAAAGACACCTGACGATCCGTGAAACACAGATGGAACAGATTTAACAAAATCTGTACATCCCTACACAGAACACACTGCAAAACATAGGCAGAAACATCAACATTATAAGTGACTTCTTAAAGTAACAATTAAAAAAGCCATTAAAACAGAATAAACATTCTAAGTCATAAAAGATATAGAAAGCAGTCAGTTTCTCCAAGTCATCATTAAAAGAAAGAAAAAATTGTATAGAACAAATATATGCTTTCAAGTATTCATTAAAAAGTGTGACAGACATGTGACCATAGATTTCACCAGGAAGCTCTCCCCGCAACTAATAATACTTTTCTTACAAGCCTAACTTCGCAGGGCTACAACCAGAAGAATGCAGAGAAGCACTACAATACAGTGCTTAAAGCAATACAAAAAACCCTCGGCTGGCATTTAAACATTTTCCTGCTGTGAAGGCCTCTAACAAACTCATGCAACCCTTGCTAAATGATGAATGAAAGGAAAAGACTGCATTCCACCAATGAATAAATGTAGAACAGTTAAGGATGCTTCCAGACAAGACTTTTATTGTGCAATCTCACTGCCTCATTCGTACAATTTTATGGGGGATCCAGACGAAGCTGCCTTCAATTTGTAGCCTTCCCATGTTTTCCTCCCACTTCTGTCTTTTTTCTTACCAGAAAAAATCCATTAAGGAAGAAAAGATGGAATAGCTGCACAATGCCTTTTGATTAGGAGCCCTCCATCAGGAAACACACTTAGTCACAATTAAAGAATCATTACAATCTGCCCTGCCTCATAAACACTCCACTGTATATGTATACATCTTTACAAATATACGACTGAAGAAATAAGACAACAATAAGAGCACAAGGGTGAAATCCAACAGTGTCTCAGAATGAACACTGCTGGCAGGCCAGGCTTCCCTCCCACCCCCCTACCCACCCCCCTGAGGGGCACCATCCAGAGTAGATTTGGGGGGTGGAGTGCAAGGGGAGGAGAGAGAGGGGAAGTACCATTGTGCAAGCATAAGTCCATTCATGCAATTGGATGTCACACAAAAGCACTGAACGCATTTAAAAAGGAACCTTTGAAAGAAATTACAGTCAAATAGTGCTAGAGTATGCACTTGCACATCACCACCCTACCCCAAAAAAATAAAAAATAAAAGATTAGCATAACAGAAAGACAGCAGTCTATGTGAAAGCATGGGGTTTCCAGTTACAGGCATAACATGGACATTCCTATAGCCCCAGTAGTAATGGCTTTAAATCAGGGGTGGGCAACTTGTGGCCCTCCAGCTGTTTTGGCCTACAACTCCCATCTTCCCTCACCATTGGTTATGATGGCTAGAACTGACGAGAGTTGTACGCCAAAACATCTGGAGGGCCATAAGTTGCCCACCTCTGCTTTAAATAGAGTTATATAAATCCATGTAAGTCTACCAACAGTTATTAGCCATGATAGCGAAATGAAACCTCCATGTTCAGAGGCAGGATACAAATAATGAGGCTCATGTATGCCTGATCCCCTTTTTCTAGTTAACGGAAGCCCTGTGGTTACATGGGGACTCTCTAGGCTTTGAAGCTCTCATTCAGTGTCAATCCCTTCAGCTTTCCTTTCATAGCTCTGCAAACACACCACAACTCTGTTTACATCATCCTTTGCTCTGGCACAACTGGGAAGTGCTGCTGCACTTATGTCCTGCTTGTGGGATTCTATGGGCAGCTGGTTGGCCACTGTGCAAACAGAATGCTGGACGAGATGGATCTGATCTTGGTCTGATCCAGCATGGCTCTTATGTTCTTATATGACTTCCTAATCTTACTGCACTGAGTTTTGCTGCCACAGCTCCCATGTCCTTTTTCCTTTCCAGGTGATGGTGAACTGACTAGGCCTTTGGAAGGATAGCCATTATTCTGTCTTACATCATATCTCCAAGCTCTACAATTCTCAAGCAGTTGCCTGTAATATAGAGTCCTTACTTCTATGTTAAAATACTTTTAAGGCGCAATCCTCTGCATGTTTAGACTGAAAAAAGTTCCTACAATTCCCAGCATTCCCCAGTCAGGATGGCTGGCTAGGGAATGCTGGGAGATGTAGGACTTTTTTCTGTCTAAACATGCATAGGATTGCACCCTTAAAAGGCAGCATTTAGATATACTTTACTATATGAAATAGCAGAATTTTAGGGGTAACAAAAGACCCAGTTTTAATATATTAGTATCTTACTACTGCTTGTATCATTCTTCCTCACTGTGGCAGATAGGATAACCTCCATGCTCCTTCCACCCTCAAAAACATCTAGCTGGCTGATTTCAGCCATCTAAATGATTTCCCTCTCCTTGCAAGGAAGAGAGGTTGAGGCGCCACCTGGATTCCTCGGAATCCGGCGGAGCCTCGCCCCTCCCCACCCCCAGGAACACCCACTCCATAGGGGAAACAAGCATGGTATTCTGTGCTCAGTTCCCTTCTGGCATGGAAAGAACTGTGGCAGCTACGAGGTGGGGGGGGGCACTCTAAGAGATTTCCGAGGTTGCAGCTTCTTTTACAGCAAATCCTGTGTCCCCCCAGACAAGGTCCGAGGGACATAGGACTGCACCCTGATTGGAGTAAGCAGGACTAAATGAAGCCTGCAGAACTTGTGACCCACATCTCCACTGCCGTACATTAGCCAAGTATGGTGGCACACCAAGGCTCAATATACCATTTTTGCCTGCCCACTACAAAAGCAGTGGGGTTGTCAAAACACCCATCAGGCTAAAATACATAACTGGAGGACTGCGTTCAGCTTGGTGGGCCAGATGTTGTGCAATTTTAGGGTCTGGATGGAAAAATATCAAGCTTACAAATAAATAACAAACACAATAAGTATTTAAAATTAAAACTGCATCTGCAAATTTAACAGTATCGCCAAGTGTACTTTGTAATAGTTGCTGATATTTCTGTTATGTGAAAATGTTGCTGTGGAAAGAGAATGAGATTACGAACGCTTTGTACAGCCCACCTACTTTAAGCAATAAGCGCCATGCATGTCACATGCTGCATGTGAATTGCACATACAGTGAGAACTTCAGCTGAATGATAGGTTATCAAAACAACACCATTAATTTCAACTCCATTTACTCAAATAAATGTAAAATCACTGAAGTTTCAGAATTTGAATTATCTTCTCTTGCTTCTATTGTGTGGTGGCCACAACCCCCAAGTACACATAGAAAGAAGTAGGGGCAGATAAATGGGGCACTTTAGGCAGACTGATGGAATGTCAGCAAAACAAGCATATCAAGCTGCATAGAAATATGATGGTTTCAAGTGGCATTAGCCTAGCCTAGAAGATGAACTGATAGACGAGAGAACAAAACGGGGGGGGGGGGGAGTGAAAGGCAGTTCTCTGACTACCGAGAGAGTAGTACTGTAGGCCCAGCATTTCTGCCCTTCACATGGACGATCTACAGAGGAGCTACTTTGCTAAATTTGCAAGCTTTCATGTATAAGAGACTACCAGGAAAGTGATCCTGCAGACATCACCACTAGTAACTACAGACTTGTACCCCACAAGTGCTTAGCTATTAGGTGCCTGGAGAACTAAGAGGAAATCTGGGCAAGACAATCTTCATCCAAACATGACATATTAGAGCACATACTGGGATCATCCTTTGCTCACTCTGGAAAGATGTTTGGCCACCCTCTGTCCTAAGGAAAAGTGCCATGGAACAAAAACAGAGAGAGTGGAGGTCGCACACAGCTTTCTGAGCTTTGAAGACCAAGCCTACATTTGAAAAGGAAGATTATTTTTAAGTATGAACAAATATGTAATCCTAATATTGTGAAATAAAAGAAAGGCATCTTATCTTACCTTGAAGCATCAAAGCTGTCATATGATCCAACAGTATAGTGTCTAAACAATTTCTTTGTTCTATCTGCTCGAGTTTCTGTTCAAAATGAAGACAGAATATGTTTAATAAGAATTTTCTATGGCCAGGAATATAATTATGTGCTCGTTTTATAAATTGCCATAAAAGTTGCAGGGAGTGGGAGAAAAGGGAATGCTGGCAATCATCAGTGCTATTGTCCAAATTTTTACTATAACTTACTATTATTAATTTTGCCTAACAAAAACAAGAAAATGCATTATTTGTAATATTTATACACAAGTACATAATAAGAAATTCCTAACATTTATTTAAATTAAACATGCAGCAGGTGAATTCATGCCATGGCAGGTCTTTCATAACAGATAGGTAACAGATACGGGGGTGCCTTTGAGATTTACTAGGCCAGAACCAGAGCACACTGTATCACCACTCTCTTCTTGCATGATAGTGGCAAAAATACCGTACATCACAGTGTACACCAATGCTAAAGAAACCTCTTTTATCCTTGTTCAGCAAGGGAAGGTTCTATATTTATTTTATATTGTATTTTATGGTTTTAACTGTTGTAAACTGCCCAGAGAGCTTCAGCTATTGGGCGGTATAAAAATGTATTAAATAAATAAATAAGGTGTTTGAGGTGTTATCATGAAGCATGTATTTTGGATTCACTTTACATTTCAAATTTGGCTTTTTGGCTCGGACATATGTAACTATAATTTCTAAGTTTTTACTAGATGAAAACTATCCAGATACTAATACATGGCTTATTAGGTCAGGAGTCACTTACATCATATGTTATTGAGTGTTAGTCAGTGAATATAAATTCTTTCAGGCCATAAGAAGTTGTAAGTTTAGCTCCTCCAAAGTGCATTCAAACCACATACTTTCTCATCCCACCATATCTCCCATACCCGCCCACTCCCACTCATGCAAGTGATAGGCACTCCACTTCCCCATAGCATCTGAGGAGGACCGAGAACTACTTCTTCTGATTCTGAGAAACAAACACATGCACACGAAGAAACTCCCAACTCCAACACTCAGTGTAACTTCAGAGAACAAAAACATAAATGCACTGTACACCCATATAGTTTCATAGCTCCCGACGGCATTGCTCACAGGATAAGAATAAGAACCCAGGCTACAAAGCTTAAGATTCTTCATTTGGTTTTAACCCATTGACTCATTTGTCCATATTTCATTTTGACTCTCTACTGTGGGGTTTATCAGGCCCAGTTCCAGCACCAACATCTCCCAACTTCAGTCAGAAAACATGCAGATACTGAAAAGCCCTGGCATGCCATCAATATTTATTCCAACTTTCCTAATGTATTTTGTGATAACATTATATAATTAATATTGAATATTTCATATATATTACTGGCATGCCAGGGTTTTGCAATATCTACCTGTTTTCTGACTGAAAGTGTGTGTGTGTGTGTGTGTGTGTGTGTGTGATGCTGTACTGCAGAGATAGGTGAGCTCCCCCACACCAAAAAGAGAAATAGGGTAGCTTGCCTAATTTCCAAACCAACCCTCATGAGTCCCTTAACCTCGCCTCTCACCCACTAACCTACCCCTCTCACCCCATCACGAAACCTCAACTCGCAAGGAGGCATGCAGAGAGGGAGAGAAGGAAGGAAAAGAAAGAGGAGGCAGCACTAAAGACTGGAAGTGGGGAAATAACCACCTCACAGGGATCCTCTTACCTAAAGGGGTGTTTCCCCCACTAGCAATAACCAAAGAATTTGCAGGTAGACAGGTATCATGGAACTTTGTGAGCCACCATATGCTCCTAACACAATAAACTGTCAGAGGCAGGCAGAAATTGTGGCTTTTCCTGGCCATGCAAAGCTGTCATTTGAAGCTGGCACTTGTACATGCTTTGAATACCCCATAATTCCTGGCTGCAAATACTTCTCACAGCTGGAAGCAGGGATGTTGAAGAGTCCTTGGTCTCGAGTCACGAGTCGAGTCACGAGTCTTTGGACCCGAGTCTCGAATCCGAGTCCAAGTCCTTGGTCCAAAAAGGTGACTCACGAGTCCCGAGTCCCGAGTCACTCCCAAAGCTGACTCCATGAGTCCCTATTAAAATCAATGGGGTTTCCCCCCAACAAAATAAAGCTACTTCAGATGTGTGGCTTAAATAAATAAATTCTAGGCACAAGTGTGCCTTTTTATCTCAAAACTCTGCCACTGATTTTGACAAGAACAGACCAGGCAGACAAACCCAAAATAACCAGGCAGGCAGAGGAGGCGGGGAACCCCAAAGCAGGCAGGCAGAGGCCTTTGTCTTGGACAATTCAAACTGTGGAACTGGTTAAGAAGAGACCAGGCAGGCGGAGGAGGCAGGGAACCCCAAACAGGCAGGCAGAGGCAGCCAAACCCAAAATGTCTGAAAGGTTGCATTAGGAAAATGATTTTAAAAAATAAACTTGGATTGTTACTGCAACTGGGTCCAGGCAGCACCTGCAGGTGGCATCAAGCAGGGATGTTGACGAGACCTTGGTTTCGAGTCCCGAGTCGAGTCTCGAGTCCCATTAAAAATATTCGGACTCGAGTCCGAGTCGAGTCAGAGGGGGGACTCAGTCCGACTCACGAGTCGAGTCCTCGAGTCCGAGTCCCCATCCCTGGCTGGAAGAGGCCTCAGTAGGGCCCCATGAAGCTGTCATTTTGGATTTGGGGAGGAAATTTAATCTAAGCCAGAGAAGAATTTAGGAGCCTCATAATGCTCACCTCTTAATTGAAATGAGCATTACAATCCACTGAAGCTCATATCCAGACCCAGGCCCAGCTAGTTTCATCAGCATCTCTACATGACATACCCTTAGCGATCAGAACAAAAACAGAAAGGTTCCCATTCCCCACCAGTTATCAAAATGGCACACTTGCATCTAGTTGTATAGATCAAGAGTTGCCTCTAAAATTTTTATTCATACACTTGATCCTTCCTAATGGAACCAAAGTAGTAGACTTCACAAATCTTACAGAGCTTGGTATTCTGTTCTTATTCTTTTAGGGCTGTGAGCCACAGGTAGGAAAATCCCATTTTGGGATAACACTAAGCAACGTCCATCAGACATTTTAGTTGTGTTAGTTTTAAAATGAAGTACGGTAAAACAATTTAGTCTGATATTTCCTGCTCAGAAATTAATCATCTGTATTTTAAAGATGGAATATGAAATAATAATAGATTTATTAGTATCCCATTTGTCTACTAAAAGTACCTAGAGCGACATATAACATAATTATGAAAATATGTTCTACTCAAAGTGTTACAGAAGTTTAAGCAGGCAGGAAATAGACAATGGTTACCCACAACCCACATTTCACCTAGTATAGTGGACAACTTTGATATCTACAGTTGTCTCATTATACTTTAAAATATATATGCTAGTCATGCCATATTTAAAATGAAGCAACAAAGCTTTAAAAACTTTGTCAAAGCACTGAGTGCAGTAATGTAGCAGTTTAACTACTATACAACACAGAAAACAGTCAACTTCTCAATCTGGATGGCTTAAATGAAATCCTTTTAGATTTTGGTTATTAATGTGTATTAGATTCAGAAGAGTGAAAAAGGATTTAAATGTAGGTTTGGCCTGGTGCAAATGTAACAGCGCTGATCTTTTAGCCATATTCAAGAGACTGGGAATTTGACCAGTTGGTAATGCTTGAACATATTATTGTCACTTCCCTATGCCTAGTCAGTTTGAGCTAAGCAGGCTGCTGTGTAGGCACTGTGCAAAAGTATGTTCAGTGATTGAAGATCAAAGCAAATCACAGAAAATATGAATGTGATTTATCTGCTTTCAGTCCATGTCTATTTTTTAATCCAAGTCCTGGACATTAATCACAACCCAAAGCTGTGCAAAAGTTCCCAAATTTTTAGTCTGCAGGGAACTTCTCTGACCAGGCTCAGGGAGACGCTTGAACCAGAATGAGCGGAAGCTTAGGCAATCTATTTATATCCTTTCTCTAAGCCCTCCCTCAGTCCATATGACTTGTTAGAGCAGGTGTCAGGGCTTTTACAGTCACATAGTCTATGCAGGTGGGTAGTGGGAGTATCTGAAAGGGAGGAAACCCAAGCTTTAATTCATTCAAATATGGGAGCTTTTTGAGCTTAGCTAAGCACAGCTCCTTTGTTCCCAAGCCTCAGGAGCTTGATATGTGTCTGTTAGGCCACTAAGTCAGGGACAGGGACTATCTTCCCTGGACCCTTAAAATCAGCCTTTGCAGGCTTTCAGGGCTGTTCCAAGACGTTTTGCTGCCTAAGACAAAATACAAAATGTCTTCCCCACCACCGCCAATTCCAAGTACAGAAGCCAAAACAGGCTAGCAGCAGAATCTTACTTCTACACTGGTGGCAGGACAGAGTCCTCCAGCAATCCTGAAGGCAGCAAGCGAATTTAGTGGATGAAGGGCAGACCTCATAGCACACACAGCTCTGTCCAACACCTCCCTGCTGCACTCCAACATCTGCTGCCTGAGGCAGTTGCCTCTAACTGTAGGGCCAGCCCTGGAGGCTTTTGCACTGCTATATGTCTGGGCTGTGATTAGTGTCTAGGATTCAGATGAAAATAGATTTTTTTAGGAACAGTTCAAAATAAATGTGAAATAAGTGTATCAGTATACATGTGCCAACATTATGAGCAGGGAGAGAACTCTTAGAAGAGTAAGATTTTTTGGGAGGAGTTCTTGGGGGAAAAAACCCTCATAAATACAAAGCTATTTCTAAATCAAGTCCAATGGAGTTTGTAATCACCATTATAATATGTGGAGCCACTCAAAGACCAATCTTGAAAGTGAATTAAAGACACTGTATAAACTTTGACAAAGCCTGTAAACACTAAAATTATTATTTGAGACTTCAGAGGAGTCAGCTGCAGCAGCAAACTAGTTTCTAAGGTATGATCTCAGAGTTCTATTATCGTACTGAAAGTGGGTGGGAGGAAAGGCAAAATGCAGTTAGAGGCAACACTGTTCAGTTACCTAACATACATAAAGCATGTGTTCCATTGTGATAATCTCAGTCTTCCTTAAAGTACAATTGCAGGACACTGTAGAAGCTGAGGCGATATCAGTATTCCTCAGGTTCATTGTAAAGGGTTTTCCCCCCCTTTCATTTCAAGAACATACAAACTTCCTATTTCCCTCATCAAAAGAGGCTGCAAGGAGACATTGGGAACTGAAAATTATTTGTATTCCATAAAAATAGTTCCTGAATAAAATGATCTCTGCTATTGGGTGGGGCCCAGAAACCACAAGGAAGCCAGAACACATAAATAATTGAAAGTGTTTTTTAAATACCAACAGCAAACATCTCACAGGAAAGTGTTCCTATTCCCTTAAGTGAATTCACTTCACTTTTAACACTTTGTCTAAAGAAACCTTGTCAAAACCACCTAGCACCAAGACTAAGATACCTCCTCTCCAATATTCCTTCTCTTTTATTTTATTACACAGCTCTGATATCTCTGAAATCATATAGTTGTCAAGACACTAAATTTCTCTCCTGCTTTCCGTTCCCGCTACTCCAATTAGTTGCTTCCTTCCTTCTTTCCTTCCTTTCTTCAGCACTATGGATATAGAAAGGCCACACTGCCCAGCTTTCAGCTGGAGTTGGGATTTTCATTTCACATTTTGTGAGAGGCAAAATTGCAATGTGTCTGCATGCAAGTTAATGGAACACTACAGCATCTGCATTCAATTGGGTTAGATTTGAAAGGATGCTTGAGAGAGAAATTTAACTAGAATTATCTATCTGAGTTATGTTTTGTGTGGAAGAATCTTTGTTTTGCAAGAAATCTAAAAATGGCCATTGACAGAAAGTGAGCTGGTGCAGGTAGTCAGGGTATAACTTTCACGGCAGCATTTTTGTGCCCTATTTAACAACCTGAAGAGTCAAACTAGCTGTCATGTTAATTGTGTAGAATGTAGTTGAGGGTTGCCATTTTCCTTCTTTTTTACTCTAGAGTAACTGTGCATGGTTCTGATTCAGACTGGGACCATAGTGCACCAGGAAGGGAGGGGTTAACCTCCCCTCCGTTGGGTTCCTGACACCCCGCCCCCACATGCCAGGATTAAAAACAGAAAAAAGCTTCCTCAAGAGTTTTTTTTAAAAAGCCTCAGCTATGTGCTGTGTACTTAATGTAACATGAAGTTTGACCCTAAGATGCAAAATACACATGATACTGGAAGATCGAATCTCCTGTTGCTGTTTTGTGCATAGAAATGCAGGCTTGGGGTGAAATGTAGGCTACCAACTTGACTGCAATACCGACACAGGACTGGGGGAAGAGGTAATCCTTTTCTAGTGCATTTCATTTTATCAGTACCACTTTCACAAGCTGCTTTTGCATCCCTGAGATGAGAAAGAATTAGAGGGAACTCCTTCAAGGTGGGAAAGCCACTTGGGGAGTGATATGGTGATTTTGATAGTAAAAATTGCTTGCAGGGAAAGGGTTAATCACCTTCTTATCCACCACCATTTCTACAAGTAACTTTGTAAGCACACCACCACCGCACACACATACTCCTTAAAAAAGATATCTACCAGATTAATCCTGGATCTTTCAATATCATGTATAGTTTGAACAAGATTGTTGTACAAAAGGGTAGCTAGAACATATTCAATATAATAACGTTGGGCTAGATTGCAGGATAGTCAAACTTGTGTTTCCATTTTGAATTGCAAGGTTGTTGTAAAGCACTCTCTCACAGACTCCAACCCCCTTTCACTATACAATATTAACAGTGAACTACATTACAGGACTGTTGTAAGCTTTTCTCTCAGCCACAGGCCCTCAAGCAGCAATATAGGGGTGACAATGGACTGTCTTTGCATTTGTAGCACAATTTTAAAAAATGTTTGAAGAGAGTTTTTTAAGATCACATTTTTCACATAAAATAAGACCTGTATTAGAAAATGCATAGGACATTCAGTTTTTAACTTAATACAGTTTTTAAAAACTACTAAAGCCATGGTGCTAACCAGAAGGGGTTATAAATCCAGCATCGTCTGAGCTCCGCAAGTGCCGCGTTTTCTCGAATGAAACATAGAGTGTTCGAGGATCGGGATATTTGTAAGAAGACCAAAACACTGGTTTATGAAGCCATTGTATTACCAACTTTATTGTATGCCTGCGAAACATGGACTATCTATAAAAGTCACCTCCAACTCCTTGAAAGATTTCATCAACATAGCCTCCGGAAAATCCTGCGAATTACTTGGGAAGATAGGCGAACAAATGTCAGTGTACTGGAAGAAGCAAAGACTACTAGCATTGAAAAAATGATCCTTCAACGCCAACTTCAGTGGACCGGTCATGTTGTTCGAATGCCTGACTGCCGTCTCCCAAAGCAGTTACTTTATTCCCAACTCAAAGATGGAAAGCGGAATATCGGTGGTCAATATAAGAGGTTTAAAGATGTTCTTAAGGCTAATCTAAAAAAATGCAATATAAACATCAAAAACTGGGAAGCTCTGGCCCATGAACAATCTAACTGGAGGTTGGCCTTTCACAAAGGTTCTATGGACTTTGAAGAAGCTCGAGTGCAAGGTGAAAGGGAGAAACGTGCTAAGCGAAAAGCACGTCAAATGAATCCTTTACAAGACCATCTTCCATCTGGTAACCTGTGTCCTCACTGTGGGAAGCTGTGTGGATCTAGAATTGGCCTCCACAGTCACTTACGGACCCATCGCTAGAGTCTACACAATTTTCTTTAGAATTTTCCTCCTTTTAAAATCTCCTTTTTGTACATTTTCTTTTTTATCCTGGAAGACAATCTTACTCGGTCACGAGTGATCGCCTGACTGACTGACTGATAAAACCCTTGGCCTTGTTCCCTCAGCTGCAGATTCCCCCTTAAAGAAACGGAGAGTTCAAACAAAAATTACCCAGCTCCTTACAGATAAGAAGAGGGTGGCGAAGATGGAAGATAAGAAATCACACTCCTCCAGATCCCAAACTGGACTGGACCTTGGATCTCAAAGGAAACCTCTGTGACTATAGAGAGGACCATGACTCGATCAGTCTCGCAGCTGAGTTGACTCTTGCTGAGAGCTTGGCATCTCAAGTGCTTCATCAGCTCCCTAACGAGCTTAATTGGTCTCTGGATAAGTCCTCTGATAAAGTTAACCAGTTAGAGGAACTAATGCTAAGGCAAATCTCAGAACTGGCTCCAAGCAAGGGAAAAGAAAGCAAGCAAGAAATACCAGTTCAACTCTGCCTTATAGATAAGGAAGATCTATCAATTGTAGGATGTCTTGCAACGTTAACTGAGGATACTGAACACATAAAATCTTATTTGGCCGAGTGCAATAAACTCTTAACTATTTTGGCAGAAATCTGTAAAAATGTAGGGTCAAGACCCGATAATGAGGTCAGTGGTCCGAGGACTAATATTAACAACCCCCACACAAACAATGCTAATACATCTGGGGGGAAAGTGTGCAATAAGAGAGACAAGTAAAAGGCGGGCTATAGCTATGAAGAAAAGCAAAAATGTAAAAAATGTAAAGCCAGCCCGCTATAAAAAAATGGATTACAAAAGACTTTTTAAACTGCTTGATAATAGTCCAAAACTGAAATTTAACCAAAACATTCAGAAGTCTTCTATGAGAAGGGAAGCAAATCAGGATGTCATCAAATTTCACTCTGATGTTGCAATGGGGATTGCAACTCAGTCCCCTGCACACACACCAACCCAAATGCAGGGCCCTGTTAATAATAACCTACTAACATCTTGAAGATTGCTCTTAAAACTTCCACAGGCAAAAAGCAAACCATTCCGTTAGAGAAGGTATGTGTTCAACTTAAAAGGAATTATATCTAGTTCTTCAAAGGGTATTTTAACTATAATACTACTAATGTGTTCAAAAATTTTGCTTCTGTCCTTACAATTTAGACGCTTGTTAATCCATTACAATTTAAATGCTTGTTAGGGGTAATTCACTAACAATTCCCAGACAGAACATTTGTTGAAAAATATTAACTACGGCAACTGACATCCAAAAAGACCACAAACATTTACATTAGTAGAATTTATTGAGGGAATTTACTTAAGAAAATAGTGAGTGCTGGGGATTGTTTCCTTCTTTGCCTTTCCCCTCTCTACCATTTGCACTGCAGTCCATTTTAGCAGCTGTACGCTAGTCACCAAGGAAACTACTGTAGGCTGATCTTTGATTGGATATGTTGCCAGAGTTGTGGGCAAAGTTTAGTGGTCTATTGTGAATAAGAATGCTGTAAATAGTATTTATATTTTCCCCTGAGGCAGGAAGCAGAATATTAAGGATTACAATGGGGAGGGAATAAATAAGCATTCCCTCCCCAAACACTGTGTTCCCTGGTAAGGATTGCCCCATCACACGCCGTAATTTACAAGATATGTAAGAGGTAAGAGACCTATCTAGGGAATTTCTAGTTTGGCCCTAAAAGCTTACAAATACAGAACACATTCTGGAAGATGGAGTGGCCAGAAGCTGCCCAGTTCTGAGATTCTAGGTTTACTGGGGCAGGATCTGATCAGCCAGTCCACTCACCTGACCTTTCTCCTTTGGACCAGGACACATGTGGTGAAGATTGGTATTAAAGCTCTAAGTGTGCAGCTTCCAAAGCTCTCGATGCATGACCTGCCCATGTGTGTGTGATGCATGACTTTTTTAAACTTGGAAATTCCTAGCCAAACTGATTGCTTGAGTCAGGACTCATGAGCCAGGATACTGTTCTATAAATTACATACATATTTTAAAGTTCAGATCAATCAGTGTGACACACCCCGCTGCCCCCACCTTTGTGGAAACATTAAGTAGCATGCTTATCTGTTTTTAACTACCTTACTCTTTCGTTTTATGCAGCTCCCTTGCTCAAGCTATGGGCCTTTATACTCAGGCCCTGCACCCAGGTCACTATACTCCCCTCTGGTATCCTGCTTGCCTCTCACCCGGGATTCATGGAAGATGCTCGGCCTCTTACACTCAGGCTCCCCTTCCCAATCCCTGAGACACACCAGGATTGCCTGGGGCTCTCCCCTTTTACCACAAGCCTTGGGCCTCAACAACCTCAGGCTAACTAGGGTCATGACCTGACTACCATTATTTCCCACGCTGCCCCCTTCCTCTTTCTCCACCGAGATTGCTCCCAATGATGTGTGTGTTCCTTCTCTCAGTCACCCACTCTCACACTAAGGGTTAACAGTAAAACAAAACAAGTTTATTTCTACAGATGGAATCAAATGATACATTCAGGTGCTTGCCTATCTTATACCAGATACTGTATTTCAACTCCAGGCTGAGGTAACTTTTCCACACAGTGTTCCATTTCCAGTCTCTACTACTGATTCTGATTCTGTCACTAGATGTTTCCTATTCCCATCCCCAAACCAGAATGAATGTTAAACTGCCTTTCAGGCTCTCTGCCCCTTGCCAACATTCTGAGCATTGTGATTGGCTTTGGCCTCTCAGGGAGGGAGGGGCAGAATTCCACCTGTCTGTCACAATCAGCAATCAATGAACATAAACCAACACAGAAGTTGCATTTCTGAGTGCCTTTTTCAAGGCATGCAGACCACATAGCAAATCAGCAAAGAAGGACAGGTTGCTAACTTGTAACTATTGAAGGCACACAGGTGGGGAAAACAGCTGAGAATACTTTTTAGGGCTCTCGTAACAGACAAAAAACCTCTGAGACGTTTGAAAGGAAGCTGTGCAGTTTAGGTAAAATGCCACAGCCTAACAAATAGCCAATGTATAGAGTGAAATCTCTAGACTGGAAGATGGGTCCTGAAAGAAATGGTAGATAATGTCTTGGCTGTAGTGGAAGGACAACAACACTTTGGGGAGGCAAGCATATCTAGTTAGAAGACCACCTTGTCTCTATGGAGGGCCAAGTATGGTGGGTCTATCTGGAGAATAGAGAGTCCACTGGCATGATGGCCAGACAAGATAGCGATCAGGAAGGCTACCTTCATAGTTAAAGTTGCAGGTAGCTATTGGTTAAAAGGGCTTGGACATCAATGTGGTTAAGAGCACTAAGGAGCTCAACGTAGGGAAAGATACTGTCATTAGAGGGTAAAGGTTGGAAAGACATTTCATGAAACATTTAAAAGGGCACAAGAAAAGAAAAGAATAGTAAACCCCAAGAGTGGTATGCTGAAATTGCTGACAAATAGACTTTCAGGGAGTAAACAGCAAGGCGGTCTGCCCTGAGAGCTAGCAAAAACTATACAACAGTTTTCAACAGGAACCTAATAAATGTAGTGAAGTGGGCCCACTTCAGGTTGTAGGATCAGCAGGTAGATGGCTTCTGTGCCACATCTAGGACTCACTGGAGGTCCAGCTCAAAGGCAGAGTGGGGTATATTAACCAAACTATGAGGCAAAGGGGCTGTAGATTCAAGTGATGAACCCACCTATGCTATTGAGAGATCAAGCCCACTGCATGCAGAAACAGGTGATATGTCTTGTGAGACAGGAGGATGAGAGTGGTAAACCAAGTTTGCTAGGGCCACCGAGGAGTTACCAATATGGATGCGGTCCTGTCTTGCCAGGGCTTTGCTAGCATCTTCATTATTGATGGAATCGGGGGGAAAGTATATAGCAGTGGTCCCTCCAAGCTATAGAGGAATGCATTCCCCGGCAACGTAGTGTCTGCTCCTGCTCTGCTGCAATAATGTGAGAGCTGCGATTTTGAGTGTGGTGAAGAGAAACATTTCCAGCATCCCCCAACAACAGAAGAGATTATGAACCATGCCTGGAGCTAACATCCACTCATGGGAACTTGCATGAATAAGGCTCAGGAGGTCTACGAATGAGTTGTCCTTTTCTGCTTAGTGCACCACCAGTAGGGATATGTAGCATTGTATACATCAATCCCAGAGGGCTGCTGACAGGTGCAACAGTATCATAGATTGTGTGCTCCCATTTGTTCAGGTAAAACATGGTCATGAAGTTGTGATACATGGTCACAGACATGTGTCTGTGGTGATGATATGGAACGGGGATGGCAGTATAAATGCGAGCCCTTGAAAGAAGTTCTGGTGGTTATTATTGAGTGGAAACCTCTTTATTATTGAGTGGAAACCTCTAATTGACTTTTTGCAGAGACTGGAAAATAATGATTTGTTTGTTTGTGGATTTATGGAATAATAAGTGAATTTGGGACAATGGGAAGAAAGAGATTTCTCATTCTGATTATCGAGTAAGAAAAATTATTGTTACCTATATTTGCTGTAGAAGAAAATCGGAGGTCTATTTTGTTTTGTTAATTGTTACATGTTTCATATTATGTGTTTGTTTTATATAGAAATAAAAAATTTAAACCAAAAGAAGTTCTGGTGGCTGGTCCACCAAGAAAGAGAACAATGGACCAACCCTGACAGAAAGAGACAGACATACTGCAAACCTACGCAGTATCGAAAAGTGCCAAGAAATCAACGCTGTAGAATTCTCATGTATAGCCTGGGAGACAGGGTAACTGTAATAATAGCCATCACCAGGCCAAAAAGTTTCTGAATGGAGACTGCCACCATAGAGTTACTGTGGAAGATGCTGTGTACCATACCAGTGAGGACTAGGGCTTTGTCTACTGTTTCAACCCAAAACAATTAGAGAATTCTATCCTGAAAGGATTTATCCAAGAGGGCAGAAAAGGAACTTCCTTTAAAAAGCATCTATTCTGATGTGCATTTTTCATATTAGTTCCGAGTCTGAAGCAATACATTGTGTGCAATTTATTTTCAGCACCATATGGTTTTGGTACAGATAAATGCAGAATAACTAAGAGAAACATTTGTTTGATTAAGAAAAGCAAATTATCTACAAATAGTTTCCAAACTAACTCATATAATCTCTATACTGACTGTATATTCCTATAATCCTCACAATCTGGGTGGTCCAGAAGCCCAAAAACTGGCTAGATTAATCTTGTAAATTATAAACTATCAGGGAGTATGTGTGCTTTTTATTTTCATTCCAGCACACTCAATTGTACCTGAATGCGGCATTGGTATTGATATACAAAGGGATAATGCCATCTATTGGATATTAATATGAATGAAGTGTGCAGATTTAAGGTTAACTCCCACAATCAATTCAGCACTCACATATCACCCATGACACTACCTGTCATACTCAGTAGGGTTGTGTTCACAGTAAATGACTAATTAATAGTGACAACATCCTGTTATCCCCAAGTCAAATGTGTTTCAAACTGAATATTTTAATTCTTCCACTGACAACCATCAAGGAGAGAAAGACAAAACACCTAACCCTTGTTTTAAAGTATTTTGAAAAATCAAAGCAAGTTTATATGGGCATGGCACAAGGAAAGGCTTTCATTACGAAATAAAATGGAGGAGAGACAAAAGCAATTTGACTTTTGTAATCTAAACTACTACCAAACCATCTTACTCCGCATTGCCTAATTTGGAATAATGGCAACCATTTGATCAGAGATACCAAGAAACAAAGCACTGGAATTCTAATCTATTTTACAGCTAGCTTTATTTTAAAATAAAGGGGGGGGGAATCAATTCTTTTACTACATTTATTCTCCTTGGTCAATTACTTTCCCCAAATACGGCTTTTTCAGATGAAATTCTGGAATGAGGCTTATCATATCTAGAGCCTCAATTAATTGCTTTCACCACACTTACATAGACCATGGATCAGAGAAATACAATAGGTCATTCCTCTCCCCACCTTCACCTCTGAGTACAAATGTCCCATTCCATACCACAAGTGCCATTAAAACTCAAAAAAACCATGGGAAACTAGTGCTTGGGAGAAGGGCTAAAAAAAGCCTTCTATGCCTGTATATTAAATTTGCCATAATATTGGGGTTTAAATAACAAACACACAGTAGCATTATTTCAAATTGAAAAGACACTTTAAAATGCTTAGATAATTATTAAGCTATTAAATAAAGATCTCTGTAGAAAAATACTAACATTTAATAATTAGATATCCAACAAATGCTACCCAAATAGCTAATTTCTTAAGCAAGATAACATTATAGTGTTTATGAGCATGTATGCCATAAAGCTGCATTTCTTATTTAAAGTCTGCCTGAAAACCTCTACAAAGATAACTATAGCAAGCTTTTATGTAGTCGAACAGCTAACATGATGATGTGACTACTACTTAACTCATTGAACAGTAATCATTATTTTCATTAAAATTATTGACCTTAACGGTTTTTGTATTAAAACACAATGCTGTACATGTCTACTCAGAGGTATGTTCCAATTGCAGCTTTAATTATACATATACTGTGCACTGTAACAATATAGTGGATAGTTTTCTAGCATTGTAAAACTACATATTGATATGCAATAAGTTACTGCAAAAATGTCAAGGATTAACTCATAAAAGATGTTATCTTGCATCTTAATATCTGCTTTTGGATCCTTAAATGTCATAAAAGGGTGTTACATTCTGAAAATTGGAGTAAAACAGAAACAAATGTATTTATTGCCTTTAGATTTTCATCAACCAGGGACATCCCAAAATTATTGCTTCTTTATAAACCAGAATACTCTAAATGTTGACTAGTCAAAGAAAAAACGGTTAATGCGAATAAAATCGTTTTGGAAAAAACAAAGAAATGGTTCATATGACAATTGAGAACTATTTCAGAAGTGCTATCCAGTTAGTTTAGCTTACAAATCCAGTACAAGTAACGCAAACCAAAAATGAATACTGGCATATACTTCAGAGTTGATAACTATATCCTCGCTCAGAAATATAATGATCACGTGCAGTCATAAACAATGTATTTGTGATTTCCCCCAAAATTGTGATCTACAATTTTGAGCATAAACATGAGAAAAAAAACACACAACCTCTGTCTTAAAAATGTAAATGTTATATTGACAATGAAAAATTGCATATATTTCTCCATTTATAAAATATTCTATATTTATTTTATACTGAAAACAATTATACCAAATAGTTTAAAGGAACTATGACTGCAATCCTAAACATATTTACTTGGACATCTCATGGAAATTAATGAAATTAAAGAGATTTTAGTAGTGGACTGCTAGCTAATAATATATGAAACATATGCAGAAGGAGAGTATATCACTATGATACTTTTACATCTAGTTTTCAGAACACCTACACACACACACAACTTATACTTTTCAAAGTTACACAATACCTCCAAAATGAACTTTCTTCTTGAATCTTGAATTTTCAGCCATAATTTCTAACCTAGATGTAACCATCTCAGTTGTATTTGTTGTGTTTTTGCATCACCATCAACATACAAAACATAGTTCCCGGTTTACTTGAACTCAGTTTCTCAGCCGGCCCTACTGTGAAAGCTCTTTTGAAAAGAAGGAGAAAAGGCTTCAAACTTTTAAATCCATCATGATGCTGAATGTGAGAACTTTCAGAGATGACAATATCAGCGTAAATCAAGCTCAGTTATTTTATACAAGTTATAGGCTCAGCAACAGAGTTCATATCCTTCCAGTTTTACACTGTACCATCAGATCCCCCCCTCTTTTAGTAAAGGTTTCCATGGAAATGCATCAGTCACTAATCTAAATAAGTGCGGGTGAAGGACGCCTGAAAACGTAGAGTAATTACGCATGCCATTAGAGAGGAAAAAGAATGATTCAGCCCAGCTGTACCGTGTTACTAATAGCTATCGTTTCTACATTTTAGTTGTTCAACGCCAAACAAAATCTGCTCTAGCAGCTTTGAAAACCCACTCTGCTTGCCCTGTCTCTAACACGCCCATAATAAAAATAACCTTGATGAGTGCATGCTAGGAGTTAAAGCACTTCAAATGCAAATCCTCTCTCCTCCCACCAATGCCAAATATGCTTGTTTTGCCATGGTTTTAACGCTATGTTACTTTCAATCCACTAGTACGATAAGAAAGGAAGTGTTTGCCTCTTCGATCTATGTTAAAAAAGCTACAAGACCTGAAATATATCTACTTAAATATTAAAATCTGAGTTGCAACAAATATTATTTCTCATTGCACAATCAAATATTATGGTTTATGATTGTATCTAGGCATAATATAAATAGGTTAGAGTTTCCAACATATGTTTAGTACAAGGCCATAAGAATGCATCCTGCTGTATCTTATGTTTTATTAAGAGAACAAAGAGTTTAGAAGATGGCAGTGAGCAAAAATATGTACCAAGACATTTACATGGCATCTAGCAGTGTATCTCACCAAATAATAGTTTTCAAATGATTATTTTATTCTTATGATCCAGGAAACACATCTCCACATTTAGTTGTTGCATAAACTGCATGCCTCATATAAAGAAGCATAAAACAGAGAGCTAGTGTGTGATCCAGTAGAGTTAGACTTTGCGCCTCCAAGATACCTGAGTTTAAATCAGCATTGATCGATCATATGTTTACTTGGTTTACTGGCACTGTGCAAGTCTCTTATCCTCATCTTTTATGAGAATAACAAAGTGACCTATCAGATATCAGAAGTGTTATGTGAACAAACAAAGCCTACAAAACTTTACACTTCAAAAGTGATAGCTAGGACATGCAAGGGGCACATTCTGGATGCACACATGATTTCACTCCCCCGTCCCCAGTTTCCTTTTTTAGGAAGTGGCCCAAGAAACCACAAAATACTCTTAAGCTCTCCCAAGTTCAAAAGTACTTTGTGATTAAGTGTAACAGCAGTTTAAAGGAAAATTACTGCTCGTACACACACTGCTTATTTGCCCCCTCAATTTCCCTTTAGGCTGCAATTCACTGTAGTAGACTATCAAGAAAAATAGCCTGGGCTGGGCTAATGGGAGAGAACAGCTCATGTCTAAGTCTAAACTCCCTTTTGAATTCAAGGGGAAGGATTCTTTAAAAGAGAGTTTTGAAAAACATTACGGTAAGTACATCCACAGAGCATGGGCACCTGCCCCAGTGTAGCCCAGTCTAGAAAGCAGAAATCTGATCAAGCTCCCTATAATTTCACGCTGTTCTCATGTCCACTGGTAGGGATGATTTCTGTGGTCCAGTCTTGATTATTTTAAAAAAAGATAACACACACTATTCTGTCCAAACAGATTTATTTCAAACTATACAGAAGATGCATCTCCGCTGTGATCTGGATAATATATTTGTGACATTTCTTAATTTTAGAGTTGCACCAAGTGGTAAATGTCAAGGTTTTAATAGTAGTCATATATGAGGTCATCATTACTGCTTGGAGCAAGAAAAGCAACTCATGCTAAATTGACTTAAGAGAAGCTAGCACAGTATGCATGCTCCAAAAAATGTTTTTAAAAAAATCTTTCACCAACATGTCTTCCTATATTTTTTTCTATACATATTAAAAAAACATTTCTGAATGTATACATGAACATTATAAGAAATGTATTGGGTAAAAACATAAATCCCCATAGAACTAACAGGGTCCAACTGAATCTGAACAGGATCAGACAAGCTCAAAAAGAACTGCAGGAGTACACTCACTAGTTTCAACGGCACAGGGCCCCTAATACTGATCTTAAAAGCCCCTCTACCTACCACACACTAGGGTCCCAATGCAGATTGGGTCCCTATGCCTACTGTAGAGTAAAAATGGGGGGGGGGGAAACATAGATACAGATTTAAAGCAATGTCTGTTTTGGCCCTGAGTTGGAGCAAAACAGACATTTTTAAAAATCAAACAGGTCGTTTCCAAATGGATATACTGCTTCTCAGATGGTTATGCCTACTGTCTTCCAGAGGTTAGCTACATGTTACACTCAAATGCGTATAACTTGGCACTGCTGCAATTTTTTTTTTTTTTTTAATGAAAAGCTGCTTTGGATGAGGAGGGAATTCAGAGTAGAGAACTGACTGGGTAGGGCCATTAACTTTTTTCTGATGTGCAGTTTCTGTGGTCCAAATTACTCCTGTGCCAATTTTCTCCCCTGCAAGGTTCCAAAAGGAAATTTGCTAGTGCAAATTATGTTTCATCTTCCTGAATAGTCCATAGGCTTTTCTGTCTAGTATGTTTATCTAGGATCAGAATATAATACCAGAAGGATATTAACCTTTTTGTTAATAATTTGATTTTTTAAATCTACAAACCACTACAGGGATCAAAAAACAAATCAATACAACATCCATGCAAATCTAATCAATCCAAAACCTCTTTCAACATCAGTTTCTGTGTTGGTGAAGCCACAGACCCAATGATAATTTCTCTAGTACACATTGTTGTCTTAAAGTTGTCTAATTGAATTCTTTTGTTTTAACCTAACTAAATTGTCATCATTTTCTTTACCTCCAAATTTCAAAGTTTTCTTTCAGCAAATTTCAGCAAAAAAAAGTGGTGGCAAATCTCCACTTTTTTCCCATTGGTCTAGCAAGTGCTAGTTACATTGCACAACTATTGGTTTATGCTAGCATAATGGCATTAGTGCTAGCACTGGAGCACAGTTGGATACTATCCAATGGAAACATAAAACTTTGCTGTGACCATCAAAGGATAGGGAAAATGTGGCCCTCCAGATGTTGTTGGACTGCAACTCCCATCATCTTTCACCATTGGCTATGGCTGATGTGAGCTGCAGTTTAACATCTGGAGGGCCACATGTTCCTGACCCCTGTATTAGAGGTCTGGGATGCAGCAGTACTGCCTAATAACAAAACACTTGGATATTCTATTAAATATCCAGTCTGTCATCTATAATATCTTTTTCCAATAAGCATTAACTCTTGAGCAAACCCACCACACATGCATATATGTCCCCATATATCAGTATGCTGCTGACACGCAGCTCTATTTCTCATTCTCATCCTCAGCAGGTGAGGTTGTGGATGTGCTGAACCGGTGCCTGGCTGCAACAATGGACTGGTTGAGGGCTAACAAACTGAGGCTCATTCCAGACAAGACTGAGATGCTGTTAGTGGGTGGTTCTTCTGACCGGATGGAGGGTGTTCAACCTGTTTTGGACGGGGTTGCACTCCCCTTGAAGGAGCAGGTTCATAACTTGGGGGTTCTCCTTGAGCCATCTTTGTCACTTGAGGCTCAAGTTGCCTCAGTAGCACGGAGTGCCTTCTACCAGCTTTGGCTGGTGGCCCAGCTACGCCCCTATCTGGACAGGGATAGTCTGGTTTCAGTAATCCACGCTCTAGTAATCTCCAAGTTAGATTACTACAATGCACTCTACGTGGGGCTGCCCTTGAAGGCGGTTCAGAAGCTGCAGCTTATGCAAAACGCAGCAGCCAGACTAATCACTGGGACCAAAAGGTCCGAACATATAACACCTGTTCTGGCCCACTTGCACTGGCTGCCTATATGCTTCCGAGCCCAATTCAAGGTGCTGGTTTTGACCTATAAAGCCCTACACGGCTTGGGACCACAATACCTGATGGAACGCCTCTCCCAATCACAATCTACCCGTACACTATGTTCAACATCTGGGGCCTTCCTCCGACTGCCACCTCCATGTGAGGCTCGGAGGGCAGCAACAAGGGGGAGGGCCTTTTCTGTGGTAGCCCCCCAACAGTGGAACAAGCTCCCCCGAGGCCCACCTGGCGCCAACTCTATTATCTTTTTGGCACCAGGTTAAGACTGCCCTCTACGTTGAAGCTTTTAATAATTAAATGGTATACGGCAGGGTGGTAAATTGTTTTTAGTGGTCGTGTTTTAACTTGTCAGTGATATTTTTTAAAATTGGTTTTCAATTTTTATAATGTTTTATTGTTTATATTTTTAACTGTATTTTATTGTATTTTTTAATTGACTGTTGTACACCGCCCAGAGAGCTTTGGCTATTGGGCGGTATAGAAAATGAACGAATGAATGAATGAATAAATAAATAAATAAGTTTTTTCCAGCAAAATCTGTCTTGATCTAGTAAACTTTCCCTTTTGTTTGAGCTTATAATACCATCTTCAGATAATTTTATTATGCAGTTCACAATATAATCACATATGCCAATCTATTTCATGATATTAAAATATTCCCACATGAACTGAAACTGAACCAGTGAAGTGTAGCAAACTGGTTACAAAACCTTTATTGGCCTGAACCTGAACCAAAAGAATAACTTCAGTCACAGCTGAACCCAAATGGAAGTAAACCAAAATGTTGTGGTTTTATTCCCTACTTTTGAGGGTTGCCTATAAGTATACAAAATTCAGATTTTCTGCAATATGAACATCATTTATTTTGAGCCTGAGGAAAAAACCTGTAGCAATTATTTTGATGCCACTCTCAAGGTTCCTGCATAATTATTTTTGGGGGTGATGATTAGGGAAATAGACAGGGGAAAAGGCAACCCTAAGGACAAGAGAGGAAGGACATTTGAACTGGAGAAAGTAGCTAGGTTAACTTGAAAAAGTTGCTTCTACACAAGGGACCATTAGGGCTGCTGATGCATTGTCTTTATTATGCCATCTCCTGGAAGTGAAATTAAAATAGTGGTTCCAAGCAAATATATATGCACTTTAGCACTATTTTGTCCAGCTATGTCCACCCATATGTCCAAGATCCTTCTAGAATGTTTATTCAGCTGTAAATCTTGTTTGGCAAAAGTCTCCTACAACATTAACTAAGTGTAATTAATAGCCTCCCACTTGCAGCTTCTTCCATTTTTACTTCTTCCCACTGAGCATGGCAATCAACAGGTTATTCATCAGTAATCCCACTGCCATGCTCAACAGGAAGCAATAAAAAGGGACAGAAACTGCAAACAGGAAGCTTAAGTAAAGGCACAGTGACCCTTAAAAACCTCGATAGCACTTTACCAGGTCATACTGGACAGGCTAGCTGCTGCAACTTCATTTTAAGACCAAAGAATACACTTCGTTACCAGATGGGTAAAGGAATTAAGATTTTTTTTAAAATGATGATTGATAAGAGAATGTAGATTAATGAAGTGAAACAAGATAGCCTTTTATCAAATATAGTTTAAATAAATGATAGTGATGTACACATTTATGCAGGGGTTTGTTTGCAACATTGTCAGTGGATCATAGCTTTCTTCTATGAAGCTACTTGAGGGGTTTTCTTTCACTTTCACAATCATTGCCACCATGATAATCATCGCTAGAGTCTACACAATTTTCTTTAGAATTTCCTCCTTTAAAGATTTTCTTTTTGTAAATTTTTATCCTGGAAGACAATCTTACTCGGTCATGAGTGAATGCCTGATGATGATGATGATGATGATGATGATGATGATGATAATAATCATAAACATATATATGGCCTCCCAGTAACTAATATGATAATCACATGATGTACTTCCTCTGGTTGAATGCGGGTGGGAGAATTCCTAAACAAAGATTTACCAACACTAAGGGTGCAACTAGATGAGACAAAGGGAAATGTGTGACTGGATCTCCCGTATTGTTTTTAAAGGGCTAAAGACAGTCCCAATTTGGACTGGGACTGTGATACCGGGAGAGGGGAGTTAACAATCCCCTTGGGGCATTTACCCTCTCAGAGTTGCTGCTTGCCCTGCTATCTGCGGCTAAGCAAAAGTCGTGGGAGAAGAAGTGAGGCCCTGTAGATGGTCCTGTCTGCCCCAACTGCTCTTACTCTGCATGGGACAGAGGAAGAAAGAGACCTTCCCACTGGCCTATGGCTATTTGACAGGTTTTGCCTTGGCTTTCCCCAATTGATTCTCCTTCACTTTTATTCTCCTTTCCCTGCTAATATGTCATGTCTTTACCTTTAGAATCTAACCCTGAGGACAAGGTTTGTGTTATTTGTGTACAGCCCCTAGCAATTCTAAGCATTTTATTAAGAACAACAAAAACAACAAGACCTCAAACATTAATATATACTGGGAATGGCTATAGTAGCCATGGAAACTAGAAAACACACAGAGAGGCAGTTGAACCAGTAAACTGATTGCAGGCTACATGCCTTAGCCTACATGTCAGCAAAAAAGGAATTACTGGATACAAGATAAACCGCAATTAGAAAGTGATTCCAAAGAAGTACATTGGTCCAGTTTGAGTTATGGAAGGACAGAGCCTCTGAAGGGCCCAGCAGCTTTGAATAGACAATCCCAGAAGGTAAAGCTCTTGCCACCCTAACTATGTGGGCAAAAGGTACAGATGTTAACTGGAATTGCACAGGAGCAACCCACAAGGTGGCAGGCTCAACAACAGCATTCCATTCATGGTAGAGAAGATAAAGATAAAGGTACGGATGTTTACTCAAAAGTCCTACTATATTACTGGGGCTTGCTTCCTGCTAAGTGTGCATTTTAAGGCTGCAGTCTTCAGCATTTTGCCTAACCATATTCTGTTCTTTATGCGAGAAAGAGGCAGGTAAGTACTAGGAATATTGAAGTTATGGCACAGCACCAGCAAGGCTTTACTGCGCCACACATTAGTCTTCTTGCAAATGCACTTTTCATCTAAGTGATCCTTTGTGATTTTAAAATACATTTAGCTCCAGCAACACAAATAATGAAGTTACATCAACGAATAGATAAAAGAAGTTTATACAAGTGACAGTGAACGTAGACACACTTAATAGCTATCAACCTGGAGCAGCTGACTTTATAGAACATATGACGCAGTTTAGTACATTAACAACTTACATGTTAATGATCTGAATGTAATTCTAGACAGAAAGAGAAGAGTAATGTGAAGAAAATATTTCAGCTGAAAGGCCATATTGTGTCTCATGGGGGGTGGGGGGGAGGTGGGGAATCCCCGAAAGGCTATACTGCTAGCAGTTGAGACACACATGGGTTGTATTTCGCAGCTCCTTTGGGAGGACACAGGGGCAAGCACCAATTCATAATGCTGTTAATGATATATGGAAATAATTCAAATCCGACGAGGACCACAAAATCCAAAGCAGCTGTTCCTCAGCATATGGCCCATTATAGTTACCATAGATAAGAAGTCTTAACAGAGCTAGTAGGAAAATGTAGAGTGGCAATCATTAACTTATATTACATACACTGCGCAGGTTCACACATCATGCTATGCCACCTTGCGAATAAGTCACGGTGGGTTGTTTGTTTGTGGAACAACCCACGGTACACCCAACAGACGACTGGGCTTGCTGTGGCTTGCTCTCCCCCTCCTTCCCCCTCAGTTTTCCAGCCGGCTCCGGCATGTATTGCAGGGGACTTTGTGGCAGAATCCATCTTGCCTCCTCGTCCTGGCCCCCTTCCCGCTCCAATCGCTACACCTTTTCAGTCCCTGGCCTTTTATTTTTCAGTGCCTCAAATATGCATAATTAGGGCTGGAGGAGGATTTCTTTTGCAAGTGCGCACTTATGGCTATCCAATATGAGCAGTCTTTCCTGGTCAATTGCCTTGTATATTTCAGCTGTCAAAGGGAGTGGCAAAGGGGAGTAGGTAACATACAAGGGAATTGAAAAGCTGAGGTTGCTATATGGCTAATTTGTACACAGTTGCGAAGGACTGGGGGAGAAATAACAGTAAGGGAAAGGAGGGACCCAGTAGCACAAGTCAGAGGCACTGAAAATGGGGGGGGGGAGAGCCAAAGGAGTAAGTGCACCAAAAGGGGGTGGGGACAATATCTCTCCCTTGGTGATGTGATACTCTCGGTTTTATTTATTTATTTATTTATATTTATTTATTTATTTATTTATTATATTTATACCCCACCTTTTTCCTGCAAGGAACCCAAGGCAGCTTACATAATCCTCCTCCTCCTCTCCATTTTATCCTCACAACAACCCTGTGAGGTAGGTTAGGCTGAGAGTCAGTGACTGGCCCAAAGTCACCCAGTGAGTTTCATGGCTGAGCGGGGACTAGAACCCGGATCTCCCGAGTCCCAGTCCAACACTCTCACCACTACGCCACACTAAGTGTTGAACTGACACTTCTCAATGTCCTCCACGTTGTCAATATTTCCGTGACTCTCCAGCTACTCTGGAAAGGGGATATATTAACACACACGCCCTTTTTGCGGCTCCTTTTCAGAGCAGTTACTGTAGTTCCCTGACAATTTAAAAAAATATCCAGAGAAGGCAGCTGCATGGGATGGAGCGAATGGGGGCCCCATGGGGGGGTAAGTACTGCTGGTGCGGGCACCACATTTGCTCCATCCAGTTCTGCCACCCTCTAAGGGCTTTTAAAAAAAAAAACCTGTCGGAAATATTTGCATAAATTTTAGGGCTGAGAAGTAAATGGAAGGGCAATGTATGCAAATGTAATGGCTGGGAAATGGAGGGGAAATTTGCACACCTGCAGTAATCATAGAATCATAGAATCATAGAAAAGTAGAGTTGGAAGGGGCCTACAAGGCCATCGAGTCCAACCCCCTGCTCAATGCAGGAATCCAGGTCAAAGCATCCCTGACAGATGGCTGTCCAGCTGCACCTTGAATACCTCCAGAGTGGGAGGGCCCAACCACCTCCCTAGGTAGTTGGTTCCATTGTCTTATTGCTCTGATAGTCAGGAATTTTTTCCTGATGTTTAGGTGGAATCTGGCTTCCTATAACTTAAGCCCATTATTCCGTGTCCTCCAAACTGGGATGATCAAGAAGAGATCCTGGCCCTCCTCTTTGTGACAACCCTTTAAGTACTGGAAGAGTGTTATCATATCTCCCCTCAGTCTCCTCTTCTGAAGGCTAAACATGCCCAGTTCTTTCAGTCTCTCCTCATAGGGCCTTGTTTCCAGTCCCTTTATCATCCTTGTTGCCCTCCTCTGAACCCTCTCCAGTTTGTCTACTTCCTTCTTAAAGTGTGGTGCCCAGAACTGGACACAGTACCAAGATTTCAGCCTCCTCTAGGTCCTTAGATGTGACCAACAGTGATGCATCTGGACTCTTTACACATAGAAAGAGAGCACTAGTACACACCTTGCCTTCCACCTTGTGTTTCTGAATGTGTTTTGCGTTGCAGCTACTGCATAAATTATGTACAGCCAGATCTGGTCTTCATTTTTGTTTCAAAAAGATTGCTATGTTCAATTTAGTAATATACCTGCTTCTGAAACTTAGGCATGATGAGAGCTATTTCTGAAACTGAGCGCAATGAATGGCAGGTGTAGAAGAGTGTTCAGCAGTGTGCTCATTGTGGCACTGGAGGGCCCAGATAATGATCCCTTCATATGAGAAGAGCAGGATTAAGTACACAGAAGTGCCTATATTATCCTGTATAAGATGCAGAACACACAGCAGTTACTGCAGAGAGCGAAGTCAAAATGGCTGACAAAATAGAGCATAGTTCTGTGCTCAGCTTGGAACTGGGCGACAAAACTTGGTAGTCTTTCCTTGCAAGCGGCTCCACCACACTTGTGAAATGCATTGTTGGTAAAAAGCATTAGCTCCACCATTTCCAAATACATCATTTCTTCCATCACCTCATTCTAGAAGCAGAATGGCTTTTGGGGGGCAGAGGGATGAAAACTTGGAAGAGTTTCGGCTATTGGGGCAGTTAATGCAGGTGTGCAAATTTCCCCTCCATTTACTTCCCCACCATTACATTTACATAGATTTCTGGGGTTTTTTGTTTTAACTGTCAGGGAACTGCAGTAACCGCAGCAGTAACTGCTCCGAAAAGGAGCCATGAAAAGAGCGGGGGGGGGGGAGTTAATATCTCTCGGGTTTGGATAACATGACAATCCATCATGGGCAAGAACAACCTTACAACAAGCCATGGGATCTCTGCGTGGCTTGTTCCTGAAAAATAAGTCACTTCTCAGAAAACACTCTGGGTTTGGATGACATGACAACTCACAATGGCTGGCTGGCTGCCCATGGTGGGTTGTCATGTTGTGCAAACCCAGTCACTGACTCAGCATGTATTCTGAGCATCCAGATCCTCTTCTTATACTTGGCTGTATTTATTATTTATGTATGTATGGTGAAGAGCATGATTTAAGGCGTTTGAGGGGAAAGGTATCATGGTTTTACTACTAGTTGCATTATAAAAAGCAAGAGAGAAGCCAATTTAGCATTTGAGAAGTGACTTTGCTTTCCTAAAGGCCCCAGATATTCACAACTAATACGAGTTCAGTACTGTGGAGGAAGGGGGGGGCTGGCTGACCCGCCACAACCCACCCTTTCCTACTCAAAGGACCCAAGACCCCCAGAGATCTCAAGGTACCAGACTGCCAGCCTCAGCTGTCTGCAATCCTACTTGAATCTCTGTTCAGGGACTTGCCTTTTTGACTGTAACCTGGATTTAGTTGCTGAAACCACAGAGCAATCCACAAACACCAAGTGGGGTAAAAAACCAAGAAGGTTTATTTCAGGTAGCATATTACAACAAGAATAGGGAAATGAGGGAAGGACACAGAAATGAGAGAGACGCTTTGGTACACAGAGTAAAGCTGCAAAATAACAAAACCTGATTCCTTATATCTCCCAGGCACACAACTAGTTACCTGGGGGTCAGTTCTCTTCAGGGTTGGGTCTAGCACAGCCTTGCTGCCCGGGGAGACTACACACCTACCCGAAGGTCCGAGATGGGTAGCCCTCCACAAGGCTTGCCTTGCCCAAGCCCTCATTCAGCTAATTTCACCAGGAGCTACCTGGGGTAAGATCCTGAGGCCACCCAAAGGCTTGGACCTCTGCTTGGCTTGCTGCCATTGCTCCACAGCCAGCAACCACGTGACGACAAAGACAAAAGACTCACACTTTTGAATATAGCTCTTCCCCCCTCCCCTCCTCCTTAGCCAATCAGGATGCACTTCACCTGGCCAGGCAGGGGAGGGGGACTCATGACTCATGGCATTTGCATTTGAAAGCCGGGTCTCCGGCTTTTCAGGACTTTCAGGCGCCATCCAGAGGAACTATGCACACTTCGCCCCCCCCCAGCCTTTAGCCGGTTCACACATGAGAGTGTGTGTGTGTGTGTGTGTGTGTGTGCATGCATGTAGGAACCCCCAAAGGCTCTTTTCTTCACAAGTACCTAATCAAACATTATACTTCTCATATGGCAAGCAGTGTGAATCTCCTTAGGTATATCATTTCCAATCACAGTGAATGCAGGATGGGCAGCTCTGATCTAACTTAAAAACTTAATGTGATCAAAAGTGGCAGCTCTATGTAGATCAACAGGACAACTGCTGGTTCTGGAAAGCTACTTTCTGCCTTCAGCAGCCATGGCAATACCCCTCACACAGAACTGTTTCTTTAGCAGTAGGAGCAGCTCTGGCAAAGGAATGCTACAATGGTTAAGGGAGAGAAGCAAAGGCTGGCTTGTATCAAGCAGCAGCACAGCTTGAAAGCAACCCCACCCTTGAGTCAGGGACTCAAGGTCAGGTGCCACCAATGTAAAGGAGCAAGAGGAGGGAAGGTTTTCTCCCACTTCATAATAGTGGCAACGGGAAAGACCAAGTCATGGGAGTGAGATCACCATGGAGCAACCTAGCATAGAAGTGAAATGAACCAATTCTCCCCGGACTAGTGTTGGCATGAGAACAAAACCTGTACCCAACATGGGTGTCCCTAGAATCATAAACAAAAGGAAGGTTTCCCTCCAGCTAAATAGGATCCCTGAAAGGAGTAGTTTATTTCTTCTAATTCAAATGACTGGCAGCCACTTGATTTGTACAGTATAGGCGAAAACATGTTCTGGTTGGGGTATGTCCCCCAATATGTCCTCTGCTGCAGTTATTTGGCAGTCTAGCCTCTGCTGACAGAATCACCAGAGTACATTCTGACTTTGCATGTAGGGCAATATTGTATTCCCCATCGGTTTCTGCAATATACCTGACCTTCCTCTGCTATCGCCACCAGAATCACAACAATGGGCATTTTGCTGGTATTACATACACATCAGATCTGGTGTACAACATTCAAAATACAAATTCACATGTATGTAATATAATTTACAGAAAATTTGGGGGATTTGGCAGTCTTCTAGGGGAAAAATGTCTCCAAGAGAATCTCCTTGTATCCCCTTGCAATGTAGGCATACTGCATAGGTGGTATCATTCGGAGGTTGTTATTGGCCACTGAAATTCCAGTTGCCGTATGAGAGGAGGCTGTATGCCAGGCATGACAGGCTCTAGTCAATACTGACACCCGATTGCTCACTTCTGTTAGCAGTCATGCTGCTATGTTCTGTACCAGGTATATCCTCTGCACATTCCATGAAAGTTTCAGTGTAACAGAGACATGAGTTATGGTCACGTAATTATTACACAACAGAGTTGATGAAAACTTAGTCAACGTCACCACATAATATTTCAAGAAGAGCAACAAGCTTGGCATATTCAGTATCTGTGCATCTGAACAAGATCAAAAGTGACCAAAAGAATGGTGCAGAGATGCTGAGAATTCTTTCTGATTCATGAACATTCCAGATCACATTAGCCCTATTCAGGCATTTACTTGAACACATGACGACTGAATGGGGCCATGCATGCCAGCCCTGGGCAGCCCCTCATTTCAGAGCGTGCTGTGTTGGACCAGCAAGGTCTGAAAGGGAGTTATACTAGTGTTCACTTGAATACGAGTAGAACTCCTGGTGTGATTGGGAACACAAGTAGAACTCCCTTTCAGACCTTGCCGGTTCAACACAGCAAGGCCTGGAATGAGAGAGGCAGTGCTGGCACGCCCAGAGGCATAGAGAGCAGGGTCAGTGTATATAGTCCCATCCCAGTACATGCATTAAGCCCTCACACATTCAAACAAATGACTGAAGGGGGCTATTGTTGTACCTCATACCACTCAAGGGCTCTCAAATACTTTCTTGAAGCAACCTTTTTTCTGTTTCTCTGAATGTGAAGTTCTTCTGTCCTCAGGGAAACCACTCATAATGAATGTCAGATGTTTCCACCACACTCCAGGACAGATTCATAGAGACAACCATCATCGTAGTTTTGTTTGGATACAAACTGACAATAGTCTAGGGGCAGAGAACACTATATACTCACCATTGGGATATACTGATACAGCCTTTGTGTGGCATGTGACTCCTGTACCATCCTGCTGTGGATTACTGCTATATGCTATGGTTGCCTAGAATATGGATCAGGAGTATGAGAATTCACAATATACTGGTGGTGATCATCATGTTTAGTCATGAGTGTTAAGTGTTAAGGCAGGACCAGGTTGTTTTCAGAAGCATTCCCATGGCAAGTATATTATGTGCTCCAGCCCTAGGCATCACAGATATGTTGAAAAACATTTAGAGGGCAATCCTTTAGGTGAGCATCCCAGGGATCACAGGATAACTCAGATTCCCCTCTCTGAGGTTGGAGACAGTGCTCCAACCCCTGATCTCACCCTCTTGCAGCCGGCATGGAAAGTACTGCACCGGCTGCCCCTCCAAGGTTGGAAAATAGACCTCAGAGAGGGGGGAAAGGGGTGTTCCAGTGGGTGGGGAGGAGAGACCAGAGAGGCCAGGATACAATTTATTCTAAGCCTCCTCCAGCCTCCTTCTCTCCTTCCCTCTGCCGGGCTAAAAAAAACTAGCAAAAAGACAAAAATCAGAGGACAGGGAGGCAAAGATTGCCTCCGCCAGTCCTCTTGTCCTGCCGGCTTCAGCCTGGCAGGGCATAGGGTTCTCAGAAGCCTCTGAGTTTGCGGGGCTTCTGAGCAGCGAGGGTGCAAGCCTTAATAACAATGCCCCAAAGAACCAAGACCACTAATTGCAGATGTAATACCAATGCATTGCAGATGTATTCTGCCACACTAACCTTCTGGTCATACTGTTTCGGCAACAACAAATTATATGCACCTGTATCTATTCCCCATGTCAACCTGCAGTTCACATTAGCCTACCAATAGGTCAGCTATGCAGAAGGTTCATCTTCCAGATAATTTTGGAATCCAATCAGTTCTATAACTGACAGCAGTAAACAGTGCGTTTGGGGACAAAAAGCACCTAGAAGGCAGAAATTTTCAGCAGAAAAACAGCATGGGCCCACAGTCTGATTCAGGAGCACATTGTAGATCAGGGTCCCATGACTGCTTTTTTTTTTGCAAATAAAACAGCCAGGTTAAGCATGTTTGTTTAAACATGTGACTAACATCATGCATAGTTTGGCCCTTAGAACTTGACCTGGGAGAAGTCTGAGGGGTAAACTACACGAAAACTACTAGCTATATAGTTGATGGCCTGGTTCACCCTTGGTTGACCCAGGCCCTAGAAGGAATTGCTCATGACAGCATTCACTGGGTTTGAATGACTGGGTTTGTCACTGTAGTGACTGATTTTTAAGAGGTCTCTTCTCTCTTGTCTAATCAAAGCAGAAAGAAAACAGTTTGTACAACCAGTAATTGTCCACAAGCTGCCCTTCTCAAAGTTGGTAACCTGAATCCCTGTTCCCAAAACATTTTGTGTGTGTCATGGCAGAGAAACTAGATGAAGCAATTTGTCTCCAACCTAGTTAAATCACACTTACAAATTAGAAGGATACTTGGAAATTAGGACATATAAGCTACTTAGCTTTGCTCCATTTCCCCACACCAAGAGTCTTCTACCACTAAAGAGGCAAGCATAAATAAGACACAGCTATTCTGATCAGTCCAAAACCTAGTTCGATATTTAAACATGTGGGCACATTAATCTTTTGTGTAATGCAATGCTGCAAAACAACAACATTCCATACATTCTGTTCAGTCTTTCTTATGGAAAAAAAACCAAGGTTGTACTCAATATAACAAAGAGAAATCCCCATTCTCATAGTCCGCTGTGCAGGAAGGGCAAACTAAACTGATGCAAATTAACCAAGGTTATTTTTCAAGGAGTGAAATGAATACCTTTAATAATTTACTTCTGCAATTATGGTCGTCCAAGTATTTTCAACAACTAGGAAATACACATAATTTTAAATGGAAAAATATCTGGTATAGCTGGAAAAAACTGGCAAAGAACCTGGGTGGAGGAAGTGGAGGGTGACAGGATATTATCATGTGCAGCTTTTGCTTCCCAGAAGTGATAATGCTCAGAGCTCCACTCCACTCCACCTCACCCCACCCCACCCTCAAGGTCTGTCCACCCACCAGCTCCACCCATTGCCCTCTACCTTACAGAAGTATTATATAAGTTTCTCTTGCTTGGAGGAAAAATGTAGTGCAAATAAGAGTCTAATAACAATGCTTCTTTAACTGCATGATTCAGTAAGCCTTACAGAATAGTACAGTTAAAGAAGGGTTGGGGGAAATCTGTATGAAAGCATACCAAATTATACTTGAGTGAATCCACAGAGATGAGTAACCATATCAATCCCCAGATTGTTCGCAAAGTAGCAGTCTCAGAAACTGAGCTACAGATCAGTGAATAGAACCAATGTTTCTTGCTCTTCTCTACTTTTGCTATTGCCACATGCACTAAATTAAGCAGAATGTATGTGTGTGTAATAGCAGCAGCAGCAGTAGTAAACAAATACACAAAAAGAGCACTAAGGCAACCACCACAATATTAATAATTTAAAATTTAAATATTATCAAGACTAAAAGTATCACTAGCCCTCAAAAGCAAGCTTGCACCTTTTTTCTTTTTTTTAACATTAAAGGGAGGTAGAGTGCCATATGTCCACAGGAAACTCATTTCACTACCTTGGATCAGCACCAGAAAAGATCCTTCTCACAGCAGATCTTGCCCTTTTCACTGTCAGGTCTCTAGAGGCCTGCAATTCCCAACAAGCAGAAGGTCTATAGCTGAAGGTACTAGATTACTGTAGCAATTCAGAGGTCAAAAATGCCATTTTCAATAGAACCTAGAAACCAATTAGAATCCAGTACAGGTGCTGCAGCACTGGCCTAGTTCTCACTGAGATGGTAACACTGAGTCTGAGCTGTACCATTTCAGACAACAGGTGGGGATTCACATGACTGAATGTTCCTTCATACAAAGCAATCTCCCCATGCAGAAAACCCGATGCCAGTGAGAAAGTTACTAGCCTTGCCTCCTACCTTATATATTAGTTTTCCATGTGAATTTTGTTTTGCAAGGGAACATTCCATCATGTGAGCCCCTGCCTACAGACTAGTTTGACTGCCTCACTGAGAACAAGGCCACTGCTTTTATATGTTCCAAGCACCACATATCCTTAAAACAAAAACACCTTAAGAATCACATTGCAAAGATTGCAAAATTGTGAAACTACAACTTCTCATAGCTCCTTATTCACCTACACATATATCTGCAGCATCAGTGATTATAGCATTGCCTATCCATACCCCAAGTTACCAACCTTTACTTCAAAAGAATGACTAACTCTTTAGTTCTGCTAAAACACTTTAGATGAGCTATCACTGCTTTTTATGTGCACATGGCAAAAGCTAAGAATGCTCTGAAGAACCCCATTGTATTAGGGATATGCAAATCAGCAAAACTTGAGTTCACCAAAGTCCTCCAAATTGCATCTCAAAGCTTGTTCTGTCTCAAGTCTGTATCAGATTGTGAGCTTTGTTTTTTCTTTTCGCATGAAAATCCGTGTGTATTTCAGTGTGTATTTTTCCAAATGTACACATTCTTCTCCCATTGATTATAAAGTGTATTTGTGCACATTTTTCAAAAGTATGCATGCTGTCGAGTACATTTTTTAGGTCCACAAATCACAATGCAAGCTTATGGGCTTCAACCACAGATTGCGTTCAAGCTCATGCTTGGTCCAGAAGGTGTGAACTGGGTGAATCCTGATCCAAAACCAAGTGAAACTAATTTCTCATACATTGCTACATTGTATTGATTTGCTTCTATTTTGTATATAAACAATGCCATCTAGTGATCATCTACAAAACTGAACTGTTAGAACAAAATATATTTGTAACTGCAGCTACACATCTGATGAAGTAGACTGTTACCTACAAAATCTTGTTCCACAATATAATTATTAATCTTTCAGAAGCCACAGGATCTGTTTTTACTACAAAAAACCACATAGCCAAACTTGTAAAATTAAATGTTATACAATATTATACAAAGCTATTGAGGTATAACATTCTTATGGACAATTGGGATAAGGCTTAAACACAGGGGACAACAGAGAGCACCCTTAAATGCCTTAAATCCAGAAGATCGTAAAGAGGGCAAGATAGGATGGGAAGGACTTGCCTGTTGTTACAAGTTCAGAATCCAGAGATTTCCCCATTCACCTTTATATCTGCTGCTCAGTTAGGAGATAGGGCAACTTCAGTTTCACCAGCTCTTTAGTCCTGCCATCTACACCATCCTCACACCATCCTATTGCAATGAAGAAGACTCTAAGTGTGCAACACTGCAGGCAAGGAGAGGAGATGGGTGACAAAGCTAGAGAAAAAAATGGGCACAAGTAACACAGCTACCTCATCTTCCAATTTAGTAGCAGACGTAAAAGTAAGGTTAATCTCTGGATTGCAACCATGCACAGTGTTAGAGGAGGGCCCACCTAGGTATGGGCCCTAAAATTTCTGAGCAGTGCCCCAGATATTTAGAGCTGCCTTTATACAAGCCTGCTTCTTCCCTTTGAACTCAGTAGCCTTGCAGTTACTAGGAGACCTTAGGACTCTCCCTTAGCAGACGAATAGGGAGTGTAGCATGAAGGCACCAGCCTTTTAAACTAGAAGGTAGACTGCCACCTTTCCTTCCACAGTCTGCTCATTATTTTCATTAAGTCCAGAGTCTAAAATTGTCTAACAGAACTACTCTCACCTGGCTTTCTCAGAGTGTGCCTGACTCTGCAGAGACCTGCCCAGCCAATTGCTACTGGGCAACTGCAGTTGTGCCCTGGGCCACTGTAGGCAACAAGGCCCTGACAAGAGGAAGAGCAGGTGCAGTTGCTGCTCACATAACAAATGAATGGAGTTCCAGAGGCCTTTCTCATCTGTTGTTTCCTCCAAGCTGCCCCAGGCCCCTTACCTTGAGGGAAAATAGAAATGGGTTTACTTGCCAAAAGGTGTGAATTAGCAGCAATTTCTGAATTTAGGGCAAGGAAATGTATGAGTATATAGCTTGCCCTGGCTTGCTGGAATGTTTGGAGCTCCTTGGCTCTGCAGTCATCTTTCTGGAATGCACCTGCTTTTTGCATGATCAATGTGGCCAGATTCTGGTGGGTGCATGGTCCTCCTTGGCATCAGGGGTTTGCACTAGAGAAGGGTAATAGATGTGGAAGGAGGATAGGGGCTTCTTGCTCTTTTGTGTTCAAAAGCAGCAATGCCTTGTGGCACATTAAAGTCTCACAAATTTATTGTGGCATAATAAGCTTTCATGGAAAGGAGTCCACTGTACAGAAAGTTATTTTGAAAGATGTTGCTTTTCATGTAAATGGAGAAAAATGGCACTTGCTGAAATAAAGGTACAGGGGCCCTGATTATCTCTGTTGCATCTGATCCCTCTGGATTAGCTGGCTATTTGCACACATATGCTTCCCCTCCTGGTGCCTCCCTTGAATCTTTCTTCCTGAGGTTCCCCCCCCCCAAATCAAATGCCCTCCTCTCGCCTTCTGGTCCATAAATAAATAAAAACCCAGAATCCACAGTTGGGCAATAACTTTATTAAGAATTTTGGTCGGTCCTTTTAACATTTGTTTCTCTTACATGTTAAAAATAGGTCACAAATGTTAAGGGTCTCCTATTCAAAAATGTTATAAAGTTTTAAAACAGATGGAGGGCTTTAGGATTTTGAACAAGATAGGTTTGAATCTGAAAGGGACTTATGTGTAAATGATTAAGTGAAGGATCTTAATGGAAGAAGGGATAGTGAAGAGGCCGGATCTGGCAGACTAAAATAAGGTTATATGTATTAGCGATAAGTTAGAATTTGAAATGCAACTATGATGTTATTGTTAGAATGTATGGATCATTGTTGAAATTTGAGAAGGAGGGAGAATAATGAAATGGATTTTAATAAAATGAGCTAAAAATTTTGGGGTGTGAGGTATTGTTGAAAAGGGTTGAAACTTATATTAAGTTCAGTTATATTGCTTACAGTAGAAGAATGGTTAGCGAGGACAATGGATTAGGCTGAGAGCACTAGACTTTCGTCATTATCTAGAAAAAAGTTAATATCTATGGTTATGGTTGAGTGGAAACCTCTAATAGTCTTTCTGCAGAAATTAGGTAAATAAGGCTCTATCTACTGATGAGTTGGATGAATAAGAAGAAAAATGTTGGACAATAAAAAAAAGAGAAACTTCTTTGTTACTATAGAGTAAGAGTAACTATTATTACTTATATTTACTGTGGAGAAAATTGGAAGTCCATTCAAGTTTAGCTTGTTTAGTTTAGTTTAGTTTACGTAGTTTAGTTTGTTGATTGTTCTATGTGTTGTACTGTTTGACTGTGCTTTATTTTTTCTAAATAAAATTTAAAATTTTCAACAACAACAAAAAAGGAATTTTGGTTGGTCCTAAAAGACATCCAACTATGCATTTTGGTACTTTAAAAATTATATGATGAGGAGGTGAACAGAAACTTAATATTGCAACTTTTGGTGTAGATTTTAGGATTTCCAGAAGTTATAACCCAAGAACTGTAAAAAAGAAAATGTGTTCAAGAATCCGAGAAAGTACCAAAATCAAGTATTTGAAATAAAATGAGGAGCCACTTTTGCATTGGCTCTCTCTGCCTCCTCACCTGGGCGAGGGACCAGAAGCAGCAAAGCAATGTCCTCCAATCCTGAAGTCTCTGTCCTGTGCTGTTATGCTTGTTGGTGTTGGGGTGGAGGGAAGAGCAAGTGAGGATTTACTCAGAAATAAATCCCACTATGTTTAATGGGGGTTACTCTCCAGTAATTGTGTAAGTTTGCAGCCTAAGAGCATGGGTTATTATAGTCTACAGTACATTCCCACACTCTCCCTTGGCAGTGTGCCATGTTCAGATAATTAGTTTGAAATTAATCGGTAAATGTTTAAGGTTCCATACAGCTCTTGGCTGGTCTCAGGCACTCCATCCTCCCCATCTAGATTTGGGTCTGAAAGACCAAGGAAAAGTATGGGACGTTGCACAGTTCTGTCCTGAAAGCAAGCAAGAGGTTAATTAGCTTCCCTTCTATAAAATTTTAATTATAGCAAGTATTTCTAATTATGCACCCATATTTGCATACGTAATTTTTTGTGCTATGGGCCCTAGCACCAACTCTGATCGTAAACTGACAATCTTAACTTGCTCCCAGATTGAATGGCTGCTCTCTTGCCTTCTCTTTGCTAGGAAAAAGAGCAAGGGAAAAGAAGAGAGATCACATAAACAGCAATCTGGACATACTATCTCTCTGCTAGGTCCTCTTTTATAAATGGGGCTACACCTAGAAGCCGTTTTTGCTCAATTCAGGTCATCAGGAAAGTGGCCAATGGTGGCACTAAAGTATTACAAACTTTAAATAGTAAGAGAGTTGTTTTTTATTTCTGTTTGACTGATATACAAGGGCCAAACTAAACATTATGCAGGAGATCCACAATTTGATCTCCCAAGTTAAAAACAAAACCAAACACTAATGTGTAGCCCCAAGGGGCTGCCAATTTGGTCACAGCAACCATATTTGGGAAGGGGTGCTAAACTCTGTATCCCCTATTAACACTTTCCAGATCTAAATCGCCCCCATCCAGCGGCTATTAGTTCCACAGAGGGGTGCAGGGATACAAGTACACTTCTCACTCTGCACTCGAGTGGTTGTTATATACTTGTAAGTTTTATGCGGACACGCTAATGAATCCAGAAGGGAAACTGCTCATTGTGCCATTATTACTAGCACTTGACTGTAGTAGTACAACACTGTTTCCATTACCCAGCAAATGAAATCCCCAACATCTCCCAGGCTTAATTAATTCTGCCTTAATGCAAGGAGCTGGAAATCATTCTAATGAAGGCACATATGTCTGGTTTGTCATCTGGTCCACAGTTAAACTTTAATCACTCATCAAAATTTACCCTTAACATCTTAATTAGGGAAGCTGCAATACTAGACCCTAAGGGTGTTTCCAGTCAAAGGGCTCTTAGACACTGTGCAGCTATTTTGCCTTTCTCTCCTTAACAAATTTTCTGTGGTAAGTAAAAAGACCAAAGCAGTGGGGGAGGAGGAACACAGGATGATTGCAAATGGAAGACAACAATGTCCATGAATGAGGCATCCATGAATGAGGCAGGGCAATTGCACAATAAAAGCTTTGTCTGGAAGCACTCTTTGTCTCATCAAGATGCTTTCCTCAAGATGAGATTACTGGTTCTGCCTTTTCAGGATTCTAGTATATATGGCATTTTCCTCAGCTCCAAAAAGCAGTTCAAGGCTTTTGGGGCTGGCTCCCACTCTCCAGGTTCTAAAACGCCTTGACAGATCCCCAGTGCCTGTTGTTTTGCCCCTACCTCCTGCAATGAAAATGCTTGTGCCACTTCACAAGGAAGTGTTTGGACACCTGAACATGTTGGGACTGGCATGGAGATTCACCTCCTTTTCTTCTGAAGGACAAGCAGTGGGAGCATTACACAAAAAGGCCCCGATCTAAATTAATGGTGGCAAATCATGGGTTAATTAATTAACCTACAATTAATTTATTAACCAACCCACTATTTGCCAGGTTGCATGCCATACAGAAGCTGCTTCCAATTTGAATATGCAACCTCTGTTCAGGGTTCCAGCTAGCCATTCCTTTCTCTAAAGTACCATTCTATTCTCCCCTTACCCCTTTTAATTTTTATTTTCAAATTAAAAAGAAAACCCACGATTTGCTCCTTTAGATATGCAACTCTGATCGGCCCAATAATAGGCTGCTTCATGATGTGTGAACCTGGACACTATGGGTTATTCGTGGGTTAAACTAATTGTAGGTTAACTTTGGATTGTTTAACCCACAGACAACACAATAACAACATGGTTGTTGTTGAACCATGGATGGTTGAAATGTGTGTTATTGTGTAGTCTGAACCCAGCTGAGATAACAAACCATGGTGAACAACTCACAGTTCACAACCCAACAACAAACCATGGGCTCTCTTCATGGGTTGTTCGTGGTTAACAAGCTGTGGCTCGTTAGCGCAGCTGGGTTCAGACAACATGATAACCTAGTGTCCTGTTGCCCAAAGGAGGGAAATGTAAGGCACCAATGGGGACAGAGAGAAAGTGTGAGCAAAGGGGAATTTTTTTTTCTAAAAGGGTACGTGATTTATCGGGCAAAGCAGGAACCCTAGTGGGTAGCAAGCTGCAAACTACAACATTAAGTTGGGTTCAGAAGTTCAGAGTTCAGACTAGAGATTGACTGCTTTATCTTTGCCATGCTGTTTCATTTTGACCATGATCAATTCATTTTAAATTTTCAAACACAGGAGAAAATGTGGATTTCAAACTTTCAGTGTTTTCTCTTTGAGACAGCTGCAGTTTGGTTTAAAATAATGCTGAATGAGCACGTGATCAAAAAATCAATGCAAGCTGCCCTTTGAATACAGAGAACAATTTAAGTAGGAACTGTAACCCCACTCACACTCACAGATAGAATGACTTGGCTGTACAGTCCCACCCATTTTGCATGATGAAATATCATAAGGCCAACATAGTGTAACCTCTGCATCAGAGGCTTCCAGCAAATTTGTCAAGATTAGGACTTTTCTATATACTCATCTCTTTTCCCTGTTGACAGATTTTGTCTTTCAAAGGTCTTTCAAATTTTGACATGAAAGCTTTAAAACCACACTTAAATAACTGCCTATAGATTTAAAGAGCACAGATGGTAGGTGTAAGAAACCTGTCACTGTTAAAATATTACTGAATCTCTTAACCATGCTGGGCATAGTTGTGGCTCCAGGGTAACTGTGTTCTTAAAACTCACAGTGTTGAATGAATCATATATATTAATTATGATCACATGGAAAAAAAACTGTGGTTAAGCTACTGTTTATAGACACAAGAGATGTTTTTTGATGTAGAGTGTTCCTGCGAATGTCTACTTATGCTCCATGCAAATGTTGTTTGGATGATACTTGGGGAGGGGCCTCTGGAAGGAAGGTTTGCTAACGTGGGTTAGCTTGTTGTAAAATGCTTATTTGTGTTATGACAAATTTCTTTATGTTTAGAACAAAATATGAAACTGTAAGCAGTCCAGGACATTGGAGAAATTATTTTTGTTTAAAGTAACATTGAGGAAGTATCCCTGAGGAAGACAACGAAACGGGAATACAAACCAGTTTCCTGTAGGACTATAACCTCAAGGTGACAACGACTACATATAACCTGGTGGTCTGTTTACCATTTGGTAAGAAGAAAAAAAGAAATAAGAAAAAACAACGCTGGTTATAGGAAGGACTTTATTCTGGATAGCCAGGACTTTTGGGAAAAAAAATAAAAAATTGAAATAATTGTTTTGAGAAAAAATTGTAAAATTGAAATAATTGAATTATATACATTGTATTCAGTGTTCATTTGTAATGAATAGAAATTTGTAAAGTTTAAAGAATTATTGGAATTATTTTGATCACGGTGGCCTAGGCTTTTTGTAACTATGGATGATACTTATGGCAAGGCTGTAAGTATGGACAGATTCATCCTGGTTATGCATTTTGCACTATCAAATGAATAGTTTATACAGTATCTGAATTCTTCCAAAACATGTGGACACAGCACCACTTGAACTTTGTCTACATGACGCATTTGTGCGCTTGTCATTCCTTACTCATGATTGTTTATGGGCTCTTTCGACAAAATTGTGACCCTCCAGTTTTATTTCTGTGTCTAACCAGCACTTTCAGCGAGTTTTTTTAGAGCAGGGAAAATGAAGCATTTAATTATGAAAGCTAAAGAAAGCGCACTTTTCACTTATGTATTTGCACTATTCTGCTATACCACAGTGCCACCTAGAGAGTATGTAGCAGAAAAGCAGGAAAGGAAACGCTCTTGTATAGTGCTCTGATCTCAGTTCTGCAACAAAACCGAAAGCAGATACAACAGAATAACAGCTGATTAACAGGCTTATGTTAGAAAAGCTCTTGATTGCAAAGAAAAAGAAGATATGCAACTGAAGCAATGGTTTTACAGGAAATCCATCTGTATGTACATGACTACCTCCACTATCAAAGGCAGTATGCCTGTGTACACCAGTTGCTGGGGAACATGGCTGGGAGGTACTGTTGCACTCATGTCCTGCTTGTGGGTTTCTAGTGGGCAGCTCGGCCACTGTAAGAACAGAATGCTGGACTAGATGGACCCTTGGTCTGATCCAGCATGGCTCTTCTTATGTTCTTATGACAAGTTAGCTAGTAGTATAGGATGGAAGTATGTTTCCACTGAATCAAAAGATTGCAGTGCCTTTTCCTCAAAACAATTGCAGAAAGAGCTGACAATGTCTGAAGAAAGCATACTACAAGTATTGTTATTATTGCTAGTGCGAGTTAACATTTGTTCCACCACACTAATTAGTGTTGTTCCACGGTCATTTTGCTTAAATTACAATTTGAGGCAAACTGGGAGAGTTCTGCTCAGATGAAGAGGTGAACCGTTCATAGGAATTTAAAGGAACTTGAATGAGAAATTTTAGTAGTATTGTAGACATGTTTAAGCAGCCACTTAATTTTAACTAAAGCATGATTTGAAGCTACTCTGGTATCCTGCTCAAGCAAAACTGTATGAATTACAAGGTAAGTCAAAGGAATCTAGTGCCAAGGAAAAATGCCTCCCACAACATTGCCATCCTGTTCACATGCTACAACACTGGGGCGGGTGGGGTGGTAGTAGTAGTAGTGGTAGTAGTTTTTTTCAAGATAAGTTATTTTCAAAATTTATCAGAGTTTTATACGTATAGAGATTAACCTATTGTCAGGCACAATACAGCATACAGAAGTGTGATAAAAAGTCAGACACCACTTGGTATTATTATTATTTTTTTATCCATGGTTGCTGGAAGTCCCATAAGTATGACTTGGGGGAAGGGGGGAGTAGAGAGCTGTGTGGAATGAGAACCCATACTTTGCAAGGATCCCTGGAGTTTCAACACTTTATTCTTCTTGTGTAGTTTGTATTCAGTGACAACCTTGGGGTTTGGGCTAATCCTGCCTGTTGCTCTGATAGCCCAGTTTCTTGGAAGTCAAAGGGTTATTTTATTATTTTCCATTGACAATTACTTTATTAGCATAGTCTGCACAAGGTTCCATTTCTAAGGCCTAGGTGTTACTGGGCCTTAGAAATACCACACTTCAGACTGCAGGTGACAGCTCAATCTGACTGAATGCTCATCTATGAAAAAATGCCACTCACATAAGATGTCCAGAATAAGGCTAAGCTAGAACCCTTGCCTCTGACATCGAGTTTTCTATGTGGAGGATTGGGGGGTGGGGAGATAGGGAGGCCCATTCAATCACACAAGTTCCCACCTGTTGTCTAAGGCATTCTGCTGAAGCTTTAGCTCTGTTGCAAAAAGAAGATTCCCTGTGCTTGGTCAAATTCAGGGATGGCACACAACTCCTTTGTTCCCAAGGTTGAGGACCTTTATTTATTCAAAACATTTTCAGGCTGCCCTTTAAGGTTAAACCCTCCCAAAGTGGCTTCCAATGTATAACTTTACAATGTATAAACAGCAATAAATTTTAAAATCACACAACACCACAGTAAAAGATAAATTACTAATAAGATCCAACAATAAAATTAAAACAGGTAACATGGCCAGTAAAAAACAATAATACCAAATAAATAAATACTGCTAAAACCACATCGTATATACGTATATAGCAGTCTGATAAAAGCCTTAGTTAAGAGAAGGCAATAGTAAACAAATGGGTATTTTAAGTAAACAAGTAAAGTAAATAATAAACAAATAAGGCCTGTTTAAATTCCTATAATGGTGGTTCCTGATGTACCACCATTGGAACTGAGTTCCACAAATGTAGAGCCAATGCTGAAAAGGGCCTCTTCCTCTTGCCTGCCAACCTACCGGTAGTTATTTTCAAAGGTAGGCACATATGTAGGGCCACAGATGCTGACTTAGGAGTGCAGGCAGGCTGAACTGTGCCCTCTGGGCTGCTTGCTCAGACACTGCACAGCTCCCTAGAACTTTAAAAAAGTAACTTGCACAGTTCTGTTTGAGGGGTGTCACTAGTGTCTCCGGTATGGATGAAAAATAGATAAAAATTCCAAAGGGCAGTTGAAAGCACACTGAAAAACAGACAAGAAGAATGAAAATAAAACTAAAAAGGACTGCTTTGGCTCAGCAATATTATTAAAACTAATATCCTGGCACAAAAAGTATGTGAATACGTAGTTATGTGGAGCAGCTCTTGCTGGGCTGTACCACTTCTGATTAAAAACTAGGAGGAAAGATGTTTGAATACTTTCCCCAGACCAAAAATAGTTCCCTATGCAATAGTTTCCCTAGAAAAGTAGTACGTATATTGCAGAGAAGAGTTCACCAGGCCTGGCCCAACCATAGAAGCAAGCCAGGCAATCTCCTGGGTAGGGATGGAGAAATGTGTCTGTTTTGCTTTCTATAACATTTGCATCTTTACAACCACAAATTTTTTCCAGTCCGTTACCAACATACGCTTTCAATTTATTTATTTTCTAAAGTCCACGCAAAATTTTGTATGCATTTTCATGTACAATTTCCTCTGATCTATTCATTTTTTGTGTGCACTATATCCCTAATATATACCTTTTTGGACACTATTTTCCCTAATGCACACAAGTTCCCCCAATGTATGCATTTTTGGATGCATTTTTTCTATCAGAAAACGCCATCACAAAACTTGGAGATGTGTGAAAACCAAAGGATAATTGTGTTCCAGTTCACATAGTTTGAGAAGTGAGAATTAGTGCGGTACATATTAAAATATAAAACAAACAAATTTTGTACCCATCCCTACTCCTGGGTTGCCTGATTCACAACTTAGGGCACAATCTGATGCATGTTTAGACAGAAAAAAGGCCTACAATTCCCAGCATGCCCTAGCCAGCTGCTGGCTGGGGCATGCTGGGAGTTGTAGGCCTTTTTTCTGTTTAAACATGCATCGGATTATGCCTTTAATATATATGTCTTTGAGAAAGTGAGAGAGAGTGCATTTGCCTGCATTTCTGAAAGTGGAACACAGAGGTAGTTTGTGATATTTGGGCATTCAGCTAAGCACTATTTCAGTCAAGCTTCCAATAGAAGTGACAGGAAAGTGTCATGACCCCCCCCCTCCAGGAATCCTCCTCTGAGGACGAGTGTGACTCACCCAGGGCCCGGGACACTCCTCAGGAGCAGAGTTCAGACACTGCTGCTCCAGACGGGGCCAACCAGGCAGCTGAAGAGCTGGCAGGCCCCTCTGGCAGCAGTCAGTATAACAACGCTCACTCACTGAAGCCTGGGTATTGAGAAACAACGTCCTCCTTGATTCGTGTTCCTGATCCCTGACCTTGCTCCAGAACCCTGCCTTGCTTCCCGGACTCTTAGACCCGACTTCGGACTGACCCTGACACTGCCTCTGCTCGACCCCTGGACTTTTGAACAACACTCTCGGCTTGACTCCTAGGATTGTAAGACCACACTTCTGTTACCCATCCCGCTGCAGCTCCCTTATCTTATCTCAGCTGGACATTTGGCAGCGCTCCCAGAAGTAAAGCCAGCTGCTGGCTGCCGGCCAGCCTTAAGCCGGACAGAAAGGTTAAGTCATTATACCATAGAAAGAACAGGTTGCTTACCTGTAACTGTGGTCCTTCGAGTGGTCACCTGTGCATTCACATATATGGACTCTGCACTTGTGTGGAGCCTTTTTCAGGAAACTTCTCTAGCTGAGGAATTTAGGTGGGAACCCCTCCCGCACTGTCTCACTGAGCATGCTCCTAGCAGGTTCCTGCCTATTCCCTCAGTTCTCCTGAGACTGCCTATTGTGGCCTCAGAACCGAGAGAATGCTTGGCATCAACATCAGACAGGGATTGACATCGATACCAAGAATGTAACCACTTCAGTTAGCCCCATCGATATCGATAGTGGGGATGGTGGGTGGGTTGTGTGAATGCACAGATGATCACTTGAAGAACCACAGTTACACGTAAGCAACCTGTTCTTCTTCTCTGTGCATCACACATATGGGCAATTTAACAAGCTGACTTACTGGAGGCGGGTCGGTGTCATCACTGCAAGAGCGATGAGAGTACAGCTCTGCTGAAGGTGCAGTCTGCTCGAGCCCAAACATCCAGCTGGTAGTGCTGTATATAGGTGGACGGAGTCAACCATGTCACATCCCTGCAAAGTTCAGGCAGAGCCACCCCGTTACCATATGCCACCGAAGCAGCAACGCCGCTCGTGGAATGGGCGGACACTGTCTCTGTAAGTGGCAGTCTGCTCAACATGCAGGCCAGTTTGACTGTACTGGCGATCAAAGCTGCAAAATGCTGCAAGGATACTGGAAGTCCTGCACTCTTCCTCCCATAGCAGAGCAGACAGTCTTTGGGATCAACAAAATGTCTCAGTCCATGCCTTATCGAAGGCTAGGGCCCTCATCACATCGAGAGCATACACTGTCTGTTCTATCGGTGTGGAAGGAGAAGGGAAGAAGGCAGGAAGGATAATATCCTGATTCAGGTGAAAAGTCAACACTACTTTAGGGAGAAAAGAAATATCCGGTCGGAGCACTACCATAACCCTATGAAAAGTAAGGAACAGAGAATCGATGGAGAGAGCACACAGTTCACTGGATCGGCGTGCTGATGTTATTGCCACCAGAAAGGCCACTTTCTAAGTCAAAAGTCTAAGATCCACCGTGGCCAGTGGCTCAAAGGGCTGAGCCATCAGAGCTCTTAGCACCACCGTCAGCTCCAGTTGAGAATGACTGAGCGAACCGGAGGAATCAAATTATGTAGTCCCTTCAAAAACGAACAAGCGGATGGGAGAAAAGTGTTGCTCCTTCAATTAAGGGTCGATAAGCAGAGATCGCAGCCAGGTAGACCTTAATGGATGAGAGCCTCAGTCCCCTCAACATCAGGGATTGAAGGAATTGCAATACATGCTGGATTGGGAATGGAGGAATTGCAATACATGCTGCAATACATACTGCAATACATGCTGGGCAAGATAATGGTTGAAAGCCTGCTGACACTGCAAAGGTGGAGAAGGCAGTCCATTTCCTAGCATAAGAATAGCGGGTGGAAGGTTTTCTTGCCATGTCCAAAACTGCTTGAATCGCAGGAGTGAGTCCAGTGACAGGGTTCACTACTGAAGTCTCCATGCCATGAGTCAGAGAGTGAGGAGATCCGAATGCCGAATGCGACCTCAATCCCAAGATGGCAGCACTGGAACCAAGGGGAGCTGAAAGTATTCTCCCCTGCTTCAGTGAAGAAGAGGAGCCAACCAGGCCTGCCTCAGCCACCAAGGGGCAATGAGGATACAGTTGCTGTTGTCAGACCTGATCTTTGCCAATACTTGTATGAGCAGTGGAAATGGAGGGAAGATGTAAAAGAGACCGCCTGTCCATGGATGAAGAAAGGCATCTCCCACAAGTTGGGATCCAGGCCCGCTCGGTTGCAGAAGTTACAGCAGGCTACATTCTCTATCACTGTGAAGAGAACCACATCGGGGACACCCCATCAATTGAAGAAGCCTCTCAAATCCTACTGTTTAGCTGCCACTTGTGAGATGTTAGAGCAACTCTGCTGAGGGCATCCGCTAGGACATTGTCCTTCCCCGCTATATGGATCACCACGAATGACATTTGACATGAGATGGCCCAGTTGAAAGCTGCAGGGTTAAACAGGTGAATCTGGATGACCTCTTGCCCCCTTGTTTGGTTATGTAGGCGACCACAGCACTATTGACTGTGACGACTTGTATCTTGTGTCCTCACAGATTGGTCTTGAGCACATTCAAGGAGTTCCAGACTGCAAGGAACTCCAGATAGTTTATATGGCAGAATGTTGCACAAGCCTTGCACAGTCTTCTCCCCGCAGTGGGCACCCCAGCCCAGAAGGGAGGCATCCGTAGTGACAGTCCTGGAATGAGAACAAGAGAAGAAAGGCAGGCCTACGGGCAGCTTGCTTTCGACCGTTCACCAACAGGGAGAAGCTCTGACTGCGGAGGTGATTGTCAGGTAAGTCCAATAAGCATTCTGTCCAGTATGGAAGACTTGCGAGAACCAATTCTGCAGAACTCTCATTTGGAGCCGGGCGAAGGCGGCTACTGCAACCATCAATGCCATAAGCCCCAGAAGCCTCTGAATGGAGTGCATGGATGTCCTGTTGGCACGGTATAGTTTCATCATCAAGGTAAGTATTGCCTGCGCTTGGTCCCAAGGCAGGTAAACGTGACTGACATTGGCATCGAGAAAGGCTCCAATGAACTGTATCCCCACTTGTCGGACAAAGAACAAACTTCTCCCAGTTCACATAGAAGCCGAGGTCCTTCAAAAGGGTAAGTGTTTGCAGCTCGTAAGCCCTGTTCCATGGAATCCACAATCAGCCAGTCGTCCAGATAGGGAAACAGTGTACATCTCAAGTACGAAGGTGGGCACACACTACCATGACGCACTTTGTAAAAACTCGAGAAGTCGTTGCCAGGCCAAAGGGCAGAACCCAGAACTGGAAGGACTCTGGATCGATGCTGAACCGAAGGAAGCACTGACTGTCTGGGTGAATGGCCACATGAAAGTAGGCATCCTTGAGATCAACGGATGCAAACCAATCACCCCTGCGAAGGAGTGGCAGGATCGATTGGAGCGTGGTCATCCAAAACCTTCTTGGGGTGATGTAGAGGCTTACACCTCAGAGGTCCAGGATCGGACGAAGCCCTACATCCCTTTTCGGAACTGTAAAGTATCTTAAGTACAAGCCTTTCTGCAAGTCATGCGAGGGGACTCGTTGGATTGCGTCCTTCTGTAGCAAGGAAGTCACCTCGCCCTGTAGCGGCTGAGAAGGCAGTGTTATCTGGATACCGAGAAAGGGAGGGAGAGCATTGAACTCAATCCTGTACCTATGCTGGATGATTTTTCAGGACCCAGGAGTTGGATGTGATCTCTCTCTATGCTGGAAGGTGGAATGCCAGACATGTGCCGAACTATAGGACACAGTTGTAGATCGGAGCCAAAAGGAAGTCAAAGTTGGCACTTTCCTCCATAGTAACTTCTCTTGCAGGACTCCTGGTACTGAGACCAATTGTTTGAGCATCCTGATACCAAAGGCTGCTGTGTGCGAGGCTGATGTTGGTGCTGCTGGCATGGTTGGAACGGAGGAGCCTTCCAAAACCACCTTTGTTGTCAGTAGGCGCACGCAGGAGGGAGCTGGCCGAGACCCATCTTCTTAGCCAGTTGTCTTGGCTTTGTGGATGGAATCCATGGCCTCATTGGTCTTGGGAGTTGAAAAGACCTTCCCCATCAAAAGGAAGGTCCTCAATCCTCACACAGGCGTGCAGAGTGAAACTTGTCGAACGAAGACAGGAATGCCTCCAAAGAGCCACAGCACCGGTCATGGCCCTGGCGTTACAATCTGTTTGATGGCGAGTCATATTGTTCTGATGATGAGAAAGTTTTGTTGCTTCTTCCTGGAACACATGCGCCAGTTCCCTTTTGTCATCTGGCAGGTAATCACAAAGTGACCCCAGATTCTCCCAAAGGAAGAGCTGGTACCTAGCCATGGTGGCTTGGTAACTGGCAACCTGGAGGCTGAGGGAGGTGGAGGAGTAGATGCGCCTGCCAAAGAGATCCAAGCAGCGTCCTTCTTTGTCCACCAGTGCCAAGTGTTTGGCAGATCAACCTTACACTGACTCCACGATTACCAAATTAGGTGGAGGGTGAGAAAAGAGGAATTTGGCATCCTCTTCTCTCGCCCTATTCATACTCTCAAGCCGCTTCGCTATTGGAGGGGTAGAAGAAGGGGTCTTCCATGACTGTTGTACGTTCTGAAGTAGGGTCGGCAAGAATGGAATGGATGCGGAAGCAGCAGCTTCTGAGTAGATGGCGATGCCTCCCGAGATCCCCTCCCAGTAGTAGCCCCCCCCAGGAGGGGCTGACCAGTTAGATCTCATCCTCCAGTCCAAAGGAGGCAAATGAGATTGGTCACGTGGCTTGTAGCGAGATCTTCAACCCTGAGTGCCGACGTCGAGGTGAGGGACTAGCTGAAGCTGGCTGAGAAGGCAGCTCTCAGGAACATGGTCTATCGGAGGCAGAAGACGGATCTTGAATCTCACCTTCCAATATGGAGACAGTCGGAACCAAAGATCAAGGCGGTACCAAGGGCACTGCTTGAATCGAAGGAGGTCGAGTTGGTACCGAGGGCACTGCTTGAACTGATGGGGGGTGATTCAGTACCAATGCCACTGTCTGAGCCGACAAAGGTCAAGTCGGCACTGAAGGCACCAGCTGAGCCAATGGAGGAGTCGAATGAGAAGTTGAAACTTGTTCTTTTGGGGAACACTTCACCTTCTTAGCCTCCTTTTTCTTTTTCTTCCACTCCAACTTGAACTGCGAAGACCAGGCTTTCTTCAACAGCTTCTTGCCTATCACGATAGTTAAAGAGCGGCCTGGGGTCAGAGGATCCAAGACGATGACTGTCTGGATCAGAGGTGAGGTGGGCTGGGCAGCAGAGTGCGAAGTCATGGACATCTCTGCTGAAGGTCTAGGTGCTTCCACCACCTCTAGAGCCTTCCACCACATCACTGCTCATAAGCAGTCCGAATGGTTCCTCCTGGCCTGTTTGGTAAAGGCCTGGCAGTGAGGGCACATATCCACTACGTGACCCTCCCCAAGACAAAGCAGACAAAGGGAATGCCTGTCAGCTGGGGGCAACTTACTGCAGCACCTAGAATACTTTTGGAACGGGGCCTTGAGGGGCATCCATTGATCAAAAAATCAAAGGAGAGAACTAAAAATTTAACGAAATAGGAAGAAACAACAATAGAAGGAGAAAACAAAATAAACCAGTAGAAATAACACCTCAGCACAAAAATGCTTTCACAAGGAGAGAGAGAAGTCTCTCAGAGGTCCAACCACAATGGCGGTGGAAAAGGAACTGAGGGAATAGGCGGGAACCAGCTAGGAGCATGCTCAGTGAGACAGTGGGGGAGGGGTTCCCACCTAAATTTCTCAGCTAGAGAAGTTTCCTGAAAGAGAGCAGGCGCAGAGCCCATATGTGTGATGCACAAAGACCACGAAGAAGAATTAGGGTTGTAGCCAGATAGCTATAGAAATATAGGCTCTTATGAGGAGAATTTAACATCAGTACTTCATGTATGACTTGTTCATACTGCACCCTGTTTTTCCGTCTTCATAAATTAACAGTTATACTCAGATATATTTAGCTAGAACATATTGTTTTTCTTAATGGAAAGTATTTGGACTCCATTTACAGAATTATCTAGAAGACAATGAATTGCTGTGCTAAAGAAATGCTGAATATTGCAGTATTATTTGGAACTCTCAAGAGTATTTATTTCTAAACTGTGTGGAAGCTTTGATACACTGCAGAGACCCTAGTGTGAATTCTCTCAATTTATGCAATTTGTTGACACTTCTCAGCTGAGATCGTTTTAATAGCCCAAGTAGATTATATTTAATCACTAGTCACTTCAGTATTCTTTTTAATCCATTTTCCAGCTTTCTTTAGTATATTTAGTACAGTCCAACTGATTGCTTGAAAACAGATTATGTGACACTGCAGTTTCTTCTAATGAAGAAAATAAATAATTCCCATGTGTGTGAATTAAATCATGAGCTACATCTAATTCATATCCTATTTCTCACAATTTTGACTCAGTTATCAATTGCCAGTTCTCAATTCAAGCCTTAGAAAGATTGAAACACCAACAGACTGCTTCTATTTAACATTAGAAAAAGTGACAAAACCAAATACTATCTAACTGGAAATATGTGGGAAATATGAATGCAGAGATATTTGTCAAACCTAATTGTTAAATACCAGTGACATATTTGCAGTTTGGAGGGGAGGAAGCATATATTAACCACCACAAACAAAATTTTTACTACAAAACACTAATCCACAAAGTTCCAGAAATTCAAGATTACACATCACATTTCCTGCCATTTAACCTGTTAAACTTTGTTTCACTCTCATTGTAACTACAATTGCCATAATGACATTGGGCGCAACACAGCCAAAGTGAAGCAGTTTTAGAGTTACATATGTGAGTAACTCTCTCCGATAGAAATCAATGGGACTAAAAAGTGCATCAATTTGGCTGGACTGTGCCCATCATATCATATCTTTTGCATAAGGCATGTATTAAATACCGGTATGTATCAAAGGAAACACATATTATTCTATAGAAGTTCACATCTTTTGTTACTTCTCTTGTAGAAACATCTAACTTTCCTCACATGTTTAACAAGCCTTTAAGGCTGTAGTGATATACCCACTTACCGCATTAAGCTCAGTGGGACTTATTTCTGCAGTAGACACACATAGGATTGCGCTGTAAGTTGCTGTCATATACTGGTAGAAAAGAAATATACCTATAAAGCTGTATCTTAAAAGAACAACAACCATACAGCTATTCTCCCCCCCAGCCACCCACCCACCCCAGGGCTAAGTTCTACTAATTTCAATGTGACAAACTCATATCTTCAATAAACTATGAAAATATATTATTTTATGTGGAAAAATACTAGATAACATTTATTTGATTACTGAATTGTATCATCTTACCTGGTTTGCTTTCATTTGGTTTACACTGCACTTCCTCAACACATTCTGCAGGAAACCATCCAACATGTCCTCGAGTGCTTCCTTCCCAGAATCCACCCTCACCAATGCTCAAAACTAGGAATAAAATAATAAGAAGAAGCCATTAGGTTTTTATTTTTTCATAGGTTTCCTTGCACAAGCCAAAACGGTAACTCAGAAGCTTAAATAGTAATTTTACAACCATGAAGCTGCTTGCACTGTCTGTCACAGACTTCCTCTGTCAATGATGGAATAAAGACTTATCAGGATACGGTAAGCAGTTGTATAAAAGTATAAAATTTAGATTGAACAAAAGACAGACACAGAACAGGGATTGATAAAGGAGCAGCACAAAGGTAGCAGATAACTAGAAAAAAGAAGAAAAACGGGGCGGAGAGACTAAACCGGTGCAAAAGTAGCTTCTGAACAGGCTTGCAATCTACGTAAGCATTTTTCCAAAATGAACAGGATTCCATGATTATACTCTTAAGATTTTCTGCTATACTTAAAATATATTTCTATTTTAATAAGGAAAAATGGCACATTCTGTTGCACCAGGGAATCCTGATGATGGAATCCAGAAAATGAGTTAATGCACAGTAGTGTCGGTAAAAACTTCCAAGTGAGACTTCAGTAGGACTTCAGAGAAACTACTCCAAAGTATATGAATTGTGACCTATGAGTGCTAAGCCTATCTTAAACTGGGTAGCAAACATTATTACTTAGAGTTTTAATACTACTAAATGAAAATGCAGTACTGAATGGTTAATGCCAGAGACTTGGAATCTGGGTCAGTTTTTGTAACCACAATAGCCGTGCTTGATCAAGGATATTCACATACCCCACAGTAATTATACACAGCTGGAGTATGTCAGCATTCTGCTGATTTTCACAGCAGAAGAAAATGACAATGGGAAGTGCATGACCTTTTAAAAAGAGTAAAAGCACAAATCTGCAAAAGTGCGAAGTTTCAGATTGATACTGACTTAGCAAGTACTGCTGTGAAACTGAGAGCTGCAAAAAAGTGTGGGGGAAAAAACCTTGCCATTAGCCACTTGCAGCACGCAAGTTCCTCTTAATGAGGCAAAAAGTAGCTTTGGAGGTAGGGCTGGCTGACCCTACCATTAGGCAGAGTGAAGTAGCCACTTAAGGCTACCCATGTTTGGTGTCATGAAAGGCAGCAAATTGTATTGTTGTTGCTGTTGGGTTGGATACAGACTTAATCATATTTACAGTAGACCCATTGAAGTCAACAGGACTTAAGTCAGTCATTATATTTTTACTGCCAGGGAGAGGGAGATGTGTTTGTGGGATTTCCTACCTCGGGTCAAAATAACTTGGTTGGCTTATGCAAGTAGAACTTCCTTTCAGACCTTGCTGATTCAACGTCTGAATTGAGGGGGGTGGGGTCAGCATCCAAGGCCCTGACTACCCACTTTAAGCCCTCAAGTGTTCATGTGGGTGCCTGAACAGGGCTACTATTTTTTTTTAAGTGGAGAACTAAAAAACCTGGAAGAATTTAAATCTCTTTACCTGGTGCCCAAAAGTCCACAATGTAGGCACCAGGTAAGCCTCTCTACTACACACCGAGATTGGGGAGGGGGTGTCACCATTTGCTTTTCCACCTCAGGCAGCAAAATGCCTTGGGCTGGCCCTCCTTGGAGAGTGGGGCAACTATCATCAGGAAATGGCACTTGGAAAAACGGTTAAGCCCCTTCCCCTGTCACTACAGCTCTGATCCAAATCTCTCTCACGCGCGCACATGCGCGCGTGCATTCACACACACAGCTGTTCTTCACTAGGCCCCCTTCACACAATAATTGCGTGGAGAGAGCCCCATTTAGTTAAGGAGCAGTGGGCTGATTTGCATTTGCAGGAGCAAAAAAACGACACATGTAGATTTCTATTCCAGCTGGAGCTGCAATCATACTTGCATGGAAGCCCACACACAGAGACGTGACAGAGACTTTCCCCCTACAGATATCTGCATTCAACACATGAATGTCAGAGGTAGTCAGACAACATTAGGGTGGGGTCAGTAGTGTAGCCCTGCTTCCCCTTAATCATGTGTAGCCCCCTCCCACAAATACACACAATGAATCCATGAAGGGCTACTATCTATCACAATATTTTTGGATTCAGAGTCCTGATTCATTTAAAATAAGTTATCAAATATTCACCTTATAGCATTTTTTGTGCAGCATCCATTAGAATATTTATTAATAGATTTGCTTTATTTTTAATCCACCCAATAACAAGCATTCTCTGGACAGATTACAAACAGATTTTTAAAGCATTTATGCACTTCACAATCCTAAATTGTTCCCATTTTTCAGATGCACAATGAAAAACCAATTCATTGGTTAAATCCAGAGTTGCAGATATTCTGTAGTGGATTGGAAATCTGGGAAACAGAAGGCTGGTGTGTGAGGGATTGAGGCCTACACAGGATTGGGTTTGTTGAGGCCTACACAGGCTTGAGTTTGTTGAAGCCTGAAGGCCCAAACACTTGGATGGGAGGGGGAGTTTGAGAGTTTTAGTTTACCCAATAGAAGTTAAGAATTAGATCTCCTATTCAAGGTCACATGATTATAACCTTCCATTCCTGGGAAGGCTATATATGTGTGTGGGGTGTGGTCAGCTAGCAGTTAGTGCTGAGAGAGAGCTAGAAGCAGCAGCAGAGAACCAGCAGAGAGAAGCAGAGAGAGAGAGAAAGAGAAACTGGCTGCATAGCAGATAGGTAGTCTGAAGTTAAACTAGAGAACATTGGATTGTTTGTTTGTTTGTTTTATTTTATCATACTTGCTTTTGAATTATAACCACTCTATTAAGTAAAAACCCTAATATACCGTAATAAGTAAAGTGCTGTTGTTTACCCTGGAGTTTGGAGTGACTTATTCACCACGCCTAAAGCCTACACCCACGTTACTGGAGGAAGCAGGCAAAGGACTGGATCTCCTAGAGAGGGAGAGTCTTTGGGAAGAGGCAGAGATCTTCCAAAGGGCAGATCAAGGGGTCCCTGCAGTAGCGGAACCTTGACATGGTGATAGAGACAAGCAAAACCTGCCCATCTCAATTTGGAATGGGCTCATTCTTTCCAAAGACAACAGGCATTATCAAGGAAAGGAAAACCAGCTGCAAAGACTCCTCCCCACTCCCGCATCTGGCTTCCCTTTCCCTTATGGGAAGATGTCCCCACCTCTCATCTTCTCACAAGTCTTCCACATCCACTTCCTTTTCCCAGAACTGACTAAGGACCCAGAAACCCTTAAAAAATAAAATTGCCAGGGATGTTTGCACTGGGAACTTCCTGTTGGTAAGCCTTTAACGCAGGGCAGGCAACATGTTTCCGGTTGAGGTCTGCATTACCTTGCTTGGGATTTGTTGGGGCCTACATTCCAGCAGTGGGTGTGGTCAGAGCCAAAAGTGAGTGGGCCCCAGTCAAGTGGGTGGAGCAAAAGCAGGATATATGCACACATCCATACACACACACACATATACTCTCTTTTGCCTGCCAGCCTACTTCCAGTCAGTCTCTCTCTCTCCTCTAGCCTCCATGTGCAATTGCCTGCCACCTGGTCAGCCTCCCTTTTTTGTTTCTCCAGAAGTTAGAGGACAAAGAGAGATAGACCAGAGGCAGGCTGGCAGACTAGTCTAATGTCTGTGGTCAGGTAGCCTGCCTGCCTGCTGTGGCTTGCCTGCCTCTTGGTCAGCATCTCTTTCTCTCTCATTCCCTGAGACAGAGGCACTGACAGGAGGCATGCAGGCATAAAGTGTCTTTAGACGCTCTAGGTGCCATGCTCAATAATCAGCTTTCCAAACTCCCACATCTGCCTACTAGCCTGTCTCCAGTTTCTCATTCTCTTCACTTTTGTAGTGGAAAATGAGAAAGAGAGAGATCAGAGGTAGGGAGACCATCAGTCAAACATGGTCTGGAAAGCTGACCATGGTATACAACATTCACACACAACAGAGTGTCATCTGGTGGAGGCATGAGAGAGAGGAAGGTAGCCTAAGGAGACTCCCCATGGTCCAGATTCTTCGGCCTGGTGGTCTGGATTTGGATTGTGGTGCAGAGATTCCCCACCCCTGCTTTACAACCTAACAAAAGTCTGAGGAGCAACTCCTTTATCCTTCTGGAGGCCCCTTCAGTTGCTGCTGTGGAAAGTACGGTAAGTTTTGAGTAAAGGGCAGGGGCAGTTCAGAATAGGTTGAGCTAAAATTCAAAGTGTTTTGGTTCCAAATGTAAATAAGCTTGCTTCAGAACCCACTTCCAGGACATCACTAAATCCAATTGGTAATAGAAGTTCTAACTACATAGTTAGAGGGTACAGATGACAATCCATACCATATACGTATAGGCTGTTAACCGAATCCTTCTAATTTTATGGGAGGTATCTAATAAACAACTCCCACAAATATATTGTCATATTTAATGGGCCTTAACAAGCCAGTACAACATGTCACAATGGCTCAGGTTTGTCTCACATGCTACCATTTGATAGCCACAAGCTATATACATTCAGTATGTAACCAGCATATTGTTAAAAAAAATTAACAGGGCAACACAGTAGAAGGCCTACTGAAGTTAAAGATGTTGTAGTGGCTGAAACAAGGAAAGCTATTAGACCTTTTTCCATCTAGATTACAAATATTACTTTGAAAAAATAATATCAGCTTTATTTTTAGAAATTAGCTGTGATTTTCTTTATATCATGGTAGACACAAGTGATGTCAGTGGGCATGACTAATGGTTAAAAACTAAGAGGCATTTTTAGCTAGATTACATCATATTGTATTAATACCACTTCATATGTATTTTTAAATCTTTACCTGAACTTGACCCACTTTCAGCTTTCTCTGAATAATCTTTGTATCCTATATCATTTGATATATTCATCCCATAACAACTGATTAGGAAGAAAAACAACAACCAAGTTACATTATTCTAAAATGTTCATGAGAAATATGCTTTACACTGATTACGTAGTATATTTGTTATATATGCACCAGGCCACCCATCCCCACCGAGAGCTATCAAAAAAGTGGAAGGTGGTTATTAGCAGAGTGGAGAGAGAGAGAAGAAGAAGAAGGGGATTCAAACCATATACATTAGGAAACCTGGTGGCTCTCAGTTTCTGGGCTTTTCTGTCTCTGCCACACTGGCCCATGCAGTGGAGGGCATCCTTGTGCCTGGTAGGTTGTATGTTTGTGGGGTGGATTACATCATGGGGGTGTCACCCCATCACCTTGTCTAGATTAACTCCTTCTATGGTTGGCACTGCCCCATGTTTGGTGAAAGTCAGTAGTGTTGCCATGGATGTTGGGGGTGTGACTGGCAGAGTTGCTCCATTTTGTAGTTTTTGGAGTAGATCTTTTTTCTCTCCTGAACTTTTGTGCCGGCTGTATATAGACTCTTTTGTGCAGGGCATGTATATGCCCGTGTAGGTGGCCGATCAGCACAGGGGTACGTGACATGGTGCCCGCCATAGTGCTCTACCTCTCCCACTTTTAAAACAACAACACATTTTCTTACCAACAACTGGGGTTGCTGTGAAATAGCTTTCTGTTGGCACTGAAAACTGTGGGTTCAAAGGAGTTGTTTAGTGTGTTGGGCTCAGACCCCCACCTCTGCCTTGTACTCAGTCTTTTGGGCAGGTTACTTGTCCTTTGCCAAACACCGCATGGCAGCCATTTTGTGGTGGTGCCTAGGACAGTTTCTCAAATTTGCCAAATGTGCCCATACCCCAAAAAAGTTGCCTACACCTTCCTCAGCATATTTGGACCACTGCATTGTCTGGTTAGAGGTTGTTTGACTTGTTCACATCAGAGAGAAGCCATCAACAGAACAGGAAAGTGAACCCAGACAAACATCCAACTAGGGAAGAGGATAATTTTGTTTGGTCCACATTTTTAAACAAACTGACCTAACCTGAACTTTCTGGACTAATATGCAGATTAAAAAACATTTATCCTTTTGATTGTGCACTTCTCCAAAGTTTGCGAAGCAGTTCTAAGTTCAAAAGTTGCATACAAAAATATATTGGAGAATATATGTATATTGGAGGAAAATGCATATAAAAATGTGTATATTCGGGAAAGCATACAAAAATGTGTATATTAGGGGGAATTATGTACATGTGAAGGACTGCCAACTGATCCTTTTCTCAAGACCAGAGATCAAAGGTGCAAAACTGCCAGCCTTAGCTCTGCCGTCTTGACTTGATTCTCTCAGGGCCTTGCCCTTCGTCTATACACTGGATTTAGCACTGAACCACAGAGGAACCACACACACCGTGTGGGATAAAACCAGGAAAGTTTATTCAAGGTAAACAGATTACAATAAAAGGTGGGGAATGAGGGAAGAGGGAGAAAGGTGGGGAGACACTTTGGTACATACAGTAGAGCTATAAAATAACAAAAGCTAGTTCCTTTACTATATAAATACCCAGGCCCATACTCCTTTACCTGGGGGTTGGTCTTCTCAGAATTTGCCTTAGCAAAACCCTACTCCCGCGAAAGCATGCAGACAACAACACAAACCAGAAGCCACAGCAGCAGTATAGAGTCTTCCCCCCACCCCTCCTTTCAGTAGCCCAGGTGTCTTTAGCCAATCAGGATGAACATCTGGGCCAGGCAGGGGAGGGGTGGCTCTTTGCCACAGTTGCATGCAAATAGCTGTGGCACCGGCCATGGGAGACTCTGCGTCGTCAGGAGCCATCAGAGTAACTATGTACATTTTGCATTTCCCAGCCCCCAGCTAGGATTATACTTGTGTGGAGGTGTGTGTGTGTGTGTGTGTGTGTGGTGCAGGAAACTGACGCTTTTTCTCCACAGTACAAAATGCAAATGTTACAGGAAATAGGGTACAAAAATAAGTATGAAATTTGGTGCTTTAAAAAAAATAAATCACAGACTGAAGCAGAAATTAGATGGAACAGACTTATGGTTGAATAGATGTGAAACTGACACAGACCAAAACTGACTGATTTGTTCATTCCTACTTCCAACTACTTTTCCATACTGTTTCATTTTTAGCATAAGGAAAAGTATTCAGGCTTGATATTTTCAATGAATATTTTTAGCACTAGCTGACCTGTGCACTGTTTCCTCAGCATAGCAACCACTTGCAGTGTTAACAACACTCTTAACTAGTGCAGCTGTTCTATCTCCATCATTGTTGTAAATACAGGAAATCCTCATACATATATATTCCTACCCATAGCACACAAATTTGCTGGTAGGAACAGTTGATGTGCTTCCAATGGACACTGCACTGAACAAGGCTGTCATAATAATATACCACAGGTAGAGTTCAACATCTCCCCTACAACACTACATTCCTTGTTGCAAAATGCTCTCTGGGCTGGGTTTGGATAACACAACAAGCCACCATGGGTATCAAGAACCTTAAAACAAGCCATAGGTTCTCAGGGTGACATGCTCATGAAAAAAAAGCCACCCTGCAGAAACTGTGTTGCGTTTGCATGACATGACAACCCAACCATGGTGGATTGTCGTGTTGTGCAAACCAGGTAAATAGCAACTATCCAACATTCCTTCCAGTCACAATGCCTCACCTATAATTCTCCTCCAGGGAAACAACCAACTGCTCCGTTACTCCAGGTGCACAAATTTCCCTTCCATTTACTTCCCAGCCATTAAATTGGTGCAAATTTCCCCTCCATTTACTTCCCAGCCATTAAAGTTGTATATATTTGTGTGTTTTTTAGTGACCAAAGCAGTAAGTGGTCCAAAAAGGAGCCACAAAAAGTGGAAGAGTTAATTATCCCCCTTTTCTGGAGTAACTGGAGACTTGGGGAAGTGTTAACAAGGTGAAGGTACTGAGAACTGTCAGTTCAACATTTAAAATTGAGAGGATTACATTGCTAAGGGGGATATATTGTCCCCACCTCCCTTTCGGTGCACCTTCTTTTGCAGCTTCCCCCCCCCCCCTTTACCAGTGCTTTTCAATTGACAACTTGGCAATTGGTCCCTGGCAACTGCGTGCAAATTAGCCGATATGCAGTCTTGCCTTGTCAATCTGTGACCTATTCCACTTCTCTGCTCCCCTTGACAGCTAAAACAGATGAAGAAATTGACCAGGCAAGACTACACATAATGGACAGCCATAAGAGCACACTTGTGTACTTGCAAAAGACTGACACACACAACCAAATTAAGAACACAGTTGTGCAATTTTCAGGGGCCCAACCCCCCTCCCTCAAATAAAAACAAAACACTTGACCGCAATTGTGCATTTCTGAGGCTCCAAAAAGGGAAAAAATAGTAGTGAATGAAAAAAGGCAGTGATTGGAGTGGGGAAGAAGAGACAAGATGGGTTCTGGCACAAAGGACACTGGGATATGTGCCAGAGCTGGCTGGAGGACTAAGAAGAAAAGAAGAAAGAACAACCCATAGTAAGCCAGACTGTCAGGTGTACCATGAGTTGTTCAGCCACCAACCAAGCCATCATGGCTTATTCACAGGGTGGCTTAGTGTGACATGCAAAAGTGCCTATTTATATTTCTTTTAGCATTATAAGAATATTTCTGAGTTGACTGCAGAGTGAGAATAGTGTATTGTCCAGCTTGCCCTGGAGGAAGCAAGGTGTCCTTTGGCAGCAACTGCGGCCTCAACATAGAATTGTGCTACAAAAGGGAACAAGACAAGGCTGTCCATTATCTCCACTACTGTTTATTTTAGTTTTAGAAGTTTTGCTTAGAGATATTAGGCAAGATGGAAGAATCCCGGGAATAAAAATTTAAAAAGAATCATACAAGTTGAGAGCTTTTGCAGATGATTTGATGATAGTCTTGGAAAATCCACTACAAGGAGTGCAAACTCTGTTGGATAAATTAAATGAGTTTGGAGGGTTGGCAGGATTCAAGGTAAATCATGAAAAAACAAAAATGTTGGTGAAGAATATGAGAGTGGAAGACCAACAGAGATTGATGCAAATATCGGGTTTTTAAATTGAAAAAAGAGTAAAATACCTTGGTATCATAATGACAAATTCGAATTCCACGTTGTTTCAAAACAATTATGTTAAGATATGGTTAGGAATTAAAAATGATATGTTGAAATGGGAGAAACTAAAATTGTCTTTGTTGGGTAGGATTTTTGTGATAAAAATGAATGTTTTACCAAGAATGATGTTTTTATTTCAAACACTGCCGATTTTAACTAATGATGTGCCTTTTAAAGAATGGCAAAAGGACTTATCTAAATTTATATGGCAAAGAAAGAAACCACATTTTAAATATATAATTCTACAGGATGCGAAAGAAAGGGGTGGATTGGGTGTGCCTGATTTGAAATTGTATTTTAATGCTTGCTGTTTTGTTTGGTTGAAGGAATGGGTGACATTGAGAAATAACAGACTTCTAGAATTAGAAGGGCATGGTCTAAGGTTTGGATGGCATGGATATTTGTGGTATGACAAAGCTAAGGTTAATGTAGATTTCAAGAACCACTATATCAGAAGGGCGTTATTAAGAGTTTGGAACAAATACAAGCCTAGGTTATGCCCAAAATTACCCTTGTGGATATCACCCCAAGAGGCATTATACGGGAAGGAAATGACAAGCAATGAGAACTGGTTAAAATACCGAGAAATATTGGAATTGCGTCAGGGAACATACTGGATTAAAACACGGGATTGTTTAGTAACAGAAGGTTATAACTTACACTGGTTTTCATACATGCAACAATCAGAGAGATTTAATGTGGATAAAAGAATGTATGATATAGAACAGGATAAGTCTGAATTTGAAATACAATTGTGTACAGGTGATGACCATGTAATAGCAAAAATGTATAAATTTTTGTTGAAGTTTGGGACAGAAGAAGAACAAGTTAAGGATTGTATGGTTAAATGGGCAAGGAACTTTGGATATAATATAATGATGGAACAATGGGAACGCATGTGGACTAAAGGTATAAAATTTACATTGTGTTCTGATCTTAGAGAGAATTTTTACAAGATGATGTATCGTTGGTACCTAACCCCTGTGAAATTGGCTAAGATGTATAACAATGTGTCAAATGTATGTGGGAAATGTCAAAATAATGAAGGAACATTTTATCATGTTTGGTGGACATGTAAAAAAGTGAAAACATATTGGGTACAAATACACACATGGATACAAAAGATTTTAAAAGTGAATATTAAACTGAAACCAGAAATGTTTTTATTGGGTATAATGGATTTACAATTTGAGAAAGACTACGGAACATTATTACAATATATGATGACAGCAGCAAGAATAATCTATGCTCAAAAATGGAAAGAAGCAACAATACCAACTATAGAAGACTGGCTGTTGAAAATGTTGGACTTAGCAGAGATGGCGAAATTGACTTGTTTAATTAGAGAAAAAAATCTAACTTCATCAAGAAAGACTGGAAACCTCTGGTGGACTTCTTGGGGAGAAGGGAAAATGACTTAATAACTTTGGGTTTTGATTTCTAAATATTGGTAAGGTGATAGAATTTTTTTCTGTGAAAATAGAAGAAACTTAGATTGGATAAGGATTGGTAATGTTTGTCAGACAATGAGGCGGAAGCCAAATGTTGTTTTGGGAAATTCAATTAAAAAAAAAAACAACAACCATAGAATTGTGCTACCCACATTCTATTTTTTTCCCCTTAAAGCCTTCTGAATGTGGATCTTAGCAGCCATACATTTTCATTGCCACATTGCTTGCAGTCTATTACAGATGGAGGAACCTCCTAAGTTTGGCTAGAACTTATTAGTTCAATCTGTCTGTTTGCAAGCAGCTTTAATCAAGTCTTCCTTCTATTAATATAGGTCTTTCCCCTCTGTCTGCTGCTATGATTAATAGAGATTAAGTTTAGCTGACCATCCTTCAAGTCTGCACAACAACTATCATCTCAACAGTGCTGTTCTTTATTCAGTCTTGTTGGGTCCTTTGACCTCAGCTTTTCCCTTGCCATCTCTGGGGAAAAAATATATAGTCACAAAAATATTTTTAGGCTGTTCTCTAATCAAGGAAAGATCCAGTTAAGAGAGGTTCTCATAGAGGAAAAGTCTTCTGATACAGCATTATGTGATACGCTGGCATGTGAATATTCTATTTGCACATAATTAATGTAATTTTCATGAATGTGATGAATGATGGGCCACTCATGGACTAATCTTCCACCTCACCAGCATGGGCAAGATCCCCTGGTACTACTAGTGCCACATAGCCAAACCAAAAGAAATTACACTGCTTTGAAAGCTAAATGAATGTCGTTTGTATTATTTGACATCTCATAAAATTATAGAAAAGTAGAGTTGGAAGGGGCCTATAAGGCCATCAAGTCCAACCCCCTGCTCAATGCAGGAATCCAAGTCAAAGTATCCCTGACAGATGGCTGTCCAGCTGCACCTTGAATGCTTCCAGAGTGGGAGAGCCCACCACCTCCCTAGGTAGTTGGTTCCATTGTCTTATTGCTCTAAGTCAGGAATTTTTTCCTGATGTTTAGGTGGAATCTGGGTTCCTGTAACTTGAGCCCATTATTCCGTGTCCTGCAAACTGGGATGATCGAGAAGAGATCCTGGCCCTCCTCTGTGGGACATCCCTTCAAGTACTGGAAGAGTGCGATCATATCTCCCCTCAGTCTCCTCTTCTGAAGGCTAAACATGCCCAGTTCTTTCAGTCCTCATAGGGCCTTGTTTCCAGTCCCTTTATCATCCTTGTTGCCCTCCTCTGAACCCTCTCCAGTTTGTCTACATCCTTCTTAAATTATGGTGCCCAGAACTGGACACAGTACTCAAGATGAGGCCTAACCAGTGCTGAGTAAAGGGGAATTATCACTTCACACGATTTGGAAGCTATACTTCTATTAATGCAGCCCAAAATAGCATTTGCCTTCTTTGCAGCCACATCGCATTGCTGGCTCATAATCAGTTTGTGATCTACAACAATTCCAAGATCCTTCTCACTTGTAGTATTGTTGAGCCAAGTGTCCTCCATCCTGTAACTGTGCCTTTGGTTTCCTTTCCCTATGTGCAGCACTTGGCATTTATCCCTATTAAATTTCATTCTGTTGTTTTCAGCCCAGCGCTCCAGCCTATCGAGATCTCTTTGAATTTTGTTTTGTCTTCCAGAGTATTAGCTATTCCACCCAACTTTGTGTCATCTGCAAATTTGATAAGTATTCCCTGCACGTCCTCAGCCAAGTCATTAATAAAAATGTTGAAGAGCACTGGGCCCAGGATCGAGCCCTGTGGTACCCCACCCGTTACCTCTCCCCAGTTTGAGAAGGAACCATTGATAAGCACTCTTTGAGTCCGATTCTGTAGCCAATTGTGGATCCACCTGATAGTTGTTCCATCTAGCCCACTTTTAGCTAGCTTGCTAATCAGGATATCATCAGGCACTTTGTCGAAAGCTTTGCTGAAGTCCAGATATATTATGTCCACCGCATTCCCATAGTCCACAAGGGAGGTTACCCGATCAAAAAATGAGATCAGATTAGCCTGGCAGGATTTGTTCTTGACAAATCCATGCTGGCTTCTAGTAATCACTGCATTGTTTTCAAGGTGCTTGCAGACTGACTTCTTTATAATCTGCTCCAAAATTTTCCCAGGGATTGATGTCAGACTGACTGGTCTATAGTTCCCAAGTTCTTCCTTCTTGCCCTTTTTGAAGATAGGAACAACATTTGCCCTCTTCCAGTCATCTGGCACTTCACCTGTCCTCCATGATTTCTCAAAGATAATAGACAGTGGTTCTGAGAGATCTTCTGCCCGTTCCGTTATTACTCTAGGATGCAGTTCGTCAGGCCCTGGAGATTTAAACTCGTTCAAAGTAATCAGGTGTTCCTTGACCATTTGCCTATCAATCTCAAGCTGCAGTCCTGCCCCTTCAGTCTGCACTTCAGGTTTGCCAGGGGGAACATAAACTCTCTTTTGGGAGAAGACCGAGCCGAAGTAGGAGTTGAATACTTCCGCCTTTTCTTTGTCTTCTGTTATCAATTTGCCATCCTCATTGTGTAATTGAACCACCATTTCTTTCCCCGGTCTTTTACTATGCACGTATCTGAAGAAAGCTTTTTTTGTTGCTTTTAGCATCCCTCGCTAGCCTCAGCTCATTCTCAGCTTTAGCCTTCCTGACACTATTCCTGCAGTTCTGTGCTACCTGCCTGTACTCTTCCCTTGTAGCCTGGCCTTCCTTCTACATCCCATATGTGTCCTTTTTTGTTTGCAGGTCATCTCTGAGTTTTTTGTGAAGCCACATTGGCTTCTTCTGTTGCCCTCTGCCTTTTTTCCTTGTGGGAATTGTTTGCAATTGTGCCTTTAGAATTTCCTTTTTTTAAAACTCCCACCCATCCTGGGCTCCTTTTCTCATTAGAGTCGCTTGCCATGGGGCCTTACTTATCATTGTTCTGAGTTTATTCAAATTGGCTTTCCTAAAATCCAGGGTACGTGTTTGGCTACACTCAGCTTTTGCTCCCCTTAGAATCAAGAACTCAAGTATAACATGGTCACTTTCCCCCAGAGTTCCCGAAACTGCCACTTTATCCACTAACTCGTCTCTGTTGGTTAGAGACGAGTTAGTTTCTCCTAATCCAATCTTTGAAACATACTGCCATTACTGTTTCAACTTTTATCCTAAACCAATCTTTTGTACATTGAGGGGTCTCTGCTGCTCTTTTCAAAATGCCCATCCATGCAGAAGCATCACAACCGTATTAAACCACTTTAGAGATCTGTTGGGTATGCATTTAAGGCATTTAAGGGTTAGTAAGCAGCAGACATGGGTGCTGTTGCTTAAAGGCTGTTGTCCAACAAAGTAATAAAAGTGAAACTGAAAGTAAAGAGCTTGCACAACTGATGCCAAAAGGAGGACAGTAGGGAAATAGGTTGCAGAAGAACAAGCACTAGTGCTGTATGCCGGTCAGGAGCTCCTAGGAGCACACACAGACCTCCACCCCCAGCATAGCAGGGGAAGAAATGGCTGTCTGAGCTACTGGCAGTGGTAAGAGTTTGTGACTGGGTTCGCATGACACACTAAGCCTCAGTAGGTTAAATGTCAGAGTGGCTTAGTGTGTCATATGAACCCCGCGGGGTGGTTTATAAACCAACCTGGTGTGGCTTATAAACCACCCTGCTAAGCCATGGCTTGTTGTAGGGTTAAGAATTTACTGTGGCCTAATTATTGATTCTTTAACTGAAGGCATACTTCACAGTGATAAATCTAGATCCATTAATTTGCTCCATGCAGCTCAAACTGGCATTGTTGTAATATCCTCTTATTCTTACGGGATCCAATGCAAATGCATTTGGGGAGGGGGGATCAAACCAGTTATTCAAGGGTATATCATCACCTGAACTGGAATTGAACTACATTAACCTTTGTCCTAGTTGGTTCGGAACAGGAAATGAACCACCAAATCTACGTGTTCAGCTCCCTGTTTAAACTACGAAAAAAATGGTATGGTCATTCAGGAACATTTGAAAGAGAAAAGACTGACCTTTTACCCTGTCCCCTTTGTGCAAATGAATCTCCCCGTCTCCTTGAGGTTGATATGGCTTCACAACAATAAATAGTCTTCCAGGTACAGCACTATAAAGTTTGCGTTTTGCACCCTGATAATCCAAGGCAGATATAGTATCCTTGTTGGCACTGGGGTTATAACTGGCACTAGAAAAAGAGTGAAGTGAAACAGCATTAGTTTACCTTGTAGACTAGGGATCTTCACCACCACCCCTCACCATCTCATGACATAAAGCCACAACAGCCAGATTGCACCTGCTGCATAGGCACCATTTGTCTGCTAGTCTAGACATTTCTTTTTAACCTTCAAATAAATCAAATGAAGTGGAAAAGGTCAGTTAATGATATAATTTTTTTTCACTGCAAACACAAAAAGGCAGGAACTGACTCCAAGTTTCTAATCCACTGGTTAAATAAAATGACACAAACAGGGAGAGAATATGATTCAGGTGTATGTAGCACTTAATGGTTAAACCTAATCAGAAATACAGTGGGAGGCAAAGCTGTAAAGGACAGGCAAAGCTGAATGCCCAGACCAACGTTTGAATGTCCGTACCTTCTAGAAATTCTATCTACAGGTTTCTACTTTCTAAAACCAGCTACATTATTGATCAAAGTGACTTCCATAATTCAACTGTATGCTGTGAAAAAATATTTCTTTTCTGCATTAATTATTTATTTATTAAATTTATTTATTTATTTTTATTTATTAAATTTTTTAATCGCCCTTCTGGCCGGCCACCCGGCCACCCTGGGTGATGTACAATCAAGATAAAACACCATTAAAACACCATTAAGACACCTTTAAACACAATTAAAACACACTTAAAACAATATAAGAGTTTTAAAAAATCCTAACCCACCCCATATTCCCGCCTGAAAAGCCAAGTTTTTAAAGCCCGGAAGAAGTTCATCAGAGAGGGGGCATGGCAAAGATCACTGGGGAGGGAGTTCCATAACTTGGGGGCTGCCACATAAAAGGCCCTCTTTCTAGTCCCCACCAGCCTGGCTGCTCTGGCTGATGGGACAAGGAGAAGGCCGTCTGTGGCAGATCTTGTTGAGCGGCCTACTTGATGTTGCTGGAGGCGCTCCTTGAGATAAGCTGGACCGGAGCTGTATAGGGTTTTAAAGGTCAAAACCAACACCTTGAATTCAGCCCAGCAAGCAACTGGTAGCCAGTGCAGCTCTTTGAGCACTGGTGTGATGTGATCTCACCGGCGGCTGCCTTTAACCAGGCGAGCCGCCGCGTTCTGCACCAGCTGCAGCTTCCGAACCGTCTTCCAGGGTAACCCCACATAGAGCTCATTACAGTAGTCTAGGCGAGAGGAGACCAAGGCATGAAACAGTGATGGGAGCAGATGATTAGGAAGGTAGGGGCGCAGCTGCCGTATCAGATGGAGTTGATACAGCGCTGCCCGGCTCACAGCTGACATTTGAGCTTCCATGGACAGCTGGGAGTCTAGAATGACCTCCAAGCTGTGGACCTGGTCTTTCAGGGGTAGATGTACCCCATTCAGCACCAGGTCAATGTTACGACAGATAATTCTGGGTGCTAGATTCCCTCTAACCCCACACTCTTACGAAAGGTTTAGGATCTTTGGCTGGGGTAAAACCTGCGCTGCTGGGGTGGAAAGTGTGCGCTTTGCTCCTTTTATATTTAGACAAACCTACACACACACAGAGACTCTAGAAACAAAAGGGTGGTTTTATTGAAGAAGAATACAGAGTAGGTACAGCATCTTACTTGTTGGTAAAGCAAACCTAGTGATGTCAGGCAGCAAAATATCCTTACGCTATGGTTCAAACACACCCTGTATTCTGGAGAGGAGAAAGAGTCCCTTTTGCCCTGACAAGCCTGAACAGGAAAAAGGGGGGGGAGAGATTCCCGCCTAGAAGGATAGAAAAGCAAAGTCCCAGCTACTACCTGTCTGCTGTGATGAGGTTCCAGCTGTAGCCCTGCAGTCCGCGTTCCAAGGTGACCCCCTCAGCTCTTTCTCCCGACCCACCTTGCTAAAACCTCTTGGTTCTTATAGTCTCTTTCCCGCCTTTTTGGAGGGAATGAGAGCAGTGGGGGTGGTCTTTGCCCCACAGATGTCTTCCAACCCTGCTAACGACCTTACTCTTTGTATTTTGATAGCTCTTGATGGGTGTACAAAGGTTTGGGTCTTCCTGCTGATGGGACTGTTTTTGGAGTAAGCTTCTGGTGGTATTCACCCAGTGGGGGGGGGGGGAGCCATATCTTTTCAGGAGAAATCTTCTTGTGTTTTAGGCGATATGCAATATTCAGGTCTTAATCAATGCAAGCCTGCCACTCATTTGCCTATGCATGCCTCTAGGCTTCACTCACTCTTCCATTCAAGCCTTCAGTCATGACCTTTTGCCTTCTGCCCTGCTGGGGAGGTGGGCAGGCTGCTTCTTTTCTCTTGAACCCTTGCTTACCCAACGCTTCTTATGAGGGCTGTGGGCTTCCTTTTGGAAGTGTAGCCATAACCAAATGATCAGAACTATATCTCATCTTAGCATCAACATCCCCTAACCTCCCCTTGTCTCCCACCAGAAGTACCTCGGTCTTGTCAGGGTCCAGCCTCAGCATGTTCCTTCCCATCCAGCCACCCACTGCCTCCAGGCACTTGGACAGGGTCTCAACAGCCAACCTAGGTGGTAGAGCTGCGTGTCATCCGCATATTGATGACAGCGCACCCCAAACCTCCTGATGATAGCTAATTCAAGTGATTTCCCTGATTAAGGGGAAATGTATGGGCAAACTACATATTACATGCAATTGTGTGTAATAAAGGTCCCACTATTTTTTTAAAAAAATTAAAAGCAGCCTGGGGAGGCTGCAACTTTGAGTGGAAGAATAACAGCATGCAAAGAAGTGCCTATCACATTCTGTACTGGCTGTTTTGTGGTCATATTTTTTTCTCAAAGCTGCTTTTTTAGGGATGTGCTGATGCTGGGAAGTCCAGCTCGTCTGAACTCAATGGACTTCCGATCCGATGCTTGGAAGTGGGCTGAGTCAGGGGGACTTCCATCTCTAAGATGGGCCTCAGTTTGCGCTTAAAAAAAAACAACACTAAGGAAACTTGAACAAATGATGCTATTTGTGCCATTTGCGGAACTTTGTACAATTTGCCACAATCCAAATAAAAATTGTCCCAGAAAGCTACTATTGATCCTGAAAGGTTCTAATTAGGGGTGAGGGATGGCAGTGGGAAGAACAAAGAGGTAGGAGATATGGGGCAAGGTTAAATTGTATTCAGACTTGCATTCGAAACCAATTTTTTTTTAAATCACAATAGAATCAAAATTTAAAAATAGAACACTGAAAAGTCACCTGAAGTGCCGGTGTTGCTGCCGCTTTGCATCCTCTCCTAACCTATTTAATGATGGTGAGCGGCTCCGAGAGGTTGAAGTGTAGCTCCCAACAGTTTTCACAGTTCCATTAGGATTATTCTGCATCTGTTGGAGTAGGTGAGGCGAAAGGCTACGGTGTGAAGAAGCTAAAGAGGAAGCTGACCAGTCAGGAATGTTAACGTTCAGATTGTTATCACTATTGCACCGAAGCAAAACACGGGGAGTTGCCAAGGTGGTCTGGGGCCTCCGTCTTCTGTTTGAGTACGTAGGAGCCTCTCTAAATGGCACTGAATTGAAAGGGGGAAACAAAACAAAATTATTCTCTGGTAAATGTATCTGATTTTAGGCACATTTATCAGCCCATTAAAAAAAATAAAAATCAACAATGTATGGTGCCCTTCCCAAGTATTATGTGGAAAAGAGAGCAACTATGCCTCGGCTGATTATCTAATCAAGATGAGCACTAGAATTATATTTAAATGGCAATTAAATATAATTTCCACGGGAAATCACTTTTTAAAAACTAGAATTAATAAGCTCCACATTACTGAATACCTAAGTAACATCATATCTCACCGTCAGAGTCCAGAATTGGAAATTGACATTCAACAATGAATGCTGACAGTCTCTGCCTTATGAACAATAAGCAATTGTTGGAACTCACCAACAAATGTGCAAAATCTAATAAAAACATATACTGAATTGTTTTTAGTATGGTAAGAGCAGTTTTTTTCATACAAGAACTAGAACTTTCCTTTAGCACAAATTTAGAGATTTATACTACCCTAAACATGTGGAAGTGGCAGAGGAATACTTTCTTCCAGGGTAGCGGATCCACAAGGGACTCATGACATATAGAAATGGTTATTCCCCATTGTTCACCAAATGATGCAGAAGGACAGGTTGCTTACCTGTAACTGTGGTTCTTCGAGTGGTCATCTGTGCAGTCACACATATGGGCTCTGCGTGCGCGGAGGCCGCTTCGGGAAGGTTCTATAGCTGAGGTAAATTTTGGGCGGGAACCCCTCCCCCCTGCGTCTCCCTTGCGCGGGTTCCCGCCCTCTCCCTCAGTTCCCCTGAGACCGCCATCGCGATCCCAGTACTAAGGGAGAACATAGGAAGAGGTTTCTCCAATTCCCTAATACCAATACCGAAAGTCCAATTCGATGGTGTTACACGGTACCGATCATAGTGAGCCCAAGAGTCCCGGTTCAGTACACCGTTGAACTCGACAGTGACACCGTAGCGGGGATGGATGGGCGGGTTGTGTGACTGCACAGATGACCACTCGAAGAACCACAGTTACAGGTAAGCAACCTGTCCTTCTTCGTGGTCTCTGTGCATCACACATATGGGCAGAGTAGCAAGCTGACTTACCGGTGGAGGGTCGGTGTCATCGTCACTGTAGGACCGAGGAAAGGACAGCTCTGCCAAAAGCATTGTCCCTCCGGGATCGAACATCGACTTGGTAGTGTGATACGAACGTCGAAGGCGTGGACCATGTAGCCGCCTTGCAGACATCCGTCAACGAGACTCCTCTCGCGAAAGCCGTCGAGGCCGATACGGCTCTGGTGGAATGAGCTCGTACCGAGTTCGGCAACCGCTGTCGTTTGAGTTCGTATGCTAGCTCGATACAGTCTACAATCCACGAGGATAGACGTTGGGTCGAGACTGGCAGGCCTTTGGAGTGTCCACCGTAACAAATAAAGAGACGGGGAGATCTCCTAATGGACTCAGTGCGGGACTTGTAGAACAACAGAGCCCTTTGCACGTCGAGCATGTGGAGCTGATGTTCCAATGGAGTCGACGGACCTTGAAAGAAAGCCGGTAATATAATGTCCTGATTTAGATGGAAGGCGGACACGACCTTAGGAAGGAAGGCCAAATCTGGGCGCAACACCGCCTTTTCCTTGTGGAAACTGAGGTACGGAGGATCGACCCTTAGAGCCGCCAGTTCTGATGCTCTCCGAGCAGAGGTGATTGCGACAAGAAATACGGTCTTAAAAGTTACTAAGCGGAGATCCGTTGTCGCCATTGGCTCGAATGGTTTAGCCATGAGTACCTGCAGAACCAATTGGAGGTCCCAGACCGGAGTGACTGGTTTGAATGAAGGGGTCATATTTCTTAATCCTCTCATGAAACGCTTAACTAGCGGGTTCGAAAACAAAGTGGACCCATCTTGACCATTATGATATGCTGACAGGGCAGCCAAATAGACCTTTAACGAGCTCGTCTTAAGCCCCTTGTGATGCAAATGAAGCATGAATTGCAGTACTTGATGGATAGGAGCGCTAGAGTAGGGCACTTCTATCCGACCGAGATAATCACAGAAGGCTTTCCATTTTCTGGCATATGAAGCTCTAGTGGATGCTTTCCACGCTTCGTGCAGTACGAGTTTGATCTTCGAAGGGAGCGTGCTCGGTATCAAATTAGCCATGCCGTGAGTTTCAAGATGGACGGATTCGGGTGCAGTAGCGTGCCTCGAGCTTGAGAAAGTATCGTTGTCGTGTTCGGTAGATAGCGATACTCTCCGTTGGAGAGTCGGAGAAGTGGTGCAAACCATGCTTGCCTCGGCCACCATGGGGTCACTAGGATGCAGTTCGTGCCCTCGGACTGGATTTTCGAGACTACCTTGGCCAACAATGGAATCGGTGGGAATATATAAAACAGAGTCCCGGACCAAGTTATCAGGAATGCGTCCCCGATCGACGCATTGTCGTGTCCTGCTCTGCTGCAGAAAATGCGACAGGCTGTATTGGCTGAAGTGGCGAATAGGTCCACTGTTGGGGTTCCCCACAGGTGGAACAGGGATTGTCGAATTCGAACATCGAGTTGCCACTCATGGGAGTCGAGTGACATCCTGCTGAGGGCGTCTGCCAGTGTGTTGTCCTTCCCCCCAATATGGATGGCCCTCACAGATATATGACGAGGGATCATCCAGTCGAATATACGGAGGGTTAGGTTCGTCAGCCGGAGTGAGCGGGTGCTGCCTTCCTTGTTCAGGTAGGCCACAACCGTAGTATTGTCCGTGACCACTTGCAGATGTCTCGCAGCGAGTATGGGTTCGAGGGATTTCATTGAGTTCCATACGGCTTTGAGTTCTAGAACATTGATGTGCCTCTCCCGGTCTCGTGGGCCCCACTGGCCTTGCGCTGTATGATTCCCGCAATGAGCTCCCCAGCCCAGAAGAGATGCGTCCGTCGTGAGCATAAGCGAAGGTGTGACGGGTTGGAAGGGTAGCCCTTCTGTCAGATTGGAGCGGCTCATCCACCAGTGAAGAGACTGCATTATGCTGGACGGAATAGTTAGTCTTGTTCGATGGGCATTCATCTCGGAATCGAACGACCTTATGAACCAGTTTTGGAGTTGGCGCATACGAAGTCGAGCGAGAGGAACGACCGATATGGATGAGGCCATGAGACCGAGGAGCCGTTGAATCGAGTGGGCTGTGCACGATGTCGCCTTTTGTAGCTTCGCGGCGAGGGCAAGTATCTTTAGAGTTCTGTCTTTCGGTAGAAAGGCACGACCGACCGTGGCGTCTAATAATGCTCCGATGAATTGGATCCTTTGAGTTGGGAAGAGAGTGGACTTCTTGTCGTTGAGGCAGAGACCGAGAGTGGCCAAAGTGTCGGTAGTCAGGCGGAGGGCGCTCCGAAGTTCCTGAGCAGATGGAGCAACGATAAGCCAATCGTCCAGGTAAGGATAGAGCGTCACCCCTTGAGTTCGTAGAGCAGCGCAGACTACTGTCATACACTTGGTAAACACTCTCGGTGCCGACGAAAGTCCGAATGGAAGTACCTTGAACTGGTAAGTATCGGATCCGATCTTGAACCTCAGGTATTTCTGGCTGTCTCGATGGATCCCTATGTGAAAGTAGGCATCCTGGAGATCGATGGATGCAAACCAGTCGTTCTTGCGGAGGAGAGGCAAGATCGATTGGAGAGTGACCATCCTGAACTTCTTGGGTAGAATGTAGAAGTTCACTGAACGTAGATCCAGGATCGGTCGGAGTCCTCCATCCTTCTTTGACACCGTGAAATACCTGGAGTAAAGGCCGTCCTGTGTCAAGTGAGGCGGGACCATCTCGATGGCCCCCTTGAGTAACAAGGAATCGACCTCCTCCCGCAGCGTTTGGGATGGCTGCGTGGTGCGGATGCCAAGAAAAGGTGGGAGAGAATCGAACTCGATCCTGTACCCCTGCCGGATAATGTCCAGAACCCAACGATTGGTGGTAATTTTCTTCCATGATGGTAGGAAGAGGGATAGTCGGGTTCCGAACTGAGGTCGAGCCAAAAGGATCGGAGTAGAGGTGTCGGTCGTGCCTTGGGTTGCGTCAAACCCGACGCCTTTGAAAGTCGCCTCCTTTACGGGAGCCCCGGTACCGTTGCTGCTGGTACTGACGGCTCGGTGCCTGGGGCTGCTGTGGACGGGTACGACTGTCCTGCCACTGCTGGAGTTGCTGTCCCTGCTGGTTAGGAGCTACTGGAGGCGGATACGGAGTCCAGCTGCGCCGTCTGAACGTCTTGAAAGATGTCTGTGGAAGTAGGCCCATCTTCCTCGCATTCACCCGGGCTTTCTGAACCGCGTCGAGAGAGCCGTCCTGTTTTATCATTAAAGAGGCCGACTCCGTCGAAGGGCAGATTCTCAATTTTGGCCTTAGCTTCCGTGGTCAATGTAGAAGACCTTGGTGTCTGGCAGTATGGATTTGTTGTCTGGAGGTGTTCGTTGCCTCGGCCTGGAAGACTCTGGCTAAGTCTCTCTTCTCGTCTGGTAAGTAGTCAATCAGTCCTCCCATCTTCTCCCAAAGGAAGAGTTGGTACCTAGCCATCGTGGCTTGGTACCCAGCAACCCGGATCCCCAGGGCGCTCGAGGTGTAGACTCTTCATCCGAAGTTGTCTAACCTTTTTCCTTCGGGGTCGGACGGAGTGGAATGCTGTTTGCCTGATCTCGATTGTGCTGATTCGACTATCATCGAGTTCGGGGTGGGGTGGGAGAAGAGAAACTTAGCTGTGTCTGGCCTAATCTTGTAAAGAGCGTCCAGGCGCTTTGCCGCAGGAGGAGCTGTGGATGGCGAGCTCCACGATCCCTGTACCGTCTCCAGCATCGTCGGGGTGATAGGGAGCAACGTCGGGCCCGAAGATGATTTGGAAACCGCGTCAAAGAGAGGATCTACTTGCTTCTTCTCTTCGACCGCCGTCTCCAGACCGAGGGCTTGAGCCATCCGAAGGACCTGGTCCTGGAAGGTGCCCATATCCTCAGAGGGGATACAGCGGCTTGAGTGGAGACGTTCTGGTCCGGGGATGTGGACGATGGGGACAACGAGACGATCGAGTCCGAGTCCGTTATGGGAGACCCCGGGGTCGACGACCTGCGGGAGCGGGATACGGTTGCCATCGAGACCGTAGTTAGCCGATCTTCTCTCTCGTCCACTTGTGAAGGGAGGGCTAGAGCGCGGACCGGCGGGGACATTCTGGGGTTGGGACGCACCCCTTCTTGTCTCGGTGGAGAGCGTCTATCATCCCTTCTCGGGGAGTGTCTCCTGAGTGGAGACCTCTCTCGGGAACGGTACACCCTGGTCTGGTATCTGTATTCAGACACAGGAGAGTGCCTCCGGTGATAGCTGTAGCGAGACGCCCTGGAGTATCTCGAATCCCTTGAATCCTGAGACCTTTCCCTGTATCGCTGGGGGTCTCGGGTTCTACGAGAATCGGATGATCTGGAGGATGCCCGGTCCCGGGTAATCAGCACCTCCTCGATCTCGAGTGAGCTAGATTGAGTCCGTGGAGTACGAGCTCGTATCGCACGAACCGGGGAGGCTAGAGTTGGAAGAACAGTTCTCGGCTCCGATGCCAGAGTTGGAAGAGCAGTGGTCGTAGGTCTCGGTTCCGAAGGTGAATCCGGTATCTCGCCTTCAGATACTGAGAGCCGGGCAGCCTCCCTCGATCCCGAGGGGGCTTTAGGTGGAGAGCGAGGAGGGTCCCTCGAGCCCGAGGGAACCCGTGGAGGAGGAGATTTCAGCCCAGCCTCCCTCGATCCCGAGGGGGCTTTTGGTGGAGAGCAAGGAGGAGGGTCCCTCGAGCCCGAGGGAACCCGTGCGGGAGGAGATTTTAGCCCAGCCGGACGTTCAACGGTCACGACGTCCGTCGGATCCGGAGCCACTGTCGATCTCGATCCCGAGAGAGACGAAGCTAATTTCTTTGCCAATCTCCTTGCCTTATCTTTCCGCTCCTTGCTCTTCCTTTTTTCCTCCTTTTCTCTACGAGCCTTCTTAGCTTTGCTCTTCGATATCATCGCCGCCATGTAGGCCTCCTGAGCGTCCGCTGAGGAGACCGTGTGCGACGGTGGCGTACTAGGCCTAGCCGAAGGGATAGGCTTTTCCGCGGGTGGTTGTAGGGCCTTTTTATACAGAATGGCCGTCAGTTTGTCCGCCCTGTGCTTCCTCGCTTGTTTCGTGAACGCTTGGCAATGATGGCAAGCATCCACATTATGGCCTTCGCCGAGGCAGGCGAGGCACAGCGAGTGTCCGTCAGCCGGAGGAAGCTTTGTCCCGCACCTTACGCATTTGCGAAAGGGGGGCTTTCGGAGCCATAATCGTTCGGTGATCCCACGACGAACGGGGGGAGAGTTAACGAAGAAATTTCGAAAAAGCAGTAACCTAGCTGAATTCCAAGACTAGAATTCCAGAACCTCTCGAAAGAACAGCCACACGCGATGGCGGTCAAAGAGGAACTGAGGGAGAGGGCAGGAACCGGCGCAAGGGAGACGCAGGGGGGAGGGGTTCCCGCCCAAAATTTACCTCAGTTATAGAACCTTCCCGAAGCGGCCTCCGCACACGCGCAGAGCCCATATGTGTGATGCACAGAGACCACGAAGAAGAATCTCTCTATGCCAGCAGCAGTGAACAACTGAGGGAACTACAGGCCATCTGGAGCCACAGTTGAAACTTCTGGATCCTGCTAAACCTGGGTTCTGGACTGCTGCAGGTGGAACCACAAATGTGTCATCAAATTCAACTTGTTTCAATGTTTAAATAAGCACAAACATATGAAATAAAATCCTGCTAATACTTATTATTGTAAAGTAACACAATGCATTTTATTATAGTAAGTAAAGACGACTGCATCCATTCTTGGCTGAATATTATTCTGAAGAAGATCTTCTCTTTCTGCCCTTGGTTATTCAGAGGTTGTTAGGTGTGGTGAGCCCTGGAAACCTTTGGGGAGGGATTAGTCATGGGCAGGATGACTATAGGAAAAAGTATCATGGCATCATTCAAATGTAATGCTAAACTATGGCCACCATGTGGAGATTGGAAGCTTTCATTTCCATTATCATGATGACAAACTTTGGTTAGACTTAAATATGGTTTATTGAAACAAGCCAACTTCAAACTGTGGCTTGTTTCCCTAAAGTATAGTTAAAAATAGCCACAGTTTTAAGGTTTGGATGTCATGATGAACTGTGATTAAATGAAATGGAAGCGAAGACGTCTGATCCCCTCCTTGCAGTCATGCTGGAAAGGAGAGGGAGGAGCACATGAGCCCAAGGCACATGCACATAATGCTAAACCATAATTTTTGTGTTACAACTGAAGCAGGCCACTGAGTACAAGAGCAGCATGACTTCCTGATGCTGGCTGAGTTTCCAGTCTTTGAGCAGGGACTGAATGTCAGAATAATAATGGACTGCAGCCAGGTGCACTAGCATAGTGATTAATAACATGGCCTATGGACTGCAATTCAAACCTCACCTCACCCATGAACTCATGGGTTGGCCTTAAGCCAGGGGTGGGGAACCTCAGGCTCGGGGGTCCTCAGAGAGCCACACCAACTTCCCCATGCCCTTTCCCCCCGCCCCAAATACCAACTGTTGGGTGATTTACCAGGTTTTGTGCAGTTTTTCCCCCATTCTAAAAGACTGAAATACTTCTCCTAAGATTTAGTTACTGGCAGTAAGAGCTTTAAGCTAAAATATGCTGGTATTATTTTTTAATTTTTTAATTATTTTTGTATTTTTAGCTTCACCCACTGAAATGTGGCCCCCAACAGCTTCTCCAAGATTGAATTTGGCCCACAGGCTGACACAGGTTCCCCACCCCTGCCTTAAGCAAACCACTCTTTTGAAGTCTCAAATCCAGTGGTGGATTATAACACTGGCATCATTTACAGCAGTGATGGTGAACCTTTTTGAGGCCGAGTGCCCAAACTGCAATACAAAACCAACTTACCGTATTTATTTCAAAGTGCCAACATTGCAATTAAACCTGAATTAAACCTGTTTTTAAACACAGCAATTAAACGTGTGTGTGAGAGAGAGGGGGGGCTGCCTTTTCTCACCGCTGCCCTCCTCCAGGGACCCGGTCAGCCTCCTGGCCCGCCGCGCCGCCGCCCGCGGAGCCTCCTGAGGCGGGACTTGGACGGACCAGCAGCCCTCCGACCGCTCCGGCCTCTTTGCTGCCGGCATGCCCAGGCCACCCTCCGCAGCGCCGGGCCGAAGAAGAGCCCTGCGGCACTCGGACTGCGGACGGGCTGCAGAGGCGGCGCTGGCTGCGGGGAGGCAGCCCGCGCGCCCTGCGAAAAGCAGGCAGTCTGGAGCAGGCGCTCCCGTCGGCACCGCCCGCTGCGTCATGGCCTGAGCCCACGCGCAGTGTGTGACGCTGCCTCGCGCCACCAGCGGGGCGCGTTGGCGCTGCCCAGTGACGCTACAACGAGAGGCACTCCCAGCCAGCCTCTCCGCCTGGGTGGTTGCCGGGGCAACAGCAGTTCTCCAGGCCTGCCCACCCCGCCCCAGGAGGACCTTCTCAGGACTTTCCCTGGCAGAGGCAGCGGCCTGCCGGGCAAGACGCGGCGGGCAGGAGTGGCTGCACTGCCCACCTCCGTCCTTTGGTGACTTTGCCCCCGTGCCCCCAAAGCCGCTCAAGGGCTGGCGACCTATGGCTTGCGTGCCCACAGAGCAGTCCCTGCGTGCCAGCTGTGGCACGCGTGCCATAGGTTCGCCATCACTGGTTTACAGGATTACTATACGATAACTGAGATGGTCCATGTGTGGGCACTTAGTGAAAGTTCTAAGTAAATACCAAATGTTATTATACCAGTCCCTAGCCTAGTGGTGGGGAACCGGTGGCCCTCCAGATGCTGTTCGGCTACAACTCCCATCATCCCTGACCATTGGCCATAATGGAGCTGATAAGAACTAGAGTCCAACAATATCTGGAGGAAGACAGGTTCCATATCCTTGCAAGAGTCAAAGAACAGAGTAGCCAGTTCATGCACAGGAGGCTAGACCTCATGATGAGAAGAAGAGAATACTGAAAAGAAAACATTGATTTCACTAACCAAATCTTGTGTGTACATGCCATGTCACTTTTTATACATGCTCCCCCTTTGATGTGACTTCAAGTGACACCAGGGGCATAAGCCAGTCATCAGATGATATTGCTGGGAAATAATTTTTCTGGCAGAGTAAAAATGATAGATCATCCTGCCACAGTAATTATCCATGGTTATCCCTTGGCCATGAAGCTATGGTATTTTGCTTTTCATCTACAACATAATTGGAATGAAATGAGGCATTTCTGCCCATAAAGATGTCTCCTCAAGAAGAAGAGGGTGAAGGGGAACAAGATGCTTGAAGCCTCAATCAAGGCTTTTAATTCACTGTTCTTTTTGCAAGATCAAGGATTGTTAACTTGCATAAGGCTGTTGAGGCTCTCAGACTGAGTTTTCATCCCCAGAATGGCAGATTATAAAACTTGCTGGTTGTTGCCAGGATGATCTTTTCCCCAGAAGCCTTTGAATCAAGCAAGGGTTCTCACCTCTTTTGTAAGTACAATATTGGATTTTCTGCAGCTCTTCGAATTAGAGTTTATTATCAAAGATGCTGCTTGAAAGTTATGTAAATCTGTGGCCCTCTTTAGCACAAGCTACTGTGTCCAGAATGACACATGGCAGAGGATTTCTCTAATTGTCACTAAATAATCACAAAACAAATTGTAAAATTCATACTCACAGTACTGTCAAGCTTTAAAAAAAATTACAAATGCCAAAAACCACTCCAGTTATTTCTATATAAAGTTGTTTAGAACTGTAAGTTTTAAGGAACTATCAGTTAGACCATTAAGTGCTGCATTGGCTGAAGCTGTTCAATCTGCAGATTCAAATGCGGGAACTGAAGTCAAATCCTCACTTTGGCAAGTGGGGAAGAGTCATCCAGCATTGCCCTACTTGACATTAATCCCCATTACTGCTATCAGAAAAGGGTATGACACTACACAAGCACTGGGAATATAGGCAAGTGGCAACAGCTCTCAAGAGCCAATGCAAGGGGACATGTGTGTCTCAGTTCTGCTATCAATAGCCCCTTGAGAGGCTGGGGGGAGCTCTGATGCAAGTAGCTCAAATGGTAGCTGTTGTATCAGAACTGAGACTTGGTCCAAAGACTGACAAAGATAGCTAAAAGTGGGCTAGATGGAACAACTATCAGGTGGATCCACAATTGGCTACAGAATCGGACTCAAAGAGTGCTTATCAATGGTTCCTTCTCAAACTGGGGAGAGGTAACGAGCGGGGTACCACAGGGCTTGGTCCTGGGCCCAGTGCTCTTCAACATTTTTATTAATGACTTGGATGAGGAGGTACAGGGAATGCTTATCAAATTTGCAGATGACACAAAGTTGGGTGGAACAGCTAATACACTGGAAGACAGAAACAAAATTCAAAGCAATCTCGATAGGCTGGAGCGCTGGGTCGAAAACAACAGAATGAAATTTAATAGGGATAAATGCCAAGTGCTGCACCTAGGGAAAGGAAACCAAATGCACAGTTAAAGAATGGGGGGCACTTGGCTCAACAATACTACGAGTGAGAAGGATCTTGGAATTGTGGTGGATCACAAACTGAATATGAGCCAGCAATGCGATGTGGCTGCAAAGAAGGCAAATGCTATTTTGGGTTGCATTAATAGAAGTATAGCTTCCAAATCGTGTGGTGATAATTCCCCTTTACTCAGCACTGGTTAGGCCTCATCTTGAGTACTGTGTCCAGTTCTGGGCACCACACTTTAAGAAGGATGTAGACAAACTGGAGAGGGTTCAGAGGCGGGCAACAAGGATGATAAAGGGACTGGAAACAAGGCCCTATGAGGAGAGACTGAAAGAACTGGGCATGTTTAGCCTTCAGAAGAGGAGACTGAGGGGAGATATGATCGCACTCTTCCAGTACTTGAAGGGATGTCACACAGAGGAGGGCCAGGATCTCTTCTCAATCATCCCAGTTTGCAGGACACGGAATAATGGGCTCAAGTTACAGGAACCTAGATTCCACCTAAACATCAGGAAAAATTTCCTGACTGTCAGAGCAATAAGACAATGGAATCAACTACCTAGGGAGGTGGTGGGCTCTCCCACTCTGGAGGCATTCAAGGTGCAGCTGGACAGCCATCTGTCAGGGATGCTTTGACCTGGATTCCTGCATTGAGCAGGGGGTTGGACTCGATGGCCTTGTAGGCCCCTTCCAACTCTACTTTTCTATGATTCTATGAACCATTACTCGGATCCTATCACCTGATCCTATGAGGCATTGAGCCAATTCAGATGCAATGATAAACCAGAATTGTTTAGAAGTTTGGCTTCTCAGGATGTGCAAACATGCTGGTGACACACTACTTGATTGGTCCCACTTGGCTCTTCATGCCAGCAGGAACAGCTAATCAAACCAGGAAGCCTCCATCCCTGGTTCATTTAGCTGCATGTCCGAACCAGGATTCCTGCTTTGTTGTTCTCCTAACAGGCCAAAATCATAAGCCAGAGTTTGATTCTCGCTTGTTAGGAGAGCAACAAGCCAGGGATCCCAGTTCAGATGTAACAGTAAACAGATGGAGGCATGTTTACACAGATGGTTTGTTTACATGAACGGAGGCAAAAGGAGCCAAGCTGGAGCAATCAGCTAGTGTACACCAGAACACTTGCTTGTTCCTGATCGCAAACTAAGCCATCGTGTCTGTGTACCTCATAAGATAAAGTTGCAAGACTTTAGAGTTTTATGTTAATTAGTACTAGTAAATAAAGTTTATATTCAGTAAACTTAGTATATAAAGTTCCAGGCTGACACTGGGGAATTCTCCCCCCCCCCCCCGCCCAATCCAAGGACTGTTAAAACTTGTGAAGGGGGAAGCCCCATGAATATATAACTTGTCCTTTTTTCAGACTTATGTCTCTCGGCCGCTTTGCACAATCAAAATATTTAAGCCATGGTGGGTTATGGCATGTGCATGCAGGTGGCCATTTTGTATATTCAACATCCGGCCGTAGTCTGTCATGTGAAAGAATCTACTAGCTGGAATTGAACTACCCAAATTAAATTCAGAATATATTTTTCCTCCCTCCTTCAGTATTTTAAATAAAGAACTTTAAATAATGTCACCACTCACTGGGTGACTTTGGGCCAGTCACTGACTCTCAGCCTAACCTACCTCACAGGGTTGTTGTGAGGATAACATGGAGAGGAGGAGGACTATGTAAGCCGCCTTGGGTTCCTTGCAGGAAAAAAGGTGGGGTATAAATATAATAAATAAATAAATAAATACTGTCATAACGTATTCCAAAAACACAAATGTATTCTATAATGATGAAAGGAGTGAATTACAATCAGTATGATTACTTCGCTTCCATTTGATCTGTAAACAAATCTCTAGTTTAGCTACTTAGCACACTGGTTGGAGAATGCTGGGAGTTATAGGACCTTTTTCTGTCTAAACATGCATAGGATTGCACCCTAAGTAAATTCAGCTTTGGTTTGGCTTTTGTTTTAAAAAATAAAAAATATATTTGTAAGTTTGTAGATATATTTGTATATAAACTGTATATCTATTTGTAAGTTTGTAGGCATAGCAGGCTGAAAGGTGCTATGTAAATACAGTAATACCTTGGATTGAGAGCATAATTCGTTCCGGAAACGTGCTTGTAATCCAAAACACTCTTATATCAAAGTGAGTCTCTGGCAGGTGTGAGCGGGGCCCATTTCGGCCCACTGCGCCTACTCAAGACGAGCAGTTACATCCCTACGCTTGTCTTGCAAGACGTCGCTTGTTTATCAAGTCAAATTTTTTAAAATTTTTTGCTTGTCTTCCAAAACGCTCTCAGACCAAGTTACTTGCAATCCAAGGTATTACTGTAAATGAGGAGCCCTCCAGAACAGTGTGGAAGGCAGCTCTGTGGACTGCAGGAGAACAGAAAATCAGAGAAAATTGCTCCCCTGCCCCCTTCCTCCAGCAGGAAGCCTCCACTAGACCCCAGTTCCCTCTCTTGCTCTTCCATTCATGGAAAGGCAAGTTTGGATCCAACCCTATGGAAGGATCTCAGCTTAGGTATAGGGCAACCAAACATACAAATGGTATTAAATAGTTTTAATCTAAATACTCCAATTTCATTTGCTCATGGAGTGTACTATATATCTGACTTCCACATTAGGATTCCCAAATTTCATAAGAAACAGAGCCACAACAAAATGATTTCTTTATTTTTTAGAACTCAGATTCCCCATATGAAAAATGTGGGAAGTGTAAAGGTCTTTTAATAGTTTCTGAGTTAATTTTCACTTGATGTTAACAAAACATTCTTTTAAAACAGTTACTTTTTTTAAGGGAAGGTGTAAATACCATGAATATTATGTGGGAAATTAGTGCCAGAAACAAGCATCTCCCACTACACAACTGCTTTCTTCCCTTTTTCCCCATGTCAGTTTGCACACTGCAAGTAGGGAGGTACTTCCAATATGCTTCCTGCATGCACTATTTATTTTATTTTTCATAATAAGAATATAACTGTATTTTTTAAAACAAACAAACAAACAAACCTATAGAACAAGAACATACATACTTTAACACCTGCTGGATTGATTTCCATTTTCATATTCAGTTATTTTTCAAAATAAATTATGGTTTATTATGTAGAGATATAAAAAGAACTAACGGCATGCTTCTAAGTAATTATCGCCCCTTATGAATTAAATAATACTATATCATAGTCTACTCGAATGATTTCCCCTCAAACATTCAATAATAATATAAACCCAATAAATTCCTTATGCTTACTCAAATTCATACAAAGCTTTTTCTGTAAATGAAGAACAAGGCTTCTCTGAGACACACAAAACATGCAAGCCCTTATAATGAGTTGTCTAAAAGGACAGCTTAACATAAAAGAATTCTGGAAAAGATACGGAAGGAACTTAGTATAATTATACAGTAACTAAGCGGATCATATTAACCGTGCACAAGAAAATAGCAGTTCTCAAGCATCAAGTGCTTTGCGCTCAGTGCTTACCTTCTTTCTTTGTTAAGGCATTTAACAAAGACTTCATTTTCTCTTTTACTTTAGCAGCAATCCCCTCATTATATAACCTTTGCTGAAATGAAAAAGGAATAAAGGCTACCCAGTTTCTATGTGTTTTAACTGCCTGCACCCTGACATAAGCAGCAGGTTTCCGTGCGCTGTATAACTACAAGCATAGCTGGGCATCCAGTTCCCAGCATTCTGGTGACAAAGCCCACCCCACATTCTGTCTGTCAGCTGGGAGCCAACTGTGCGCAGACTGGAACTGCTCAAAAAAATCTTGCTATCTTTCATAGTATTAGTCATGTGAACACCACCAGCACAGTCTTTCAGACATTCCCCTGCTTTTGTAATTGAGACATTTATGAGTAAGAGGATTGGGATGACTGAAGCACAGGAGAAGCAGTGCAAACTGAGTAGGGTCAAAATTAACATTTGGAGGGGGAGGGGAGCATCATTCATCTTATTTCATGGCAGCACAGGCTAAAGGAAATTTTTTGAAAGGAGTGGGAGCTATGGACCTGGTGAAGCTTAATCAGCATTCTGCCCCCAAATGTTTCCCGATACTTGTTTGCTGCTGGTTTCTAATAAGGCTTTCTAGACTCCACTGGTTAGTCTCTGCGACTGTGCAATTAACTGCTTCCAAGTTTGACATTCTTCCTAAACATTTGAACAAACCCAGATTTTTTAAAAATACAGTTGCTTCTTATTCTTCTCTATATAGGATATGGAATTATCCTACCACATAGTTAACAAAAATGCATTTTATTATGAAAACTACTATAGCTTTTTTCAAAAGCTTCATTTGGGGAGGTTTCAATGGATGTGTTTGGATGTCTATGCAAAAGTTACTAATAGCTCAATCATAAAATGCTTACTTGAAATATTGATTTCAATACAAATTTCTTCCAAGTAAGTTTACTTAGGACTGCAACCTAAGAGATAAGGGCAATGAAAATAAAACTGGAAGGAATGTGTCCCTTTCTTTACATGTATAGTGTATTAGAAGTGACATACTGTATTTTACTACTCACCAAACTGAGGCACAGTTATATAATACAACTGAAAATTTCAGTAGTAGCATATGCAGGATCAAATTTATGATCTGGTCAAAACAACTGTTCTAAATGTGAATAAATGGATCATTTACTAATAATAGTATTTCACTGCAGCATTATCTGCCTGTTGTTGGCAAGGTACCTGCAGTTAAAGTCTGGATCTCTTAGTTGCTAAGAACAAATCCTTCATGAATAAAAAAAGAATGAACGGTAAAAGCCATTTTAAGCTGTATTTTACCTTCCTATGTATCTGACAAAATAAGTGTAAAGAATTAGCAAGCATAAATAAATAAACAAACAAACAGTTTAGGATTTATTTAATATTACACTGTTTATGTTGGCCTTAATTTTTAATGGAAAAAGTCATTCCCAAAACAAGATATTTTTAAGTTTAGAATTTATTTTAAAGGTTTAAGTTGATGTAAAATATAGCAAAATGATTTTTAACAGGATGAAACATACACACAGTGTAGCCAAAGGAAATTAGAGGGCACAAATACACACGGAAATCACTTGAGCTATCAAAAGGCATGAACACTCTTCTATTATTTGTTACAAATATGTGCATGTCATTCTTACCCTCTGTATCACCCAATTTAGCTGGGACAGCCACATTTTTCAGAACCTATCCTGTATAATCCACACCTTTCATTCATCACTATTATAAAGAAGTAGCTGTTTCTTTCTACCACCACTCCTGGCTAGGTCATCTAGAGCCCAGGGAGCAGACATCACAAAAGTTATATATAAATCTCTGTATTGTTGATATATTTCAACTTATGGCAATGCCAAATGCTGTAATTATTGATCACTGAACTGTAAGTTGTCACTGACAAAAGCAAAGAAACTGGTATGAATGTATTCTTTTCAAGGTACATTTTGATTTTTCTTCTTCTTCTGAACTTTCCTCCCCAAAGCCTCCATGATAAAATACAAATTACCTAGATGCTTTTACTAAGAGCTACTTTTCTGTGCTTCACCCAGCCTACTGAGACTGGGAAAAACAGATAGGTGAAGGACGGAGAATATAGTGTCAGGGTTGGTGGGGAGCAGGGGGAGGTATTGGCTGACTGTTAAAGGAAAGGAAAACAAGTCAGAGCTGGAACTGACAGAGAGGAAGAGGAGGAGTCTGGACAGGGAAAGTATTAATCCAGCCCTTACCACTGCCCTTAATTTATCAATAAACTATATCATCACAATACAATCAAAGAAAATACATGTTCCCTTCCACTCCTAGTTTTCATTTCCATTCCATTGTCTACCACACCATGCCACACCGCTCAACTGTCAGGCTTCACCTCTAGCCCTACCCACTCATGCTCAGGAGTGTCTCTATTTTCAGCAGGATACTGGTGCAGATCAGTAGTTCATCTCACAAATCTACTATATAAATGTGAAAGTGTGTCTGTGTGTCCATGTGTACGATTTGTGTGCGTCGCATAGGCTCCTACATGGTTGGACGGATACACCCCAAACTTGGCACGCATACTCTCCATCACCCAAGGAAAATGACTGGCAGGTTCAAATCTCAAAAAACCCTCACTGCGCCTGTACGGCCCAAGATAGATGAGAGCCAATGGCGTCACTTGGAATGTATGCAGGGGCCATTCAGGAGCAGTTATGCAAATCACTCCAACGGCATATAGAATGTTCATATGAACTGCCGTCACAGGGGCCCAATCAGGAGCAGATATGCAAATCTCTCCTACGTCCAAGCAGAATGTTCATACGAACTGCAGCCGGGGCCTACACGGAGGGTGTGTGTGTGGCAAGCTGGAATTTCATTGTTGGGTAGTCCCGAGGGGGGGGGGCAGGGATTTCATTGTGTAGTACCGGGGTGGGGGGACAGGGAATTCATTGTTGTGTGGTCCCGGGGGAGCAGGGATTTCATTGTGTAGTCCTGGAGGGGGGGAAGGAATAACATTGTGTCGTTCCGGGGGAGCAGGTAGTCCCGGGGGAGCTGGGATTTCATTGTGCAGTCCCGGGGGAGCTGGTAGTCCCGGAGGAGCTGGGATTTCATTGTGTAATCCTGGGGGAGCTGGGATTCCATTATGTAGTCCCGGGGGACCTTTCCTATGGAGCGAATCAAAACAGCGGTCAGCTACCTTAAGGAATTTCGAACAAAGAGTGCCTATAGGAAAATGACGACCTGTGCAATGCCGGGTAAAAAAAGCTAGTAAATAAATAAATTTAATAAAGCTTGCCTTGCTTTATTCATTAGCTTTTCAGGGGTTACTCAAGGATATAATCAGTAAAGGAGGGCAAGCTGCCTGAGAAACAGTCACCATTACTGATCTTGCTCTGCAATATGCTACAAAGGGGTGCTGTGCAAAATGTATTACACTCTCAGGTCAGGGTAAGAGAGGAGCAGCACAAAAATCTGGCATCCAGGGCTGGCCTAAGACATTTTATTGCCTGAGGCTAAGACAAGATGCCACCACACCCATTCCATGTACAGACTAAGCCTTGAATCTTACTTCAACACTACACCTGAGGGTAACAGGCTAACTTAGGGGGGCACAGGTAAAGCAACGTCACACACAGCTTTGTCTTCCAACATCTTGCTGCCAGTCTTTGCCCTCCAGCATCTGCCACCTCAGTCTACCTAACAGATTTAGGGAACAATCCTATGCATGTTTAGACAGAAAAAAAGGTCTACAACTCCCAGCATGCCCTAGCCAGCTGGATGGGGCATGCTGGGAGTTGTAGACCTTTTTTCTGTCTTAACATGCATAGGATTGCGCCTTTATTAATTTATTTCCCAATTTATTTATTTAAAAAATAAATAAATCTGTAAAATCAACTTACATGAGCTCAAAAATGAAAAAGGAATACATATTCCTGCTCTCTTTTTGTTTTGCGGATTTAGCAGTAATATAGACAATCAAATATAAATTCATTAGGATTAGTGTTTTAAGACACAATCCTATGCATGTTAAGACAGAAAAAAGGCCTCCAACTCCCAGCATTCTCCAGCCAGCATGGGGACTTTTTCTGTCTCAACATGCATAGGATTGCACCCTTTAGGGCGCAATGCAATGGGGATGCCCATAAGCCTCCAAATTTGGGGGATTATGGACATCTTATGCAGGATGGATCACCTCCACACTCCTCCTGCCCTGCAAGCTGAAGCACTTCGGATGGGGAGGGGGTTGGAGCCCCACCAGGATATGTTGTATCCTGGTGGCCCTGGTCTCCTCTCATCCCTGTGGAACTCCCTATTTACCCCTTCTCCGAAGTTGCTCTTACAACCTCGGAAACACAGCCAGCACAGTTCTTTCTGCACCAGCTGGGGGAGAAGAGGGCGATTTGAGTGCAGAGTCCCAGCTCCGAGGTCAGAGCTCTTTTCTGACCTAGGAGCTGGGACTCTGAAAATCCTATGGCCCTGTAGACGCTGTCTAGGGACCATAAGATTGCTCTGCCCATGTTCTGTAAAACAGTGATGAAAAGCAATCACATAAACCAACCTGTTTTCCTAATAATATATTAATATTTGGAAACCCCTTCATCTTTAAAGAAGCTCTTGCAAAGGTACAGAGCTACAGTAGGGATGTACAGAGCTACACAGAGCTACCTACTTTGCAAAGGAAGAAGAATTCTCCCTATCAGAAGATGGGTTTATATATTAAGACTGAAATAAATCCATGCAGCAGTCCTATACAGGTTTATTTAGATAGAAATCCCACCCAGTTTAATCAGTCTTACTTGCAAGTAAGTGTATATAGAATTGCAGCCTATACATATAAGCTCACCCTTTGAATGAGTACTTCCCCTATGTGCTCTACCTGTGAAGATGGTTGAAAAGCTGCAGCTTGTGCAAAACGCAGCAGCTAGATTGATAACAGGGACCAGAAGATCTGAATATATAACACCGATTCTGGCCCACTGTGTTTCTGAGCCTGATTCAAGCTGCTGGTTTTGACCTGTAAATCCTTACACAGCTCAGGGCCACAATACCTGATGGAGCGTGTCTCCTGGCATGAACCTACCCGTATAATACGTTTGTCATCTAAGGCCGTCTTCCAGGTGCCTCCTCTGAGGGAGGCTAAGAAGGCGGAAACAAGGCAGAGGGCCTTCTCGGTGGTGCCCCCCTCCGATTATGGAATCATCTCCCTGACAAGGTCCACCTGGCGCCAACATTGTTCTTTTCATTGCCAGGATAAGACCTCATTCTTCCCTCAGGCATTTGGCAGCATATGATGAGGTTTTAATCAGGTCTTGATTTTTTCTTGTTGTTGATCGTTCAAAATTGTTTTTAGTTATATGTATGTCTCTCTCTGTGTTGTATGTTTATATGTATATGGTTTTTATAATGTAATTTTAAAGGTTTTAATCTTTGTAAACCGCCCAAAGAGCTTCAGCTATTGGGCAGTATAGAAATGTAATAAATGAAATGAAAATATATAGGCATTTATATATTTGGTGAACAACCCACAGTTCAACCCAACAACAAAGCCATGGGTTCTCTTCATGGGTTTTTCGTGGTTAACAGCCATGGCTTGTTAGCGCAGCTCGGTTCAGTCAACATGATAACCCATGTTTCAACAACAACCCATACTCAACCCTTGAGGGTGGGTCATCGTGTTGTCTGAACCCAGTCACTACAGTGCATGTACTGGTAACCTTTCTGTAATGCACTCTATGTGGGGCTGCACTTGCGCCTGGTTCGATAGCTACAGCCACTGCAGAATGCAGCAAGTAGGGTGCTCAGTGTGACACTCAGCCATGTTCACATTACACCTAGACTAAAAGAACTGCATTGGCTGCCTATTAGCTACCAAGCCATGTTCAAGTGCATGTTGTTGACATACAAATCCCTAAACAACTTGGGACCAGGACACCTAGGAGGCCGCTTTCCATTATATATACCCAGCCAACCTTTAAGATCTTCAGAGAAGGCCTTGTTGGTCATTCTGCGACGAACAGAATGTCACCATGTAATATCTCAAAAGTGGGCCTTCTCAGTGGTGGCATCTCTGGAACACCCTCCCCCATGCAGTTCGAGAATCAGGATATGTGGTATGTTTTAAATACCTCCTGAAAATGCACTTATTTACCCAGGCTTTTTCTGGCTTGTAATTAATTGCTCAGATGCTGCTCTATCTTACTGTTCCTTGTATTGCTCTATATTGTTATTGTGGCTGAAATTGTTTTAATAATGTATTTAAATGTGATTTTTAAATATTTATATGCAAACTGCTTAGAGATTTTATTATATTAAGTGGTATATAAGTACTATTAATCAAATAAATAAATAAAAATTATTTGTTTTGGTATTAAAAAGAAGGCTTTTAATATTTCAAATATGGTGCTCAGAGTTATTCTGTGTTGCTTGATGGCATGCCATATTGTTTTACTTTATGTGTGAGGCTGGTTGGTAAATAATAGGACAAAGCATCTGTGCTTCAAAATGTTGGTAGAGTCAAATTTATTTCAAAGACTAGCACTCTTCTGATGGTTGTAAACAGCATGCAGTATTAAAAAGGAAGACTGTTAAAAGCCAGTAGTCTACCAGAATCCCCGAGGGAGATTCTCTAATCTCTTAAAATTAGAGATACTGAGAAACCAGGGAAGAATTCCTAGACTCTCCCCTCCCATCCACTCAGTCCATCCCACTGAACTCCCCATATTCCCCAAACACCCTTCTCCTTCCGTTTAAACCCTACTTACCTGCTAGACCACCAGCAGCAATGCCACTCCAGTTATAGGAGAGGGGCTAAAAAGGTGATATCTCCCTCCCCTCTCCAATGCCTGATGTGCTATATTATAGCAGTACACCAGGACAAGAGGTTCCAGTGGCCCTTGGAAAATGTTGCTTTCCTAAGGGCTACTGACGCAGTGTCTTTTGTCCTGATATGCTAGCAACAGGAGCTGTAGAAGCTTAATTAATTCCTTTATATACACTTGCCTACCCCAAAGTCAGCCTGGGTGGACAGAGTCAGTCCGAAAGATTCTTCACTAAGGTTGTTCCACAGATTGCCCATTTCCTCAGCAGCAAGGACAGATGTGCCTCTCAGAAGACAGAGCTGCCATACCACATAAGAAGGAAGGTGAAGTGAAGCACAGAACTGCCACTCCTGCCTACTCTGGTGCTCTCTCACCCTCTTTTGAGTTTGCTTGGGTTTGCCTTACTCTGTCTTACTCTCTTCCCTCCCAGGCAGTTTGGGCTTGTTAAATCAATTTATGAAATTCAGCCTTCCCCTACCTCGAGGATGTGGGCTGGGAAAGCCTCTCACAGGACACCTTCCCTTTCATCAAGAAGGCTAATAACGTCCCAGAGTTGATTCAAAACAATCTCCCCAAGGCTCTTGGTTTCAGATCTCAAGTTGTATTATCACAGCTTAGTAGAAATTCACTTTCTTGGTGAGTTCCATCAAGTAGAAAGGACATTTGAGAAGGAGAAGAATAAGATATCTGGTTTTTGAATGTTAAGATTAAATATATATCAGGTTAGAATCACAAATGTATCTGTACCTTTCCTTGGAAAAAAAATATTGGAGGAAAAAAGTCTGAGATGCTGGCCTTTCTGATCCTTAAAATAAAGAGCATTTTAAATGGTATCAGTAGGCTGCATTTCCCCTTTGCAAAAATAACTGTTAATGAATCATACTTATATAAATAACAGATGATTAAAATAAGAATCTCACAACAGTATTGTGGGGTTATCTTTGTACAAATATGTAGGTGTTGGTTGGTAGCATTTGTAATTTTCTGTATGGTCAGCTCCATTGAGAGGAGGAAGTGAAGAAATTTGAGATGGATGAATAACTGAATTGAAATTAAACCTATTTATAGTAGAAGGTGCTGTTATTTACCTTTTGCTATATGCAAAAAACAAATACAAAAAAAACTTGTCTGCTTTTCATTTTGCCCTGCAAATTCTCAGATTTGAAATGCTGTATATATAAGAAATGGAGAGAGTATTTTATAAACAAGAATATGGTGGCAATAATAAGCAATAAAGGAGCCTATGCAACCCAATATAAAAATGGCTTTGTATATATACTATTTGTACTAATTTTCTGCTCCCTTTTAAATGTTCATAGTGGGAGAGACAAGGAAGCAACAATTTCCATTAATTTCATGGAAAGTTTTGGCTATATTCAATGCATTGTTGTGGAAAAAATAAGGACACAGAGGGAGCACAGAGGAAATCTGCACAGGCTGAGCATGTCACCACACCTTCACCACATAAGAAGCACAGGAAAAACCAGGCAGAGGCAGCAGCCAAAACCGAGCGAACCTTGTGGCATGTTCTGCCAAAGCACAAACACACTGTGTTTCTTGAAAAGCTTGAAAGAGGGTTACAAAACCTGGAGATGGGAATGAAGCACTGTGCATCGGGGGACGGGGGATGGGGGGACAATACACACTTGCATTGCTACTGTTTGGAGCCCCTACCCCAAATTCTGTTGCACAGTACCCATGGCCCCCACCAGTTGATCACTGTGTACAAGGACCGCATCTAGCCCACCCTCCACTAACACTTGCAAGTCCTCTAGGGCAGCAGACACACCCACCACCTTCTCCTGAATCCCCTCCAGGCCATGCCGGATGGCTGCCAGACCCTGGCAGGCATTGACACCTGTCCCTTGTCACTACACTCAATGTAGGTGTTCTCCCCACAGCCCCAGATCCCAGACACCAACTTAGTCAAGGGCTAAGAGGTTGGCAAGAGGTCATGTGCTTGTGACAGCAGAGAGGGCTCAGGCACACTCCTGACTCTGCCACCTGGGGCCTGCCCCTTCCCTTCTGGCCAGGGGAATGGCCACTGCTGTTCAGGATTGCCTCCCGAGGCACGGGACCTGGCTCCCCCTTCTACCAGTTGCACATCAGGAAACTAAGTAGGTGATTAACACAGTACCAGGAAAGCCAGACAGTGCTGGCACCTCTGCACATGGAGTCAATGTAAAGATGCACCATCAACAGGGATATGGCCATGGATTGAAGGGAGTATAGGATAAGGGTGCCCCTCCCCTGTTCTGATCCTGTCCAACCTATGACTCCACCATGTATCTTCACTGGATGGAATGCTCCACCAGCAATTAGGGATGTGCAACAGTGGAAAACTTATTCCGTTTGAGCTTGATGGACTTTCGATACATTTCTGACCCAATGGCCAAAAGCGGGCCAAGTCAGGGGCAGGAAATGTAGCATTTGACATGAGAAATACAGAAGCATCCTCTTCTCACTGCATATGCACACACTCCACCTTGGCCACCTTGAATTTTCTGACAGTTAATTTCAGAGTTGTGCAAAATTCGGGCCTTTGCTCCTCAATTTGTGCAAATTTGTGGAGCAGAGGCCCAAATTTTGTGCAAACTTCCCTGGGTTTAAAAAAAAATTACACAAATCATGGCTTGCTTTAAAAATGGAAGTCCACGTGCAAGTTCAATTCTCATCAGATCAAGTCGGTGCCAGTACAGGGTTGACGGAACGGTATCTGTGAGGTCAAGCTGGGAAAAATCCACCGGATTTTCACCCCTCTATTGGATTTCTCTCACATTGCTAGGGGTGTTCCTCTAGCATATCGGTTATGGTGGTGGTATATCTGATGTTCTGCTGGAGCAGTAGGGCTTCCCCCAAATCCTATGGTCCTTCAGCTGACAGATTTCAGATATAGGACTGTGCTCTTGGGTAAACAATTTTTATTACAAACAAATTAATACTGTAAGAAACAATCATTCCATTAATTCTTCTTACCCTCATAAATTTGTAATATATTTTAGTTAAAAACAGTTATATATGCACCCAGTTATCCTTATGAGGCACAAAAGGAGATTTCAGCAAAGAAGTTTATAGGTGATTTCACTGTTGTTAGAATTTCTAAGATACAGCTTGATCCTATGGGTGCCAGCAGGAAATATTGGTTTACAAGTATTGTTATTTATTTCTTTATTAGATTAATATCCCACCTTTTCTCCAAGGATCTCTGGGTAACATACATAAGAAAGTGTAGGTTGATATTGACTGATACAAGGTCACTAGTTAGCTTCATGGCTGAGTAAAGATTAGAAGCTGAGTTTTCCCACTCGTAGTCCAGAGGTCCAACCGCTACACCACGCCAGCAACTACACACACAGCAGCAAGCTTGTTAACTGTTTAGATTAAACAAATAGACCACAAGAAGGTAAAGTAGAAGTACAAGTAGAAAGTAGTTTTTGTGGATCATGTTTGCTGCATGAATCCTTTGTTGATGTGATTCGCACATACTGGCCTCATTCAAACATAATGATAAAACATGGCTTATCATTAAACGAGCCTAGCCTCCACATGAGCTTATGCTTTTCCTCTCCCTTCCCTTCTAGCATGGACAGAAAGAGGAATTCAGATACTTCTGTTTCTGTTTTAGACTCACCACAGCTTGTCATGAAATCCAAATCCGAACGAACTGTGGTTAGTTGAAACAAACCGACTTTGAACCCTAAACTGTGATTAACTAGGTATAATTGAAACAACTCAACTTCAAAGCATGAGTTAGGTTTCAGCTAACCCTAAAGATTAACCACAGTTTAGGGCATAAACTGTGCTAACCTATGGTTAATTGACTATGGTTACTTGAAATCAAACGAGAAAAATTCCGATCTCCTCCTCTCAAGCATGCCAAAGGAAAGGGAAGGAAGCAGTGTACGAGCATGAAGCTTGTACATGTAATGACAAAGAATTGTTTATCATTACATCCAAACTAGGCCATTGTGCTCCTTCTGATCCACCCCCTCTCTCAGCTGGCATGTAGGATTTGATGGGAGGGAGTGTTTAGAAGTGTCCTATCATATCATGGTATTGCATGTGTGGCATAGACTTGTCACATGTGTTTCTACACAAGCTCTGTGGGGGTTGTTCATGTTTGAACTATGAGATTTGGCACTTGGTACTCTGGCATTTTGTGTTAATAATATGCATTTCAGTCACAAAACGGCACTGCTGTCAACAAGAACATAGTAACACTTGGGTTACCATTCTTTTATTCTGCCTATATCTATCACAATTCCTAACTGCCCCATATGACTCATGCAAGGTTTTCAATGGCACCTTCTCAAGTCACGCGGTGAAATGTCCTAGGTGTGGGACCTTGCCATAGCTCAGAGGGAGCTTCAGTTTCAGGCACGGATTCTGACTCGGGGGAAGAGGTGGTAGAGTTGGGCCCAGCTGTGTGGAATCAAGAGACTTGACAGTTCAGTTCTGCCAGGCCTCCCACTGCCCAGTGAACAGGGGCAGGATGAGGCGCTGGAGGCTGATTCAAACAACTCTCTGCAGCTTGACAGAGGCTCCTCCTTATCCGCCAGGGGCATCATTATCAGCAAGGCAGCAGGAGGAGGGATCTCTGGGAAAGGGTGTTTCAGAGGTTGCCCTTTGGTCCATCGCCAGCAGAAGAGAGAGGAGAGAAATGCCCAGTGAGGTGTAGCCATCGGTGAGGAGCTGGTTTCCCTGCCAGGACCCAATGTCCAATAGTGATTCCTTGCATCCACTCCCTGTATATAAACCTTTGTAGTTCCCATAACCCTCATAGGAGACAACACACCACCATCCTGGACAGCTTCCCGCCTATTTGAAAACAGGAATGTTGTGATCTGACTTGGCAAGCAGCACTGGGCATGTTGCACTCTGTTCATGCTCTGGAGGGCTGGATTTATAGCCTAGGACTTATTCTCACCCTGTTTATTCGGACATTTATTGCCTCTGTGTGAGCTGTTTGCTCATTAGGGGAATTACTGCAATAAAAGTGTTTTACTGCAACTCTTGCCTCATCTGTGGGAGGCCAGGCCAGGACACTAGGAGTCTTACTAACCAGTGTAACACTACACAATTTGTAATGTAATGTCTTATGGATGTCTTGGCCTATTGGATCTAGCTATTGGGGGTTCAGAATTGGCACTAAAGCTCCATTATTTTGTTTCCAGTATCAACAAAACTGAAGTGTGGCATGCATTCTTGTTTAAGGTACTAGAGCTGTTTAAGGTACTTTAAGGTACTGTTTAAGGTACTAGTCTAGAGCTGTTTAACCATGAACTTTTGGGGAGCAAATATTGTAATTTTAAGAGGTTGAAATAAATTATCCTAACCAATTAGGAGTGCACTGCCACTCTAAGCAAACAAAGCATTTGTAAATTGAGAAAAGAGGGGAAGGGATTGCACTGAAGATCACCTCCTTTAGAATAAAGGTTTGCAAGTGGTTTCTATTTTAATGAGGGTGAACCACAGCACAATCTCTCCCCCTCTTTTGGTAAGGTACTTGCAAATTGACTTCTGCAGGCTAAACAAGTACGGTGATCTGGAACCAAACCCGCAATATCTCCGAGGTATGCCTGTAAGTTGAAGGTAAGATAAGCAAAGAAAAAAAAGAGCAGCAAATTGCTAAAAGCAAATAAATAAACATTTATTTAAATGCATCAGCCAGGGAGGCAAAAGTGCTTTTAGGCAATAGAGATGTGAAAGGAGGACTGAAGGACAGGGAGATTATAGAGCAGGGCTCCCAGCATAGCTAATGGCAAGGGATTCTGGGAGCTGTAGTCCAGCAACATCTGGGGACCCAAGGTTGGAGAGTCCTGTTATAGAGGCTAAATGACTTCGCTGCATCATTCACTGTGGAAAGCATTGAAAAGATACCCACATCTGAACCATTGTTTTCATAGATGTCTTTCCCCCCTGCAGAAATATACCCTTAACATGTAGATTACTGGGCTGGGAGAAGCCATGTGATTGTGAAGCTACCCTCACAGCCCCACTGCCCCTTGATCACATAGAGTTCTTTTCATGTGTATAACACTTGATGGGGACTTCATGCGTGGATGATAGAGGTAGGGGAAGACGTGAGACCTTACGAATAGGGCCAGTGGCTTGGCCCCACTGCCCACTGATCATATGGAGCTCTCTTCATACATATATATTTGTTTATTTGCTTTTAGCAATTTGCTGCTCAATTTTTTCTGGTCCCAGGGCATGGTCTGAAGGCACATGAGGCAGCCACATGAAGCTGAGCAGGTCTGGGTCTGGTCAGTGCTTGGACGGAAATCACCTGGGAACCGCATGTAGCCATCTTGAGTTCCATGATGGGAGAAAGGTGGGATATAAATGAAATAAATAAATATAATGCATGGAAGGAGCTAAACTAACAGCAGTTTTTGCAAATGGATCCAGGGGAGATCTAGAAAATTTAATAGAGTTGTCAGCATATCAGTTGTCCTAGGTAAATTGGTAGAAAGCATGATTAGAAAGCTGGAATGGTTAAATACAGTCAATTCACATGTGTCAAACCATGATTTGACATTACATGAACAAATTCTGTGCTTCTACACTGCTCCCCACTCTCCTTACTTGTTCTGCTTTAATGAGTTACGGTACTTCTGCTTTTTCAGAAATTATCAATTGGCCATTTTAACTGGCCGGGGATGGTTTGTATGAGCCCTCCAAACCAGGCTCTTGAGTAAACTTGTCTATCATGGGATAAGAAGACAGGTCCTCTTATGGACTGGTAATTGGTTATAGAGCAGGAATCAGAGGTTAGGAATAAATTGACAGTTTTCATAATGGAGGGAACTGAGCAGTGAGGTCTCCCATGGACCCACTGGTGTTTAATGCTAAGTTTGTGGATGACAGCAAATTATTCAGTATGAGGAAATCCAAAGCAGACTGTGAGGAACTCCAGAAGGATCTCTTCAAATAAATGGGCAGCAAAATGGCAGTGTAAGTAAGTGTAAAGAGATGCACATTTGGGACAAAACATTCCCATTTCATATATATGCTGATGGTGTCTGAACTGGCCATTACTAACCAAGAAAGAGATCTTGGTTTTATGGTGGATAGTCAGTAAAAAGGTGGACCAATGTGTGATAGCTATAAAAGAAGGCAAACTTGGTGCTAGGAATTATTAGGAAAGAGCTTGAAAAGAACTGCCTATACTGTAATTCCTGTTGTCTCATTTGCTCATTACAGTTTTATCTTGCTATTCCCCAAGGAGCTCAGGGCAGTTCTTGAGTATCCTAAATGCTTTGCCCTCATTTTGTTGTCACAATAACCTTGTGAGGTAAATTATGCTGAGAGAGAGTGACTGTCCAAGGTCACCAAGCTTCATAACTGAGTTCAGATTTGAACCAAGTTATTCCTGGTCCTAGTTGTACAATTTAACCCCTGCACCACATTAGATTCCTGCTTATGGGTTTCCCCTGTGGGAAACAGGGTGCTGGTTGAGAAGGACCCTCAGTCTGCTCCAGTGGGTCCCTTATGTTCTTGCAACGCACCCCACAAGGATGGTTGAAAGAGCTTTTCTGTGGAGTAGCTTGGATTATGGGTTGTCAGGATTTCATCTGTGGAACATTTTCTATTCTTGTTATATTCTTCGTAATATACGTCTGTAGCTGTACTGTATTCTGTTTTTATTACAATGTGCTGATTGCCTTGAAAACTGATTAGTTTTGTGAGAATTTCTCTTCTTGTCAGAAACTGTCATGACAATTCTTTAATGAGAAATTTTAAAACCTCATGGTATCTAAACTTGTTTTATCTTTAGCAGATAAACGTGTTCATGAACACACAGCAAAGTAGATTATGTATAAATGAATAATGAAAAAAGCAAAGAGTGATTGGGTAGGCAAGGGGTGTTATCAAACAGTTCATACATTAGGGTTTTTACTTGGATGGGGTTGTTGGCCATACCCCCACTCCACTCCACAACTCTGTATGCTAATGTGATTTTGGGGAATCATTGAAGACACCTTCAATCTCCTCTACCCAACCTGGTGTCTTCCAGTTGTTTTGGATTACAACTCCCAGAATTCCCAACCATTGACCATTCTGGGACTGATGGGTGCTGAAGTCCACAACATCTGGAGGACACCAGGTTGGAGAAGACTGCCTTCAACTTTAGATTTAAAATAATGGTTAGGAAGCCCAAGGGCTGGGTGCTTTTAAGATATTTTTAATATATATTTAAAAAATCTGAGCCCCTCTTCTGAATATAGCTCAAGAAAGATGGAGACATAGTCAGCTAAAAAAATCACCATGTTCTTAGAAATGGATGGAACTTGGTTGGTTGTTGCTTCACCAAATAATGCTTATAACAAACAGTGAATCAAGTCTTATTTTAGTTATCAGAGGAGGGGGAGATCAAGATTTTTAGAAACACCACTCAAACTCTGAAGCAAGCATTTTCTAAGCTCAGACATTTTTTAAAGAAGGGTTAGATCAGGACACTTCATGTGATATTATCTGACATTACACAGTGCACCCATCAGATTGCATCACCACTTGAAACAAACACTTCCCTCAATTTTTCCCTTCCCCTTCAACAATAGCTAAGGCAATGTGATTCTTCAAATTGTACATGAGAGGAAGAAGAGACTGACTTTATCCACTATCTGATAAAAATAACTCTCCATACGAGGTTGCTGCCAGTTCTTAATTTTATGGATTGTTCATATTACAGGTGCTCTTCCTAGAATATATATATGTATAACTTACTATTGATGGTGTTTGTCAATATTTTTGTTAAGGCTGGATTGGGTTCCACATTAATTTAAATCGGGTTCTTCCTTCAGTTAATAATACACTAGCTTTTGCCCACGGCTTCGCCGTTTGAAATTCCTTAAGGTCGCTGACCGCTGTTTTGAATTGCTCCATAGGAAAGGTCCCCCGGGACTACATAGTAGAATCCTAGCTCACCCAGGACTATCAGCTCCCCCGGGACTTCCAGCTCTCCTGGGACTGCACAATGAAATCCCAGCTCCCCCGGGACTACCTGCTCCCCCGGGGCTACACAATGAAATTCCTGCTCCCCCCACCCCGGGACTGCACAATGAAATCCCTGCTCCCCCAGGACTACACAGTGAAATCCCTGCACACACACACCCAGACTGCACAATGAAATCCCTGTTCCCCCCCTCCAGGACTACACAATGAAATCCCAGCTTCCCCCCCCAGGACTACACAACAGTGAAATCCCAGCTTCCCCCCCCCCCCGGACTACACAACAATGAAAGCCCTGCCCCCCCGGACTACACAATCAAATCTCTGCCCCCCCGGGACAAAAAAACTTATATTTTTAATTGTGTTTTAATTATGTTTTAATGTAGTTTTAATTGTTTTATTGTATTTTAATGATTGTACATCGCCCAGGGTGATGTACACCCTGCTCCCCCCCGGGACTACACAACAATGAAAGCCCTGCCCTCCCGGGACCACACAATGAAATCCCTGCTCCCCCCCCCAGGACTACACAGTGAAATCCCCCCCCCGGGACTGCACAATGAAATCCCTGCCCCCCCCAGGACTACGCAATTAAATCCCAGCTCCCCCCAGGACTACACAACAATGAAATCCCTGCTTGCCCCCTCCCCCTCGCGACTACCGAACAACATAATCCCAGCCTGCCCCCCCCGGGACTGCACAACAATGAAATCCCAGCTCCCCCCCGGACTACACAATCAAATCCCTGCCCCCCCCAGGACTACACAATGAAATCCCTGGTCCCCCCCCGGGACTACACATCAATGACATCCCTGCTCCCCCCCAGGATTACGCAATGAAATCCCAGCTCCCCCCAGGACTACACAACAATGAAATCCCTGCTTGCCCCCTCCCCCTCGGGACTACTGAACAACGTAATCCCAGCATGCCCCCCCCCCGGGACTACCCAACAATGACATCCCAGCTCCGCCCCGGCTGTGGTTCACATGAACATTCTGTTTTGATGCAGGAGAGATTTGCATATTTGCTCCTGATTGGCCCCTGTGGCAGTTCATACGAACATTCTATATGTCATTGGAGCGATTTGCATAACCACTCCTGAATGGCCCTTGCGAACATTCCAAGTGACGCCATTGGCTCTCATCTATTTTGGGCTGTACAGGCGCAGCAAGGGTTTTTCGGAGATTTGAACCTGCCAGTCTTTGTCCTTGCGTGATGGAGAGTATGCGTGCCAAGTTTGGGGCGGATCCGTCAAAACGTGATGGAGCCTAACACCACCCCACACACAACATTCAGTCATTTAAAAAGTTTCCCTCCCTTTTCGCCCCCTCAGAGAACATTCTAAATGGCCTAGGGGCCATTTGCATAACTGCTCCTATTGGCTCCTGCAGGAATTCTGAGGTGAGGCCGATTTGCATAACTGCTGCCCTGTTGTTTTGCCCATAGGAGATATGAGTATGGGGCGATTTTGCCCCCTTTTTTCACCCCCCTAGAGACAGAATTTCCACAAATCCTTCCTTAGTGGGGCTCTACATCATAAAAGCAATGTTCCTTCAAAATTTCATGTTCCTAGATTAAATGGTTTGAGCTGGGCATTTATGAGTCAGTCAGTCAGTCAGTCAGGACACTTTCTTTTATATATATAGATGAAACTGAAAATGTTATGTATGGTACCACAGCACATATGAGCTAATTACCTGTTTTCCAACTCTATTAGATTGTTAAAATTATGTGACCTATCATTATATTATGTCCACCCTAAGGATTTTGACACCCTAATCCAGGCCTGCACAACTTGTGGTTTACTATTATTATTGTATTACTATTTATTACATTTCTATACAACCCAATAGCCAAAGTTCTCTGGGCAGGTTCCTCATTCTTAAGGGCCAATCTCTTGGAGCACCTGAAACTGCTCAGCTGGTCCATCCACCTTAGCTGATGTCTGACCCGGGGGTTAGTGATGCTTGATTCTCCCTCCTCCCAATCAGAGAGCCCAGATTGCTTTCCCACAGAATTTGAAACCTATAGATCCTCCCTGACTGTTGGGTCTAACTCTGCTGGCCTTGGGGAACCAGCTGCAGGTTCCCTCCACTCCATCTCCTCCCACTCCCCATCAGACTTAGAATCTGTTCCCAGATCCTCCTCTGTAAGAAGAGTGGGCTCAGTCCCTACCCAGGGCAGAGCAAAATTCAGGAAAAGAAGAAACCGAGGAAGAAAAATGGTAGGTGCAGGATACATAACATAGCAGGCCTAACTATATAGCTCAAAATTCAATCTGTTGACCAGCCTGCTAGCAGTTTCGTCCTGCTTCTTTTTACAGGAGCTGCTGAGAAGCTGAGGTTGAGATCAGAGCAGACAAATTAGTCCCAGCTGAGCCATCACGGCAAGACTGGAACATGATTCCTGAAACAGATATGGCATGACAATAAAAATTATAGGCTGCCATTCACATCTAATTTGATTTCAGTGGATTGAGTCTCCTTAAATAGAACTCCTTTTTAACTGGCTGATACATCAGGTTGATTGGGAATAGTATGATGTGGGTGCTTAAGAAAAGCCTACTATAATAAATTAATGTATGTGATTTATTTTATTTTTATTTATTTATTATATTTTTAAATCGCCCATCTGGCCGGCCACCCGGCCACCCTGGGCGATGTACAATCATTAAAATACAATAAAACAATTAAAACTACATTAAAACATAATTAAAACACAATTAAAAATATAATATTTTTTTTTAAAAAAAAAACCCTAACCCACCCTATATTCCTGCCTGAAAAGCCATGTTTTTAAAGCCCAGTGGAAGTTCATCAAGGAGGGGGCATGGCAAAGGTCACTGGGGAGGGAGTTCCATAACTTGGGGGCCACCACAGAGAAGGCCCTCTTCCTAGTCCCCACCAGCCTGGCTGCTCTGGCTGATGGGACAAAGAGAAGGCCGCCCATGGCAGACCTTGTTGAGTGGCCTACTTGGTGTTGCTGGAGGCGCTCCTTGAGATAAGCTGGACCGGAGCCGTATAGAGTTTTAAAGGTCAACACCAACACCTTGAATTCGGCCTGGCAAGCAACTGGTAGCCAGTGCAACTCCTTCAGCACTGGTGTGATGTGGCCTTGCCGGTGGTTGCCTTTAACCAGGTGAGCCACCGCGTTCTGTACCAGCTGTAGCTTCTGAACCGTCTTCCAGGGTAACCCCACGTAGAGTGCATTACAGTAGTCTAGGCGAGAGGAGACCAAGGCATGAACCAGTGATGGGAGCAGATGATTAGGAAGGTAGGGGTACAGCTGCCGTATCAGATGGAGTTGATACAGCGCCGCCCAGCTCACAGCTGACACTTGAGCCTCCATGGACAGCTGGGAGTCTAAAATGACTCTTTCAGGGGTAGATGTACCCCACTCAGTACCAGGTCAACATCCCCTAATCTCCCCTTGTCTCCCACCAGAAGTACCTCGGTCTTGTTGTGGTTCAGCCTCAGCATGTTCCTTCCCATCCAGCCACCCACTGACTCCAGGCACTTGGACAGGGTTTCAACAGCCAACCTCGGTGAGGACTTAAAGGAGAGGTAGAGCTGCGTGTCATCTGCATATTGATGACAACGCACCCCAAACCTCCTGATGATAGCTCCCAGTGGCTTTAGGTAGATGTTAAATAACATCAGGGAGAGGATGGAACCCTGCGGCACCCCACAAGTGAGTGGCCGAGGGTCCGAGGCCACCTCCCCGAGAACCACCCTCTGGTACCTTCCAGAGAGGAAGGACTGGAGCCACTGCAATACAGTGCCTCCCATGCCCAACCCCTCCAGACAGTCCAGGAGGATTCCGTGGTCAACGGTATCAAAAGCTGCTGAGAGATCGAGGAGGACTAGAAAAGAGCATTCGCCCCTGTCCAAAGCCCTCCTCATATCATCCACCAAGGCGACCAAGGCCATTTCTGTCCCATGTCCAGGCCTGAAGCCCGACTGGCATGGATCTAAATAATCGGCTTCGTCCAAGTGTGCCTTCAACTGAGCACCCGCCACTTGCTCGATCACCTTGCCCAGAAATGGCAAATTGGAGACTGGGCGAAAGTTGTTTAGATCCTGGGAATCCAAGGACGGCTTCTTTAGAAGCAGTCTTATTACTGCCTCCTTGAGGGCTGATGGCATCACTCCCTCCTCAAGGGAGGCATTCACCACCGCCTTTATCCCCTCACCCAGTCTCTCCCTGCAGGTCATGATGAGCCAAGACGGGCAAGGATGAAGCAAGCAGGTGGTCGGCCTCAAAGATGAAAGCACCTTGTCCACTTTATCAGAAGGAAGAAGCCGGAACCAATCCCACAAAACCGGTCTGCCATTGTCCTCCTCCCGCTCACTTCCTGTGTCCACGACGTACGAAATCCCACTCCTAATACGATCGATTTTATCTGCGTAGTGCTTTGCTAAAGCCTCACAGGAGGATTGATAGGTTTTATCCTTAACCTTCATCCTTGCGTAAACTTTGAACTTCTGATTTTGCTTTCAGTAGGTGTGATCCAAAGCCTCACACATGCTGTGCCATTTTGGCTTTCTTTATAACAGCAAGGCAGGATACTGATTAAACAAACAAATAAGCAAGGCTCTGATTTCCAGCATAGAAGATCCTTTGATCCATCTTCCATAGAGGACAGAGGAAAAAATGATGCTTGGATGTAGCTCTGGTTTCCAGCATAGAAAACTCTTTGATCCACCTTTCATACAGGACAGAGGAGAAGCAATAGTGGGATGTATGGGGTTGCCTCATCGGAAGATTATACAAGTCTGTTCTATCTAATCTCTCTCATTATGATCTTGTTGATAGAAAACTCATTGCAGACCAGCAGCATCTACTTCTATGAGTAGAAGTCAAGCCTACTCATTTAGTCTCAAACTCATAGAAATGTAGAGCTGGAAGAAACTCTACTAGAGCATGTAGCCTTTTCGCTCCCACATACTTCCTCCCCACTAGTTTGAACAGAAGGGGTTTGTTTAGCATATCATCCAAACCAGGGATCCTAGCTTGCCACCCCCAAACACGCCAGGATTCATAAACCAAGAATAAACTATGGTTTGCAATGTAGCTTGTAAGGGGAGCAAAAAGCCACAAACCCCTAGTTCAAATGCACGCTAAACAAACCTTCCAAGTTTGTTTACCAGTATCACTAGGAGAGAGAAGCAAAGTCGGAGTGAATAGGCTACATAGACGAGCATGCAGCTTGTTCACGATAAGCCAGAATCCTGGCTTATTGTTCTATACCAATGCAGCAGAAGTCTTGACCAGTTAAGAACTCTAGTCCTACAGATTTACTTCCTTGTAGATGTGTGTCAATACCACCTTCAAATGTTCAATTTCCATCTAATGAGGATAATATAAGACTCTGTCCCAAGAGAAAGGAACAGAAATGTAAAGTTATAAGGATACGAATATGACATTTGTCTTTGCATTAATTACCTCTTCTTCCAAAATATGCTATTTAAATCTAACTCTATAGAGTCTGTCAGAAATTAATTATGGTGCCACACATTTATTTATTTATTGTGTAATCCAAAATGGATTACACAGCATTTAAGACATAATTACAAATCCAATAAAACACAGGTAAAACAATAAGCATAAAAATAAAAGCCAGGCAGCCATAATCATAAGATTCCTATAAAAGCCTGCTGAAATAGGAAGTACTTGCTGAATGCTTGCAACATTACACATTGGCAAACATTACAGGAAAGCCTTTTCACAAAATTAGAATGTCTTTCCAACTTATTACATTGGATAAGAAAGGCAGGGAGGTTATATGGAGAGAAGCACAGTCTAAGGCACATAAGGACCACACCATATATGGATTTAGAGATCAAAACCAGAACCATGAATTATGCATTTGCCACAAAGCCAACTATCATCAACCAATGCTCACAAAGAGATGAGTTGTGGTGCCTTGCACCCAACAATCAAGTTCAGCCCATCAGTATTGCGCAGGGCCAGGAGGCAGAACCAAAGGGGTTCAAGAGGTGAGGTATGGTAGGCTCAGGATTCAGAACCCAGTACTAAAGGGACAGATGAACTCCCATATCCATCTCAATAGAGGGTATCAGTGGGAACTGTAAAAATTTTGTTCTAATTTGTTAGACCTTGCCAGGTAACTTTTCCAGAAAAAATGGAGACTGGAGCCAAATGTGAACATTTGGGGATTCAAAATGGAAGTGAGTTGGTGCTTTCTGCAACAATGTGCTGCATGGGAACATCTAAAGAGGAGAAACCTACGCACTTAGAGCTCTATGTACATAGGCTTTCCTTCTTCGGACATCCATGCTCAACATGTGGATGTCAGTGGTAGGACCATGTACAGTCCTAACAGCTATTACAGTCCTAACACATCTGGGACAGTCCTAACAGCTATTTTATAATAGTATTAATGTGAATGGTTGTTTTAGCAACAATCCACATCCCCCCCAATCACTTCTGATTTGCAGCAGGAAGTGACACAGAGGACAATCATATATGTGATTTTCCTATTCACCGCTTTTCACAGAACAGGATTCATGATGGCACAGAGGCTATGAAGCTGAGGTTGCAGCACCAACTCAAACAGGGAGACTGTTCAGTGTTCAGTTGATCAGCTGGCAGCTGCCTTGGGTTGCATTTGGCCCAGATTCTTTCATATGCTGACATCTACCCTAAAAGATGCCCATGGCCTACATTGGAGATGTACAGTTGTCCAAATGCCTTGGACCATTTTAAAGTAAGTAAACTATTACATTCTGTGGATGTTTAGTCCCATCATCACCATCACCATCACCATCACCATCACCATCATCATCATCTATTTCATTTCTATACCACCCAGTCCACAGGAATTCACAAAATACAAAACACAGATACAATGAAATACAGCATAAAATACAGATACAATTTAAAAAAACAGCATAAAATACAGATACCATAAAATACAACATAAAATTTCAATATACAAAATTTGGAACAGTTTAAACAGCTAAAACAATTTCAATAAAAAACTAGACCTGTTAAAACAGCTGACATGTCCCATCATATGCCATTAAATGTCTGGGAGTAGAGGACAGTCTTAACCTGGCGCCAAAAAGATGACAGAGCTGTCACCAGGTGAGCCTCAATGAGGAGATCATGATCTCCACAATCGAGGGGCCACCATTGAGAAGGGCCCTCCCCTTGTTGCCACCTTCCGAGCCTCCCTTGGAGGTGGCACTCAGAGGAAAGCCTCAGATGTAGATATGGGTAGATTCAGGTCGGTAGATGCATTCCATCAGGTATTGTGGTCCCAAGCCATGTAGGGCTTTTAAGGTTAAAACCAGCACCTTGAATTCGGCTCAGAAGCACCCAGGCACCCAGTGCAAACAGGCCAGAATTGGTCTTATATGTTTCTGGTCCCAGTTATTAATCTGATTGCTGCATTTTGTTTGTTTGTTTATTATATTTATATCCCACCTTTTTTCCTGCAAGGAACCCAAGGTGGCTTACATAGTCTTCCTCCTCCTCTCCATTTTATCCCCACAACAACCCTGTGAGGTAGGTTAGGCTGAGAGTCAGTGACTGGCCCAAAGTCACCCAGTGAAGCTTCATGGCGGAGTGGGCACTAGAACCCGGACCTCCTGAGTTCTAGTCCAACACTCTAACCACTACAGTCTTCAAGGGCAGCCCCGCATAGAGTGCATTGCAGTAATCCAACTTGGAGGTTACCAGAGCATAGATTATTGAAGCCAGGTTATCCCTGTCCAGACAGGGGGGGTAGCTGGGCCACCAGCCAAAGCTGCTAGAAGGCACTCCGTGCCACTGAGGCCACCTGAGCCTTAAGTAACAAAGATGGCTCCATGAGGACCCCCAAGATACGAACCTGCTCCTTCAAGGGGAGTGCAACCCCATCTAGAATAGGTTAAACACCCTCCAGCCAGTCAGAAGAACCACCCACTAACAGCACCTCAGTCTTGTCTGGACTGAGCTTCAGTTTATTAGCCCTCAACCTAATAAACCAGTCAAGCCAGGCACCCACCAATTTAGCACATCCATAGCCTCACCTGATGGAGATAAAAAGGAGAAATAGAACTGCGTGTCATCAGCATATTGATGGCAGCACAATCCAAAACTCAAGATGACCCCACTCAGCAGTTTCATGTAGATGTTGAATAGCAAAGGGGATAAGACTGACTCCTGAGGCACCCTATGCTGGAGAATCTACACTTCTACAGGGCTGAGCAATATTCCCCAATATTCCTTCTGGAGCTGGCCATCTAAGTAGGAGTGGAACCACTGCAATACAGTGCACCCCACTCCCAGCTCAGACAATTGTCCCAGAAGGATATCATGGTCGATGGTACTGAAAGCCACTGAGAGATCCAAGAGTATCAACAGGGTCACACTCCCCACGTCTCTCTCCCGACATAGGTCATCAAACAGGGCAACCAAAGCTGTTTCCGTGCCAAAACCCAGACTGAACCCTGACTGAAATGGATCCAGATACTCAGTCTCATCCAAAAGTGCCTGAAGCTGGTTGGCCACCACCCACTCAAGGACCTTGCCCAGGAAAAGAACATTTGCCACTGGCCTAAAGTTATTAAGATCTTCTGGGTCTAGAGAAGATTTCTTCAGGAGAGGGCTCACCACCACCTCTTTCAGACAGCATGGGACCACTCCCTTTCACAAGTAGGCATTTATCACCTCCCTGACCCAGCCAGCTGTTCTCTTCCTGCTGGTTTTTATAAGCCAAGAGGGGCTAGCTTCCAGTACAGAAGTGGTTGCGTGAACCTGTCCAAGCACCTTGTCAACATCCTCGAGCTGTACCAACTGAAACTCATCCATGAAAACTGGACCAGGCTGTGCTCTGGGTACCTCACCTGATTCAACTGCTAGAATACTGGAGTCTATGTCCTGGCGGATGCAAGAGATTTTATCCTGGAACTACCTAGCAAGTATGTTACAGCAGGCCCTGGGCAGGTCTACAATGTCCTTAGGGCCAGCATGTAATAGGCCCTGGATGAGCCTAAAGAGCTCTGCTGGGCAGCAAATAGAAGATTGAATAGAGGCAGTCAGATGTTGTTTCTTTGTTGCCCTCACTGCCCCTAAGTATATCTGGTTATAGGCACATACCAGGGTTTGACTGAATCCACTGAGTTTTTCTCCATCTGCACTCAAGCAGTCTCCTATTTTGCTTCATTGCTCTCAGCTCCGGTGTATACCACAGAGCTGTACGAGCTGTACTACAGAGAGGGCACTCAGGAATGATTGTGTCAACTGACTGGGTCATCTCTGTGTTCCAGAGCTCAACCAGGGTTTTGAAAGGACCACCAGCTATATCAGCCGGGAAAACCCCTAGATCCCTCTGGAAACCATCTGCATCCATTAGCTTCCAGGGTGGACCATCTTAATATGTCCCCCACCCTTTCAGAGGGGAAAAGCCACTGTCAGTCTAAACCTCAGCAGGCAGTGATCTGACCATGACAAAGGGAATGAGTCAAAGCCCCCCACCTTCACATCCCCATCCCCAGCCGGAAAAAAACAGGTCTAGGTGCCCTGCTACATGCGTTGGGCCGATGACATGTTGGGACAGTCCCAGGTTGTCATGGAGACCATGAAATCCTGAGCCGCCCCAAACAAGGTGCCCTGGTTGACATCCCCCAAAACCAACAGCCTGGGGGACCTCAGCATCACATCCAAGACCACCTCCAACAGCTCAGATAAGGAATCTGTTGAGCAGCAGGCTGAGCATTACACCAAAAGAATCCCCAATCTGTCCCACTGGCCCAACACAAGATGTAAACACTCCAGTCCAGACCACTAGTCAGACTGACAGGGACTATTTTTCCCTTCTTCAGCAAAGAGATAAATAAATATTTAGGTACTATGTTTCCTAAAAGTCACAGAAAACCATGTCCTACTATCACATGATTTTAATGGGTTGTGTCAATGTAGTGCTTCAGAGACTGTCCAATAAGAATACGAAGAGTCACTGAAAAGATACACTGAAAGTATGCCCATGCTAGTGAAAAATAAATTGAGATAATACCACTCATTTTATTGTTATTTTACCCTGCTTTTGTCTTTCTAGATACATTCCCTTTCGCCTTACTACAAATCTCTCCACACCTCATTTCCTGTGTAAAGTCCATTCTTCTTGGAAACAAAAGCCAGGAAAGGTATTCATTATTTCATATGAAGTTATCACTCTCAAGCTCATAATAAACTACAAAAAATAATTAAACCTTCAGAAAAGCACGAAGCCCCAAATACAATGTCCTCAGATAACTGCAGTCCAGAAATTCCTTTGTTACTAATCCTGTGCTCTCTGAAGTCACTGGACTATCATAAAGCATAAAAATAACTGGTGCCTCTCAAAGCAGAACTTGTACTGCCTTGCCATCTCAAATTCCACTATGGGACTTGATGGGCCTTTTAAAGATATGTACCAGAAACCTTAACTATTCGATTGTGACTGACAGATTTCTTTAAAAATCTACAGTTACAGATTTTTTGCTTAAACGTTTTCCAGTAAGTGACTGTGTGTTCACTAGAGGCTTTTTAAACATTCTGCACTCATATAGAGATTACATAATAATGAATCTGAGTTTGAAAGCTATTTTTTAAACAAGAAGAAATTAAACTTTAATAAACATCACACGCACATATAATTTGCTATTTAGCTCACTCCTTTTCATTGGTAGTTATGCTGATTATTTTTCATTTTTTCTGTATATTTTTATTTGTAACAAATCAAAGTTCAAACTATACAGAATAAAGTCTTTTTTTACCCTATAAGTTTACATTTAATCAGCCACTGATTACATAAGAGAAAAACAGTTCTTCATATTTTTACTGTACGTTATTTTCCAAAAGGAATACAGGGAATGGAAACATATTTTTTCAATGTTCCTCATATTCCTTTCAACATTGTGTTATACTTTTTTCTAGAGCAGACTTCTCCAACCTGGTGCCCACCATACCTGCCTTGGGATGATGGGAGTTATAGTCCAACACATCTGGAAGGCACTGAGTTGTGAGCAGCTGGTTTAGAGGTACACAACACAAGTCATCTTCTTGTTCCAGAAAAAATATTTGGAGCCTTTATTTTCTTTATTGTGGCACATATTATTGTTCAAACTGCATTGATTTTTTACCCACAAAATTTTGCAGGACAAAACAAGAGATTAATTGGGGGGAGGGGGACGACATTCTTAAATTCCCCTTGCTTCTTTTGTGCACTATTTACTGTTTGCAGCTTCTTTCCATTTTTTGCAGCTTAAGGACCATTTTATTTTATAATTAATCTAAGGCACACATATAGTAAACAACAACAACCTGAATTTAACAGAGCCAATAAGAAAAATTACACTTCTGAAAATCCTTGTTTAATTTTAACCAAAGCTCTATGTTGGTGGAGTCAGGTGCTGAATCAGCCAGCTGATCAGCTACAAGAGTGATAAGTTTGATGATATAATTAGTGATTGTAGGGCAACTAACCTGTTGGAGCAAATCCTGAGGTAACATCTCAGGTGAAGAGAGGAAAGGGTCTACAAACTAAGAGGCATCAGAGACAGAGGGAAAAAAGGTTAGAGAAATGAGGACAGAGCCCAGAGCATAAGAAATAAACGGCACAAGGATGAGCTTGAAGACCACCACTGGAGCTTAACAGAGAAACCAGAAGTTCAGGTTTCAGACATGGATCATTGAACAGAAAAGATACCTGAGAGTAAGTGGTCTGAGTATAGACACCTCCAGTCCACCAAACAAGCAACACAGAACTTTGTGTTATTCCAAGATTAAAAATAACCGAGGAAGGAACTGGTAATAGCTTTAGAGAAAAGCTAAGGGCCAAAGGAGATGTGACAGCAGCACTTCCTGTGTTTAAACATAGCACTGCTCCAATAACATCGAAACAGGGGAGTGTGGGTAAAGGGAACTGAATCCTCCCCACTCCAGGGGCTTAGCTCCCTACATACCCTCTCCCAAAGAGCTTTTCTCTCGGCCAGGATCAATTCCAGTATCCAAAATCTGGCTGAGAGAAAAATGCCTGGAGAGAGGGAGGTAAGATGAGAAGAAAAGAGGGTTCTTCATCTGTATACCCCTTTTTAAAATTGGATGTAATTCCTACTTTCTATGTGACTGGGACAGTACCATGTTTAATCTCAAAGGGACTACAATATCACATGTAGTTTGACTCTATTCCTGCCGACACCTGACACCCCAACTTGCATAGGAAGGGATCACCTTCAACAGAGTCTGCTGCACAGAGAGAAGTCAGAGGTGGCAACTGCGGAACCTGCAGTGCCTATGGCTACATCTACAGACTTAATTTGTAGGAAGGGACTATTATAAGCCTTTTCATGTTAGATACAGAGGTTTAACGGTTCAAAGGGTGATTTTGGAAAAGTCACTCTCTCCCTGCCTAACCCACCTCACATGGTTCTTCTGAGGATAAAATGGGAGAGGGGTATGTACACCATCCTGATCGGCTTAAAGGAAGAAGGATAAAAATGTAATAAAAGACATAAATAATACAGGATTAGGAGGGGACTATTTATGCATTCAATGATAGAGGAGGGAGAGGGGACTAAGCAGGCGCTGGTCCCTCTCTGTGGCGGGTAAGTGCGGGTTAGGGTATTGATAGGGTGAGGTGAGCATCCCTGGCACCATTCAGGTGACAGGCGGTTTCAGGAGGCCTCAGATTGATGGGTCAGTAGGCACAGTCAGCTGAGGATCAGGAACGCCTGTGATGCCTTTGTTCTCGCCAAGCTTGTTGTCGTGGGACTCCGAGAGGGGGCGACACAACAAAGGCTCCCAACACTGTAAAGTGGAAAATGGGGCGGCGGCGGATCCAAAGCCACCTCCCTGTTTTGGATGCTCCGCCCAACTAGACAATTGAGCAGCCTAGGAGGCCGGATTAGAATAACCCGCACTCCATCCCTTTGCAGTTCATTGTATGTAAATAAATGTGGTCCAGTTAAACACCAAACAAGTGTCTCGGCTCTTCATTTCCCCCGTACGTTCGCAAATAATACAGGACTAGGAGGGGACTATTTATGCATTCAATGATAGAGGAACTCTTGTACCTTTCTCAAATCCTGAATTCTATTAAGCAAGATAGGAACAACTAGCTTATCTACCTTCCAGCTTGGTTAGTTAACATGCATGTTTTGGCATGTCAAATAAGATGCTCCATATTTAATATTACAACTTGATCCATAACTGTAAACATTATTATCTTTATATATTAATTACCGGTAAACACATAATTGATTTAGATATTCAGATGATACTTTCCTATGGATGTTCATTCTTTCCGAGAGATATTATTACTGGACTCAAAATAGAAGTTGTTAAAGGCTGTTCTTACAGGACCACAGATGACCAAATTGATAACCCCATGTTACACTTAAAACATAAAACCATGAAGATCTCAGTACCACTCTTATTCTAGTTATTATAAAAATAAAATTGTGACAGGTGCACTTGTAGTGTATGATTTGTAGGTTTATGTTTGTTTTTTTTGTGTGTATGTGTGTTCTTTAAAAATATAAATAAAAATTTTAAAAAAAATAAAATTGTCCTTTGCCATGAAAAATTCACTGTAGCATATGAATAAAGGTTAAGATTACTCATAACTGAAATGGTGAATGAACATGGCTACAATACATGCTTGCTCTGTTCTATTAGTTCTATTAAGTAAGACAAGATAAAAATAGAGCAACTCACACATGCTGCTCACTGTGTTCGGGATTTATATCTTTACTTAAAAACTGTATTTCTGTTTTTTATTAGTTTAAACTTGGGGGGCAGGTTGGGGGGGATGAAACAAATACACTAGTCTGCAGGAATCTGATTTGTAAAAAAAATCTCACTGCTGAACAGTTCCCTTTTTAAAAAGCTATAAATAAATGAATAGAATTAAACCAGATGGTAGTTAATTTAAATTCTTGCTCAGGATCCAACAATATTGACCTCAATCACACCAATTTCAGAGTAAGTCCGCAAAAAGCAAATGGGTATAACAGCAGCAATTTCTTCAAAATATAAACAAAATATGCATTTTTCATCATAAGCAGGATGTCTACTGCCCTGATTTCTGGAAAACTAACATACTTTTCTTTATTCTAAAGCAAATGCCACATACTAAAAGCACATAACATAAAGAAAAACCTCAATGCATCAGCAGCCATTTGGTAATCACACACACATACAAAAAATATATATCCTTGAAAACACCCACAAACCATCACAAATACACATCTCTGCATAATTATAGAGGAATACAAGAACTCTGACTTGAAGCCTAGCAACAGTATCCAAGTATTAGTTAGTCTGCTAATCAACTACCAAACTCACACACCACCACCTCAATGTGTTTCATATTTAAAAATAAAATCCCTCTTGTTTCTATCTTCAGAGCTGCTGAAGGAGAAGGTATATGATAAAACAAACCTTGTTCACTTGAGGAGGAACAACCCATGTCATTTAATCCATCTGATAATACATCTCATCACAAAGAGCCAAGGCAAAACAAAATAAAAAGAAGATTTAAAAATAGGTTATCCAAGTCAAAGGATCTTCGGTTCGCAACATATTTAATATGTGCATAGCTGTATTTAAAGAAACCTTCAAGACTCCTATGTATATTATTGCTGGTTTTTTGTATCTCCATCCTATAGAAGCCATAGTAAGTGCTGCAAATGCTTTCTAAACCTTCTGTGCTCATTTACTCACAGACAGCTGTAGACTGGATGAAAACAATCAGGGATTAACTTTCCTATTCATCACAGCTTTTAATCCATTACTTTCCCTTCAGTTTTCAATAAAAATAAATAAATAGATAAATAAATAAATAAAAATAAAATGCTACAACTAATTGCAGTGAGAAGAGAAAGAACAACATGTCAATCAATGAGATTTCACTACTGGACAGTTCATTAAAGATGTGCACTATTTAAAGATGCAACATTTGTGTCAAAACATAAATACAATGAAACCATGCAGTGAGTTTTAAAATATCTGCCAGATCTCAATAATAACTGACAGTGCCTTGTTATTAAAGGAGACACTCTGATGCATTTGTAATATTTATAAAAGCCTATTATTGGGAATGTGAGATTAGAAGAACTTAAGGTGATAGGTCATAGTTAGTGTGATGCTTAAAATACAAATGCATGTCAAAGAAATGTGTGACAAATTGACAGGATGTCTTATTGGCTCCTTGAGTGCCAATAAACAATAAAAAATGACTTGTACTTTCAAATCCTGTTCTAAAATAAGTAAACTTGAAATATTTTATCTTAATATTTCATCTTTTTTTCTCTCTCTGAAGCATATATTTCCAGTGAAGAATATGAGCTTCTAATATGAAACTGACAATATCATAAATCATTCATTATCATATCTGGGTTTCTTAACAAGGGCTACTTTCTAGTGCAATCCTTAGTCCATAAATAGCTACAATGGGGTGCAGCAAGTGTTGTGTTAATGAAGTGTTGCAAACTAAGGGCTCATTTGGATGTTATTTCTCCCTTATAAGTAAAATTTTTGCAAACAGGCCTCAGGGTCACATGCTCTGCTAGCCTTGTTTCTAACTCTATAGCAGAGTTTAATGACCCAGGGTCTGCCATGCCCCTGCTGGAAGAATCCTCCTCTGAGGAAGAGACAGAGCTTCCTGAAACAGTCAACACCAAGGAGCCACCCATGGCAGGAGACCTAGGGGAGCCTGGGCCCTCAGGGGGGATGACCATGGTTCTGTCCCCACAGGAGAGGAGTTCCGCCTGTGAGGCTGGGCGACCACCTAGCCTCCTAGGGCATTATTGCCTTAAGAAGCAGGCCAGTAGGGATCCTTTAAGGGGAAGTGCTTGAATAGAAAGAAGGACTCCTCAAGAGGAAGGGATTCCTCAGGAGCAAGCCCTATAAGAAACTGCAGCTGAGCCCTGGGTGGGGCTCAGGAAGCTCTGGCAACATAAGCCTGCAGCATCAGTCTAGCTGTTGCTGGAAACAATGTCTTCTTTCAGCTCCAGTATCTTGTATTTCTGACCTTGCTCGGTGATTGAACCTTTGTGCTACTGACCTTGGACTCCTGCTTAACTCTGCTTCTTGGACTGTGTATTGTATCTGACTGTGTCACAAATATCAAGGATGAAGAATTGCTATAGTTCAGGGCTGTTGTTTTTCTTGACACAAAGAGTTGAATCCAGGCTACCGATGAGCAAAACTCCACTCATGGGATGTCCTCAAAAAAGGAAGGGTTTTTTTTCTTAGATTCCCCCTTCCAACTGCAGCCCCCTGTGCCAGAAAGAAACCTCAGCTGGATCTCAGTCCCTTCGGTGAATGGAAGGAGTTCTTCCATTTGTAGAAGGGCAAGTTTAGACCTAACACATACCTTTTTAAAAACAATCTGTAAGTCTTACATATATTTCTAGGGTTGTAAGCAAACCTCACGATAGACTATGACACAGGTTTGATTAAGGACAGGCCTGTGGCTTACGCTGGCTCAGCTTGTCTGAGCGTGGAAAGCTAAGCAGGGTCAAGCCTGGTTATTACTTGGATAGGAGACCCCTCCTCTAGTTTCCTGCATTGAGCAGGCGGTTGGACTCGATAACCTTGTAGGCTCCTTCCAACTCTATGATCTATGAAATCTATGAAAGGGTAACTGTCAGCAGGTATAGAGGAAAGCATCAATGGGTCTCAATTATGCAAGCAGGAAAAATCTATCTAAGAAAAAATACTCAAAATGTATGAATCCTTAGAATGTAGTTTTTCACATTGTTGGCAGGCTGCTTGGCATGAAAGCCTGAGAGACACTCTGCCCCAGCACTCTGTGTGTGACACTTTAAGATGTTCAGCCTCGTACCCAGTGTAAAAACCAGTCTGAAAAGGCCTATCTGGCTGAAATGGGTGAAGAGGCCAAAGCAAGCAATAGTGGTCATTCACTCAGGAAATCTAGCCACTCTAGCTCTTTCAAAGGTTGTAAAAGCGTGTGTGTGTGTGTGTGTGTGAGAGAGAGAGAGAGAGAGAGAGAGAGAGAGAGAGAGAGGATGTCTATGGGTGTCGGAACCTGACTTCTCAGAGCCAAGGCACGTCTCAGTAAAACCATTCATTGCAGTAATTCTAGCAACTCACTATAAGGCTTTACAATCCCAATAAAGATCCACAGTTCACAGATCACACTGTAGTTCCTTGACAAGAATCAGTTCATGAGCATCACAACAAAAGACCAAATCAGCCCTGGGTTCAGCAGACAAAATAAATCCAAATAAGTTCACTGTTCCAGTGAAAGCAGGAAGCTTTCCAGGTTACCAATATGTCTCCCAGGTGTAGAAGATAGGCTGTATCAAAGTCCTACATCTCACCCCCTCCTGGCTCTTAAGCCAGTGGGAGGCCTGGTAGAACTGAATTCTCAGGCATCTGGCTTCCCATGGCTGGGCCTGACTCTATAGCGTTCCCATCTGACCCAGAATTGGTGTCACAGGCTACAACTCCCCCTGGACTGTGGCAAGGGCTCACAATGGGTTGGTGTATGTGTGAATGGGTGTGTGTGGGGGTGAATAGTTGCATGGGGGTTGGGATGGTGTTAATGGATGCAGGGGCTTTGGCCTCAAACACTGCACCATCTGGCCTCTCCCACAGCTACTCTGGCCCCACCCACTGTGGCATCTCCCACTGATAAATTTAGCCTCCATTATTTTATCTAATCCCCTTTTAAAGTTAGCCTTATTTGGGCATTCAGAATCTGTGTAGAATCAACATGTAATGAGAAGGAGTGCTCTAGCCCCACTCACCCCCATGCATTTCTGTTGCCCTGTACTCATGAAGGGCAACAGTCTGAAGAGTATCTATGCATACAGGAGGTGCTCCACGTGACTAAGAACCCTGATTTTCTGTGGGCAGGGCTAGAGCACTCCTTCTCTTTGTGTGTTGATTCTATGCAAACTCTGAATGCCAAAATAGGGCTGTTGTGGCCCTCATACCTTGTGGTAGTGAATGCTATAAATTAATTAAATTAATTATGCACCATGTGGAAAAGTCATTCATTTATTCAAAAGTTTATTAACTGCCTTTCAGGGCATAATAACACAAAAATAATCAAGTCAATATCCACACTGCACCATTTAAAATAAAATAGTAAAACTATTTTTAAAAATTTACAGTAAAACTTCATCAAGACCCAACAATTAATATAAAGCAGATTGAAATAAAAACATCTTAAGAATTCTTCCAGGAACATAGAAAACAGCCTTATACTGAGTCAGACCAAAGGTCCATCTAGCCCAGTATTGTTGACACTGAGTAGCAGAGACTCCCTATATTTTCAAGCAGTATTCTTCCCTAGCCCTACCTGGAGAAGCTAGGGAATTGAACCTGGGACTTTCTGCATGCAAATCATGTGCTCTGCCACTGAACTATGGACACTCCCTACAATTTCTAGAAGTCTAGTGATGGGAGTGTACCTACTTCCTAGGGGACACCATTCCATAAATATGGGGGCCCTGCCTATGAAATGGCCATGTCCCTACTAGTCCTAACCCCAACACCCCTTCTCAATGGGCCAGTGAGTAGGGCCTCCAGGGCTGATCTTAGAGCTTCAGAGACCTCATACAGGTGCAGACAGTCCTTCAGATAACATGATCCCAAGATGTTTAGGGCTTTAAAGACCAAGACCTCTTTGAATTGAGTCTGGAGAGAAACTGGCAGCAAATGTAACTAGTACAGAATAAATGTAATATCTTCCACCCTAATAAGCATTCTCGCTACCATATTCTTCACCAATGAAAGTTTCCAAACCATCTTTAAAGGCAGTTCCACACAGGCACATTACAATAATCTAGCCTGGATAAAACCAAAACATGTGTCACTGAGCCAAGGTATGCTTTCTCCAGATAGGGCCACAGCTGGCAAACCAAAGCTGACAAAAAGCATTTCTGGCCACCAACACCACCTGTGCCTCCACTGATGGCACCAAATTCAGAAGAACCCACAGACTGCATACCTGACTCTTCTAAGAGACTGTATCCCCATCTAGAACCAGTTGTCCATGTAAGATCAGCAGCTTTCCTAATCTACAAGCACTTCCATCTAATCAGAATTTAGCTTCAACTTGTTTGCTCTCATCCATTGTAAAATTGACTCCAGGCACTTGTTCAGAACTTCTACAGAACTTCTACAGACTCCCTGGGATTAGATCAGTGTTTCTCAACCTTGGGTCCCCAGATGTTTTTGGCCTACAACTCCCAGCATGCCCCAGCCAGCTATGCTGGCTGGGGCATGCTGGGAGTTGTAGGCCAAAAACATCTGGGGACCCAAGGTTGAGAAACACTGGATTAGATGAAGGAAAAGAGCTGTGGTAGAGCTATGTGTCATCCTCATATTGATGACACTGCAGCAAAACCTCCAGATGATGTCTCCAAACAGTTTCATGTAGATGTTTAAAAAGCATGGGGAACACAACAGAACCTTGCAGCATGCAAGAGCCAAAGGGTAGAACTGAAGTGTTCATCCAGGATATCATCTGCCAATCCCTCCTGAAACTGGTCCATTAAGACTGCCTCACTGGACCCCAGGTCTTGGGACAAGAAACAAAAAGTGCTAGTGTAGGTAGTGACTGAGTCCTTTCTTTGCTGGAGCTACCGGATCTAATAGTTGGCAGTCTCAGACTTGGGGGGGATACTCAAAGGTGAGACACATCTGTTCTACAAACCCCATGAAGTCAGCAAGGAGCAGGCTGGTTTTCTGGAGGCAGGGAGTAGGCCAGTGATCAGGCATATCACGAACCCCACTCAAAACAGGTAATCAAAGGAGTCCTCAGGACACAGTTGCATAAACAGAATGCATTAGGCTAGGAAAGCAGGGAACATCAGTTGAGCCATCAAATTTTTCCGGAAGTGCCACTGGGCACTTTCATCATGGAAGCATCAGCAGAGGCCCTAGGTTGGTCAAGATGGGCTTGCAGAGCATTCAGAGTTGTGGTGAGCAGAGCCAGGTTGACCCCCTTAGGCCATGGTTTTCTTGTAGCAAAGCCTCCATCATGCAATGGGAGCTGGAAACAAACTGTCCTGTTTCAGCTGAATCAGGCTCAGCATTAGAGCAAATTACAGGGCAATCCAAAAGCAAAGCAAAAAAACAAACAAACTGCAGGCAAATTGTCAAGCACAAATGTTTCAGTCCAGTAGGGGATCAGGCTAAGGAAGGAGTGGTCAAGATACAAGCTAGGGTCAAAGCAAAGTTAAGCAGTCAGATATATTATGCAATCCAGAAGCAGAGTCAAGCAGGAGTCCAGGGGTCAATAGCATGGAGAGTCAATCACAAGGGAAGGTCCAGAAAAACAAGGTACAAGGCACTGGAACTGAAAGAACAGCATTGTTTCCAGCACTGGCTAGGCTGAAACTGAAGGCCTATATCGCCAGAGCCTCCTGAACCCCATCAAGGACTCAGCTGTAGTTCATCATAGCTAAGCAGGGTCAAGCCTGGTTGTTACTTGGATGGGAGACCCCTCCTCTAGTTTCCTGCATTGAGCAGGGGGTTGGACTCGATAACCTTGTAGGCTCCTTCCAACTCTATGATCTATGAAATCTATAGCTGTCTGGCAAGTCCTATTCACTAGGAGTTGTTTCCTCTTGAGGAGTCTTCCTTTCTAATCGAGCACGCTGCCTCAAGGGTGCCCTACTGGTCTGCCTCTTGAGGCGATGATGCTTCTGGGGGCCAGGGGGTTGCTCAGCCTCTGCCTCAGAGGTAGAGTCCCCTGCCTTTTGCAGAGAGGGACCTATGGCCATCTCCCCCGAGGGCACAGGCTCCTCCTGGTCTTGTGATATTGGCTGATCTGGGTGCTCTTAATCTCTGAGAGCTCTAGTTTCTTTTCTGAGGAGAATTCTTCCAGTGGGGGCATGACATCACATTACATTTCAGCTGTTGAGGGTGGAGGTTATATGAAAGAAGGTCCACCCTAAAATATGCGGGTCTGAAACAACTCTTATTCCAAGTCATATTTTCCTAGTATTTTAATGGTTTTGTTATGGATCCATATTCATTAAAAATGACTACATTTGATGGGGGATAGGGATTAACTTTTCCCTGTTCCTTCAAATTTTAAAAGATAGAAATAATTTGTATCTCCACAAGATCACAAATTGTGGAGAAAGCCAACCTAAGCCCCCTGCCTGACACACACACACTCACCAAGGAGGGGGGAAGGAGACCCGGGGGGGGGAGACAGCCAGTCTCCACAGATGACAAAGGGGACAAACAACATCTGCATAGAATCACCCCAGGGGGGAAGGCAGGAAGCATCCCCAGGTTTGTCAATGCTCTTGCATATCAGCCCCATCTACATAAGACTTGAATACCTCTCCAGAGCAGACACTTCGGCACCCCTAAGAATTGGCCACTCAACACCATAGGATGGGACCATTAAGCAAGTGGCTTCAAAGGGACCCCATCCCACGGGGGGAGGGCGTCACCCCACCTGACCCAAAAGGCCGCCCCTCAGGGAGGGTGTCAACCCACCTGATCATGGAGGGAGGGGCTACCTGAAACACCAAGGTATAAAACACCCTGCGCAAGGGAACTGGGTTGTTGGACCTGATCTTACCCCATGCCTGGGGTAAGAGAACGAAGGATCGGCAACCCCGGGTAGCCACACCCGGCACGCTCCAGCTAGCTGAAATCACTGGTCGCTTGGGTTGACCGGACCCCCGGGAAACCAAGCTGAAATCACTCACAAGCCGCTTGGGTAGACCGGGCCTCCGCCAGGAACCCAGCTAGCCGCTTGGGTAGACCGGACCTCCGCCGGGAACCCAGCTAGCCACTTGGGTAGACTGGGCCTCCGCCGGGAACCCAGCTAGCCACTTGGGTAGACCGGACCTCCGCCGGGAACCCAGCTAGCCGCTTGGGTAGACCGGGCCTCCGCCGGGAACCCAGCTAGCAGCGTGCGGTTGACCGGGCCTCTGCCGGGACCCGAGCTGAACTAACTAGCTGAGAGCCCTGAAATCACGTTGTCCTTAAGACTTCTTGCTTGCTACTTTGTACCGTACTGATAAGCTGTATTGCTGGTGTGTGTCTGGGTTTGTGAAGGTAATGTTGTAAATAAACTTGTTTTCTAAAAGATACTTCTGTGGCTATAAGTTATCCCTTTGTTCTGGGCTAAGGGTGATAGTCGCTGGGGATCTCGGAGAAGGCCGCCCCAGGACTCGCTACCCCTTTAGCATTGAACCCACGCAGAAGGCCAGGTTGTCGGTCTTCCACTCAAATATACTACATTCTTCTCTTATAACTTGAATACCCTTAATATATACGTAATAACTTCTATGCAATATTGAATGGAAGTCCTAGTTTACATGTTGATATATATCTTACATACCAATATCAGTTTCCTTGTGATTCTTTATATATTCAGCAAGCTCAAAATTTCCAGCAATTATTGCCACCTGAAAGATGAGAGAACAGGATACATTTAATACTTAATATGCATCTTTTAAGTGATGTATATCTTAAATTCTAGGAACAAATACAGACATGTATGAATCAGATACTACTTCACCATCACTTCCTTGGGTCATCATCTATGTTTTGTGCTGCATGTAAAATAGATACTTTGAATCTCTGTAAACATTATTCTAACAGCATAAAACTCATTTGGTCAAGTGGTGATTCATCAAAATAGTTTGCCTTTGTTGGCCGCAGAATTAACAGGAACATATTTGGCAACAACACCTCCAAATATTGATATATTGTTCCATCAATATGCAACAATAGTCTTCCATCAACAGACAAGCAAGTAATAAATTACAATACAAAAGCAAGATAAGAGAAAATTAATTGGAGAATGACATCTTACTAACTCGCACTTACTCGCACATAACGCCAATCCATAGTTTATTTAACCTATGGTTTGTTCTTACCTGGCAGATGATAGAACAAACCATGGTTTGTTTTCTCATTCCCTGGGTTGTTTGTTTTCCTCCTCCTTCACCTGCTCCTTCCCTGTATCCCAAATGTCTTTGCAGGGCGGTAGTACTGGTATGTAGAACAATTGTTGTTGTTTTTTACCACTCTTGTCTGCCACCTCCATAGCCTAGTGAAACCACCCATGAACAACCCACACTCCTGGGTTCACACATATTGACAACCCAATTTAAACAATCCAGAGTTCACAACCCAACAACAAACCATGGGTTCTTTTTCTGGGTTGTTTGTGATTATCAAACCATGGTTTGTTAGCATGGATGGGTTCTTATATCACAACAACCCAGAATTCAACAACCCGTGGGTTAAATAAACCATGGCATTATGTGCGAACCAGGTTACTGCAAAAGTTAAAATAATTTAGTTTTAACTTTATAATTTTGGGGCCCAAAAAACTTGTTGCAATTTTTGATCTTTAGATTTAAAAAAAGGTCTAGCAGGAAAGAGGTAGAAAGTGTTGCCTAAGCATAGGACTATATATCCCCCCAGCACCACATGACATATTACAAACTGTTCAGTTTCAAAAAGTAGTTTGCCATGTGATTTAAAAGGCTGTTCAAGAAACACAGGCTAATGGGGAGCACGGAATAAGGTGGACAATTCTAGTTAGTCAATAACGTAAACTTAGTTAAGTTTCATCACCACCTTATAATAGAATTATATTTGTTGTTGATTTTATTGTATTTAATATATTGTATATGTTGATTTTATTGTATTTAATATATTGTATAACTTGAACACATAGCTGAAGTGCGCACAAAAAATCTTCAGTAATGAATGCAACAACTTTTTAACAGAGAGAGAAAAGATAAGCCACAAGTTAGCAAGATATTAATTTAACTGTCATATATAAACTGTCACAACAGACTAGCAGATGGAATGCTCAGGTAACCCCTGGAAACCACCAGCTAGCCTGCACCATATACAAACATGTATTTTAGCTTATACACTGTTGGGCCTGTGAGAACCACTGTTGAACCTGAAAGCGTCTTCCATTTTCCTTGGGCCTGGAAGAGGCCTAGAAAGCATCTTAGCATCTCTCCCTTTCCCCTACATGCCTGTCCCGTGGAAAGCTGCTTTGGTTCCCAGCATGAGAGATGGGTCAAAGGACTGGGCAAGCTTTAATTAGTTCTTGGCATGCAGAGTGAGCTGCACTTATCTGTGTTTAGGCCTACTATGCTGAGAACCAGCACCAGGTGCGCCTGCCCAATGGCTGGCTATGATGAGAACCAAGGTCAAGTGGGGATACCAGGCCCAATTGCAAATGTTTGTGCCAACATTACTCATCCTGCTCATTAGCTTAGCAATAATGTTTTGCTTAACTGTCAGCATCAAACAGTTAGTAGTCATGATGTATAGCTCAGCTGCTAGCATTAAGTGTAAACAGCAAAAATATATAAGAAGCTACTGTCTGTTTTGTTTTGTGTTCAGACTTCGGGCAGTGCCTGCCAGACAGCCACGCCATGGTCCGTCCCAACTCACTTGTTTATTTGGGCACACGTGTACGTTGAAAGCTGCTCAATAAACTTGTCTCCTTGTAAGCAAACCTGGAGCTGACTTATCCTTCCCTAAGAATCGATTGAGATCTTGACAGGCCCACAGCAGGGGCCATTCAAACACATAACTCACATACTTTGTAACTCCAACGGTATGTAGCTTTGGAGTCCTTTTGGGCCTAAAAGCATCAAGAAAGCAAACAAAGGGTGAATGGCAGGCTAGCTAAACTTGTTCCACAGGAAAATACCTGTAAACATCATTTGTGAAATTTGTGAATTTGTGAAAAGGACCAAAGCTGGTCCTTTGCATTGGTTCGGGCACCAAGGGGTTAACCGGAGTGGGGTTAGCCCTTTACGTGCGGTTCACGGCACCTAGGCAGAAGCCGCGACCAATTTTAATGCTAGGACAGTGAAAGAAGCAGTCTTATGAATGGGAGCCACTACACTGTTTATAGGTAAACAGAGTTTAATTGAGCGTATCAAAACATACACAAAAGCAGCACGCAAAGCACGCGTCTGCAACTGACATTGGTATAGAGCGAGCCGTAGCAATAATACACACAAAGGTTACCTGGAATGACCCAGGTTCCTCGACAGCCGCGTATGCTAGCAACTGGGCGAATTCAGCTAGTTTCACCGGGAGCTTCCCAGGGCTGGACCCTGAGGTCAGACCGAAGCCCTGGACCTCCACGCAGCTTGCTGCCCACGACCAACAACCTTTTCCCGCCACAGGCCCCCTTTTCTATCCCCTCTTCTTGGCTCCCTCCTCCCTCCTGCGCCCCGCCCCTCCTGACCGGTTGAACGAGCCGGGAGTACCTGTTTCTCTGGGTGCTTTAGGGTGCTTAGGAATACTTGCCACTTCTTTGTGGCCACCAGGCATCTTGGCGCCCCTCTTGTTGTTTGGAATGTTTTACAGCTCATTTGGCTGCCAGGGGAGGGTAAGTTTGCCAGGGGGTATACAGATGTGTTCCATTGTGCCTCGTTGCATGAATCAAGTGCGGTACCAGGTGAGAGGTGGGGGTCTGTGTGTACCTGCCTTGGCTTTCTCTTCACAGAATTAAATTTCTTGCCCTCTAATTTTAGCCTCACAACAAGCCTGTGAGCTTGTTAGGTCAAGATCATGCAGTGTAAGCTAAAAAAATACTATGGATTGGATCCAATGCTGGCCGTCTGCCAGTGGAACAGAAATCACTGAAAGAACAGATTCCTCCTCCTGCCTGCAGTACACGCCCCCCAAATCTACTCCGGAGAGTTGCGGGACCCTCTGGAGCAGGTCCGCTTGCATGATGTTGGATTTAACCCATCATGTGGTCTTACATAAGTCACATGTTTTCAAACTAAATTACGACTGCAACATTTAGTCAATCAGTTAGCAGTTTTAAAAAGTTAATTACTTTAATACAGGAACTTTAAAAAGGACAGGTTGCTTACCTGTAACTTTAGTTTTTCAAGTGGTCATCTGTGCATTCACATATATGGACTCTGTGCCTGCGTGGAGCCCCATTCTGGAACCTTTTATTTATTTATTTATTATATTTATACCCCGCCTTTTTTCCTGCAAGGAATCCTAGGCGGCTTACATAATCCTCCTCCTCCACTCCTCCATTTTATCCTCACAACAACCCTGTGAGGTAGGTTAGGCTGAGAGTCAGTGACTGGCCCAAAGTCACCCAGTGAGCTTCATGGCCGAGCGGAGACTAGAACCCGGATCTCCTGAGTCCTATCCCACCATCTCAGTGTGCATATCCCTAGTAGGTTCCCATCTATTTCCTCAGTTCACTGAGACCACTGAACATAGCCTCAAAACTAAAGGAAACCTCGGTACCAAAGCAGACACCAAACTGGGGAGGATGGGTGGGTTCAGGGCCAGATTAAGATAGGGGCTATTGGAGCTGCAGCTCCAAGCCCCTATCCCAAAACAGGCCCACAATCAGGACCGGTGCAGGGCAGTTTGGCGCCCCAGGCAAAATAATATTTAGCGGGGGGCCCTCTCCAAAGCAGCCCTGCTCTGCAAAAAAAAACAACAACCCTGTGCCGCCACCACCAACCTACCCTCCCCCCGCCCTGGCGGCGGCTGCTGCTGCCGCCGCCGCCGCCGCCGAGGAGGAGGAGGAAGTGACACGACGGGACCCCCACGCTGTTTTTTGCCAGGGAAACCATGGCAACAGGGCTGTTTAAGCCCTGTTGCCCTGGTTCCTCCCGCCAAAACAACGCGGGCGGGGCTCCGGAAGCGACACGACGCGGAGAAGGTAAGTGGCGGGGGGGGTCGGGGGGGTGATGGCGGCGGCGGCGGGAGGCACAGCGGCAGGGCGGGGGGAGGCGCAGCGGCAGCGAGCGGGAGGGTGGGGGGAGGCGCAGCGGCGAGCGGGACAGGAAGGCGCGGCGGCGGCGGCGGCGGCGGCGGGAGGGAGGGTGGGGAGGCGGAGGCCTGGCAGGGGCGGTGCAGCGGAGGCGGTGCAGTGGAGGCAGAGGCCTGGTGGGGGCGGCGCAGCGGCAGCGAAGAGGAGCGCAGCGTTTCTGCGCCCTCTTCAGCCGCGCGCCCTCCTCAGCACCAGGCCCATAATGCTCTTAATCCGGCCCTGGGTGGGTTGTGTGGATACACAGATGACAGATGACCACTCAAAGAACTACAGTTACAGGTAAGCAACCTGTCTTTCTTCTTTGTGGTGTCTGTTTATCACGGATATGGGTGATTAGCAATCAGACTTACCAGACGTGGGTTCAGAGTCCTATTGCAGAACAGCTGACAGGACAGCATGTCCAAAGGAGTAGTCAGCTCTAGCCCTGACATCTAGGCTGTAATGATAGATGAAGGTTTACACCAGGTAGCCGCATGACACAGTTCCAGGAGGGGAACTCCTTTTGCGAATGCCACTGATGTAGCCACTGCCCAAGTGGAATGGGCCTGGACAGCATCCGAGAGCTTGAGACCTGCTAACTCACAGGCCAGTTTGATGGTGTGTACTACCCAGGAAGAGAACCTTTGGGACGATACTGGTAAGCCCTGTTGTGGGCCTTCATAGCAGAGGAACAGACAAGGTGACTTACTAAACTGTTCAGTCTGGGACTTGTAAAATGCCAGTACACGACAGACATCCAAGCAATGAAGCGCAGACTCGACCGACAAGGAAAATGAAGGAAAGAAAGCTGGCGTAATACAGTCCTGATTTAAGTGAAACTCATACATACGTTTAGGTAAGAAGGCCAGATCAGGTTGGAGTATCACCTTGTTGTGATGGAACTTCAGATAAGAAAGATCTACCGTATGTGCAATGTGCAAGGTTCACTCAACCTGCACACCAAAGTCACAGCCACAAGGAAAGCCATCTTCCAGGAAAGTAGGTGAAGCTCAACAGTGGCTAGTGGTTTGAATGGCTTGGCAGTCAAAGCCTGCAGAATGACAGATAGGCTCCATGCTGGAACTCGTCTTCAAACTGGAGGAATGAGGTTCCAAATGCCCCAGAGGAACTGCTTAACTAAGGGTTGTGGGAACACTGATACCCCTTCCATGGGCAGACAAGAAGTAGAGACTGCTGAAAAGTAAACCCTCAATGAGGAAACATAAACCCTTCTCATGAAGGGAGATAATGAACTAAGAACTTGTTGCAATGGACACTGAACTAGATCAAATCTGTGAAGATCCACAAAACTGCAGAAAGAGGCCCATTTGCAAGCATACTACTTCCGTTTAGCCAGCTTGTGCGTCACATCAACTACTTGCTGAACAGTCCGAGATACAAACAGGAGGAGTATTCACTGAATACTCCGTACCATAATGCAGAGCATCTCCAGATCCAGATGGCAGATTCTGCCTCAGTCACATGTCAGAAGATTCATAGATTCATAGATCATAGAGTTGGAAGGGGCCTACAAGGCCATCGAGTCCAACCCCCTGCTCAATGTAGGAAACTAGAGGAGGGGTCTCCCATCCAAGTAATAACCAGGCCTGACCCTGCTTAGCTTTCCACACTCAGACAAGCTGAGCCAGCATGAGCCACAGGCCCTATCAATGGCAGGCAAATTACTCCCTGAAGGAGAGATGGAGAAGAAGTGCGAGCCAGGGTTGCCTCGACCACCAGGTAATTTGCCCCACCCACTCTGATCTTTGACAGGACTTTGGTGAGGAGGGGAAAAGGTGGAAAGGCATAATGGAATGGTCCTGTCCAATGGTAAAGAAATGCATCCCCCAGCGATCCCAAGTCCACAACTTCCCTGCTGCAGAAAGATCGGTACTTGCTGTTCTTCACTCAAGCAAACAAGTCTATCTGAGGGGTGTCCCACCTATGAAACAGCCTGCTCACCACTGACTACACTACTGTCCACTCGTGAGACACCAAGTAATTTTGACTGAGATTGTCCGCAAACGAAAGAGGTTGTCCACCCCTGCTATGTGAACCGCTATTATAATACAATGAGGGATCTACCAGTGATAGATCCTGAATGTGAGGTCAAGAGGGAGAGGGATCTTGTTCTACCTTGTTCAGTATCGGGGTGGCTCATGCCAATTGGAGCCCCAGCCTCTTTGATCCAAGTAGAAGTAGCCTGAACAGATGGAACTGAGAGATCCCGGACATGATGCAAGAGCACGAGAGGGTGACTGACTTATGTCTATTGTTCACTCTTGTAGTGGTGGATCTGGGCATACTTCTCAAATGTTGCCTTCCAAAATTGAAGCCACCATCATCTGTCACCTGCTGGGCGGCTCTCTGTAGTCAGGTGGGGGGTATCTCAGGATCAGTGTCCTTCTAGCTCTCCTGCTCTCAAGGCCTGATTCCCAGAGAAGAGCACAAACTCAGGCGGACCAATTAGGCTGAGCCGGTTTCATGAAGGCCTGACACAATGAACAGGAGTCTACCTTATGCCCTTCGCTTATACAAAGGAAGCAAAGAGAATGTCCATCGGTTGAGGGGAGCTTGCTCCCAGAACAAGCACACTTGTGAAAAGGGGCCCAAAGGACATAAGCCTTCAGGTGATAAAAAAAAACATTGCAAAGAAAATAAACAACCACAAAAAAACGGACAGAAATACGAGAAGATGGAAAGAAATAATAAGAGAGAAAAATAATAATAATAATAAAACATCAACATGGTCTAATTTTTCCTCAAGAAAAATTGAACAAGAGAGAAGATTTTCTATGAGGTTGCCACAGCAGTGGTTGAGAGACAACTGAGGGAATAGGTGGGAACCCACTTAAGACATGTGCACCTCATGAACCTTCTTCAGCTATAGAAGGCTCCCAAACCTTATATAGCTGAAGAACATCCCCGAACAAGATTCTGTGCAGGTGCAGAAACCATTTGTGTGAATGCAGAGAAACTACAAAGAAGAACCATGGGTAGCCAATGGCATCGTCTTAAAAGATTATCTTCTTTGCGCATTATCCAAAACAAGTATGCTTTTTTGTCAATGCTACTGTTTTATTTATGCATTAACTTATGCATTTATCAACTATTTTATTTATGTGTTTGTTTCTTTAACTTCTATACCGCCCAATAGCTGAAGCTCTCTGGGCAGTTTACAACAGTTCCTAGACAGGACCATGATGCAATAAAAACCATAAATATTGTTATTGTATTGTCCATGATACAAAATTTAAAAACAATTTTAATTTTTTAAAAAACAATTTAGCAGCTAAAATAGTATTTAATATAAAATAGTCTTGTTAAAAACACCATACATGGTTACCACCATCAAGCCAATAGCCTTAAATATCTTTAAAGGCCTCAGTACAGAGGGCCGCCTTCACCTGGCGCCTAAAGGATGACAAAGTAGGTGCCAGGTGGGCCTTAGCGGGGAAATCATTCCACAGTCAGGGGGCCACCACTGAGAAGTCCCTCCCCCTTATTGCTGCCCTCCGAGCCTCTCTTGGAGGTGGCACTCGGAGGAAGGCCTCACATGTTGATCATAGTGTACGGGTAGATTGCGGTTGGGAGAGGTGTTCCGTCAAGCATTGTGGTCTCAAGCCATGTAAGGCTTTACAGGTTAAAACCAGCACCATGAATCAGGCTTGGAAGTGTATAGGCAGCCAATGCAAGTGGACCAGTACTGGTGTTATATGTTCGGACCTTCTGATCCCAGTTATTAGTCTGGTTATCACATTTTGCACAAGCTGCAGCTTGTGAACAGTCTTCAAGGGAAGCCGCACGTAGAGTGCAGTGCACTGATCCCCAAGGAGGACCCCCAAGCTACGAACCTGCTCCTTCAAGGGGAGTGCAACCCCATCCAGAACAGGTTGAACACCCTCCAGCCAGTCAGAAGAACCACCCACTAACAGCACCTCAATCTTGTCTGGACTGAGCTTCAGATTATTAGCCCTCAACCAGTCTATTGTCAAGCCAGGCACCCACCAATTTAGCACATCCATAGCCTCACCTGATGGAGATAAAAAGGAGAAATAGAACTGCGTGTCATCAGCATATTGATGGCAGCGCAATCCAAAACTCAAGATGACCCCACTCAGCAGTTTCATGTAGATGTTGAATAGCAAAGGGGATAAGACTGACTCCTGAGGCACCCTATGCTGGAGAATCTACACTTCTACAGGGCTGAGCAATATTCCCCAATATTCCTTCTGGAGCTGGCCATCTAAGTAGGAGTGGAACCACTGCAATACAGTGCACCCCACTCCCAGCTCAGACAATTGTCCCAGAAGGATATCATGGTCGATGGTACTGAAAGCCACTGAGAGATCCAAGAGTATCAACAGGGTCACACTCCCCACGTCTCTCTCCCGACATAGGTCATCAAACAGGGCAACCAAAGCTGTTTCCGTGCCAAAACCCAGACTGAACCCTGACTGAAATGGATCCAGATACTCAGTCCCTTCCAAAAGTGCCTGAAGCTGGTTGGCCACCACCCGCTCAAGGACCTTGCCCAGGAAAAGAACATTTGCCACTGGCCTAAAGTTATTAAGATCTTCTGGGTCTAGAGAAGATTTCTTCAGGAGAGGGCTCACCACCACCTCTTTCAGACAGCATGGGACCACTCCCTTTCACAAGTAGGCATTTATCACCTCCCTGGCCCAGCCAGCTATTCTCTCGCTGCTGGTTTTTATAAGCCAAGAGGGGCTAGCTTCCAGTACAGAAGTGGTTGCATGAACCTGTCCAAGCACCTTGTCAACATCCTCGAGCTGTAGCAAGTGAAACTCATCCACGAAAACTGGACCAGGCTGTGCTCTGGGTACCTCACCTGATTCAACTGCTAGAATACTGGAGTCTATGTCCTGGCGGATGCAAGAGATTTTGTCCTGGAAGTGCCTAGCAAGTATGTTACAGCAGGCCTTGGGCACCTTGTCAACATCCTCGAGCTGTACCAACTGAAACTCATCCAATAAAGCTGGACCAGGCTGTGCTCTGGGTGTTGGGATTACTCAACTAAAACAGAAAATCGATCAACTAAGATTTCTTTTGTTGAGTTACAGCCCTATAAACTCTATGGTTGTGCAGAAATCATTGGATTTAACAAGGATTGCAACTTTAAGATTTCAAAAAATAAAGTATCATGTAGAGCAGCATTATTCTATATAGCAGTGATGTTTTCAGATGAAGACCATCAGGCTACCCTATCCTAAACAGGACTGGCTTAACCCAGGCATTTTAAGATACAGTAATACCATGGATTGCAAGCATAATTCGTTCTGGAATCGTGCTTGTAATCCAAAACACTCTTATATCAAAGCGAGTCTCTGGCGGGCGTGAGCGGGGCCGATTTCGGCCCGCTATGCCCGCTCGAGGCGAGCGGTTACATCCCTACAACTATTGCAAGACGTCGCTTGTTTATCAAGTCAAAATTTATTTAAAGAATTTGCTTGTCTTGCAAAATGCTCTCAGACCATGTTACTTGCAATCCAAGGTATTACTATATTGTTTTTAATGCTTTTATGGTGCAATCCTACGGCACTCTGGCCTTCTCTGGGGGGACATAGGAGAGGGCATAGAAGCCACTGCGACCTCGGAAATCCGCTTCACAGCGCTGTGAAGCGTCCGCACCCCCTTGTAGCCAGCGCAGTTCTTTCTGCGCTGGCAAGGAACTGAAGATGAAAGACCATCTTTGGTTTTCCCCCATGGGGGGATTTTCTCAGGGGCAGGGAGGGGAGAAGCGATGCACCACTGGCTTCCAACAAAGCCAGGCGGTGCCTCAGCCTTTCCTCCTCACAAGGAGAAGTAAAACATCTAGTTGGCCAAAATCAGCCATCTAGATGTTTTTGAGTGCGGGAGGAGCATGGCAGAAATCCTATTAACCATGCCCTTCTCGCGCTCAATAGGATGCCCGCAATCCTCCAGGTTTGGAGGGTTGCAGAAACCCACATAGGATGGGGCTGCCCATATTTTATTCTGTTGCCAGTTTTAATTTGGTTTTATTATTGGCTGTTTTTATTTTTTGTTTTAATGTTTGCATTTTATGTTTTTATTGTATTGTATATCGCCCAGAAAACTTTGGTTATTGGGCGGTTGAAAGGTACAGTAACTGTATACAATAAAATAAATATAAGGTGTACTAAGGTGTACTAAACTTCTTCATGTTTAATCTGCTTCATTCACCTCTAAGACTTGTTCAATTAACACTTAATTGCTTTGTTACTTTTATACTCGGAGACAATGTAAGGAAGAGCACTCACAGATATAACCAGACCAAACCTGTCAGCCAGGAACCATGTTGTCATGGCAAAGACTGAAATGCTCCATTTTTATATGTGCACCATTCCCTATAGTGCGATATGGATAATACATAAATTGGCCTCTTACATTATGCTTAAGGTATAGAGAAAATAAACTATTTGGCAATACCCACTGCAACAGGAATAATTACAATTTTATGATAGATTTATATATAAAGCCAAGCTAAACAGAACTCTATTCTACAAATACATTAATTAACCTCAATAAGATAAGCAGACAATCAATGAAAGTATATCTGAACCTGACCTTTAGCAATGAATGTATCATAATTTTAAGAATTATATCTTGATTTTTTGTGGGCTGCAAGCTGTATGTAGCAGTGGAACTGTGCAAAATAAACAAGTCTGTCTTAATTCAGGCTGTTTTTGGCAGGCTCCATTCACACAAGTTCAAGTACTGTGACATTTATTTAGAGATAGGAGGTAGGGGCTCATCATCACCTCACACTCATCCAATGACAACAATTTATTTTAAGTAACACGGCCTCTCATTCTTAACACCCAGAACACAAACAGCAAAGAGGTACAACTATAAAATCTGAGGCATGTTATTAAGATGACAGAATATTTGATGTGAAGCAGTAAATCTCAGCCACAAAATGGTAAATATGTTTTATAACTCCAAAGAGATTTTTTTTTTATTAAGACTGCTCAAAGATTAAAATGGAAGAGCTGTAAGTGTTCCCTTCTGATCTTGACAGCCACCCTCATTTCCAAAGGACTCATCAATCTCAGTTTAATTTATTTGAATGTCACTGCAATAGGGTTATCATGGTGTAATGACAAAGAAGGTACAATAATATTTTCACACTTTTTGACAAAATATGAATGAGTATTAAGTGTAATTGAAAATGTAATATTTGAAAACAATTAATTCAGTGCCTGTGCTGCTTGGAGAGACATTTGAAAAAAGCCTATATTTCTTCCTAATTCAATTATTTACTAAAAGCCTGCAACCAAATAACTGGCTGATTAGATCAAATCTGTTGTTCATCTCCATGTTTTCAACCCATGTTTTCCAGATCTTGCCTGCTTTGTCCCATTTCATTAAGCTATCCTGTCTCCTTGCTAGCATCCCTAGCATTCCCATCTGCCCATGTGCTCCACAGCATACAGGCCCTCCTAACTTTAAGCATTGTGAGGTTTCTTCAAAGCCCACTCCTTCATTTCCCTCAGGGTCATTCCATGTAAAATCAACCAATGAATTTACCTGACCATCACCGATTTTGGAAAAACTTGGTGAACTTGTTGGGTATGCTGAGAAAATAAGCTGCTCCAAAAATTAGACTTCTGGGACGAAAACTTTTGGAGATATGGCAATCAAAAATATTATTTTTTGTGTGTCGGACAAAATAAGCTGCTCCAAAAATTAGACTTCTGGGACGAAAACTTTTGGAGATATGGCAATCAAAAATATTATTTTTTGTGTGTCGGACAACATTAAAATTACAGTAATTCCAGTTCTACAGAACCTAGAAAGTTAATCATGGTGTTGATGGAAAGCCTTTGAAATGCTCTTTCATTTGATATGTAACATATCAAATGAATGTTACAAAACATTCAAATATATTTATTTTTTGGAATAAATATATATTCAAGGTCAAATAGTAAAATTTGACCTTGAATTCTGCAAAAACTTTAAAAAAATTCTCCATGTTTTTTGTTTTACTATTTCATCTCCATGTTCTCCATGTTTTTTGTTTTACTATTTCATCTAACAGTGCTTAATACATGTACCAATTTTCAAAATGGGGTTCTTAACAGAAAACGAGTTACACCTTTTGGGGCGCTCTGTGTGTATGTGTCATAGTTCATATGAATTGCTATCTCACTGTACGTATCTTAAGAAAATATGCATTATCACTTAGGTTTTGAATAAAATATTGTGCACAAGTACAAGCTACCCTGTCATAATTGTGCAGCTCTGAATTAGGTATTCTTCTTCACAATAGCATACTTCTGACATTTTGTGTAGAATAATGATACTTCCTCTGGGTGGTCATTCTGGTATGAAATCAATCAAAGAATATTTCCAACTGAAAGCAAATTGCTTAAGATTTGGTGAACTTGTTCTGCTTATTAAAAAATAAGTTGCAGAGCCTATTGTTTTCAGAAGAATGAGGTTTAAAATATGTACTTTAAAAAAGGTACCAGTATGCTTAGGGAAAACATGTTCAGTATGCTTAGGGAAAACATGTTCATTTTATTTTTTTCAAATAAATATACTATTTAAATATATCTAAATATATTATTTTTTTCAAATAAATATACAGAAGTTTGACCTTGAATAATGACAAAAAACTCCTTTTGTTTTAAATAACGTTTAACATCCCTGGAAACATGTAAAGTCATGCCTTGGATTGAGAGCATAATTTGTTCCGGAAACGTGTTTGTAATCCAAAACACTCATATCAAAACGAAATTCCCCCCAAAAAATTTGTATAGAGATTTTTAATTTAAGCTGTACTACAGTACTTGTATTGCAAGACGTCGCTTGTATATCAAGTCAATTTTTTAAAAATAAATATTTAAAAATTTGCTTGTCTTGCAAAACTCTCTCAAACCAAGTTACCGTATTTTCCGGCGTATAAGGCGACTGGGCGTATAAGACGACCCCCAACTTTTCCAGTTAAAATATAGAGTTTGGGATATACTCGCTGTATAAGACTACCCCTCTTCCAACGCACACCAAATAAAACTTAAAAAAACATCAGATTTGATTTCAACATGGTAATTTTAATTCAAATGCTTATGACATGCAGGTACTTAGCAGGAAAACTGTCACTTATAAACTTAAGGCTGTTTGTCATCAAACATGTAAACATAAAACAGTGCAAGTGGATTAAACTTTTCCTAATTCACTCTAAAGCTGAAAGGAAGGATAAGACAATAAACCCATGGGAGCTGCCATGCTGTTTGTTTTCTAAGCTGTCAACCAAACTGGCGGTTTTTGAGCTAATTTAACTCGAAGGCTTTTTTTGCTAATTTTTGCTAATTTAACTCGAAGGCTTTTTTTGCATCGAGATAAGTATGCTGAGTGAACAGAACAGACAGACCTAATGATTTTTGCAAGCATAAAAAGGTGCTCTCCCAGACATCTGCATTACAAACCCGAGCAAGAGCTGTTGTTCTCAAATTAGCATTTCTCTTAAACAGGTTTTACCACCTGCTGTGACTTAGGTTTTGCATTAGGTTTTGCATTTCAATCACTGTTACTACATTTCTTTGTGTGAGAACTTCTTGCTGAGCATGGGGAGCTAGCTAGGGCTTATAATATTCAGAGTTAGAAGTTAGAAGGGAGCTACCTCTTGAGCCTCGAGCAAAAGATCTCGGTGTATAAGACGACCCCCGACTTTTGAAAAGATTTTCCAGGGTTAAAAAGTCATCTTATACACCAGAAAATACGGTACTTGTAATCCAAGGTATTACTGTACTTGATTTCAAAATGGGACTCTTACTAGCATAGTTATTTTGATTTACTTAGATGTGGGCTTGAAAAACCATTATTGTGCATAGATGAGATTTTCCATTTTACTTTTATATATCCTAATCAGATTTTATGCAGTTCAAATATTACTTGCTAACATTTTGTTAACAAGTCCTAAATTAAGGACCTTTTCATAACAGTAGTTTCTAGTCTTGAAGTTGCTGCTTGACACTCTTTGTCTGTTAGTGTATAGAAGTGCCCTGTTGGGCAACAAGGATCAGCTTTTGTCAAAACATCTGAAGATGGTATCCATAGGACATCTTGTTTATCTGGATACATAAATGATTTTGCTGGTCCAGCTGGATGAAGAAAGCTCACTAACACTTCTGCTCTCTGATCATCTGTTTGTAAAACACAACCTAACCACCATTGTGAGATATAAACACATGTAACAAATCCTCGTATTTCTTGCAATTCCAGTTCTCCTTCTTTAATAGTCACTGTCTCTTTTCTGGATTTGCATTGAAATGAATATCTTTTAGTAGCAACAGTGTGTTTTGTTAATGGAATTACAGCGTGAATTTTCTGTGTCCCAGGAATCGTCTTGAATTCTCGAAGCAACATTTCAGAAGCTTTTCTTCCAGTTCATAATCTTTACTTGTGGTGTATTGAAATGCAACCTGTGTGATGTTCTCCTTTGCCCAATCAAAGAGCTGACGAGGGGTCATGATTTGTTTTTCATACGGATGCTGCAAACTTGCTCGAGCAGCTAACCTTTTCACAGTGCCACCCAAACCATCACAAGGCCCTTTTCCATGCGATGTGGCAAAGAAGTGCCATTCTGCATCGATACCAAAATCTGACTTATGCTTACTTAAGTTGTTGAAGTTTTTACCGTTTTTATACTGTGCTGCTGCACCATCAGGGAAATAATAGATCTTAGTTACGCTACCTGTAGAAATGGTGTGCAGGAATTCAACAATTTGAAAAGCCATGAACACATTGCAGCAGAAGTGGGGTCAGGCACCTGTCACGGCTTCAGGCCTGCCTTTTTCTTTTTTCTTTGGTTTTTTTTGAATTCAAGGTCAAATTAAAGAAACTATGACCTTGAATATTTTATTTCACAGGCATTCTTCATGTTACATATCACATAAAAGGGTAGTTCGAGAGCTTTCATATGACACCATGATTTACTTTCTAGGTCAATTCTGAAGGAAGTTATGATACTTTTTGTGTAGTCACAAATGCTGAAAAATCGTGTTTGGGGCATTTTTTGAGCACACTGTACTTTTGAACCGTGAGGTATAATGACCTATAATTTGGTGTATGTTCATTTCTCATGCTGGTCTACCAGTATGCCAGTTGTTTTAAAAAATCGCAGATGGTGAGGTAAATTTTTCATTTTTTTTGGTTGATTTTACATGGAATGACCCCTCAGTCTCCTTTCACTTCACCTTTTACTCAAGCCTCCACTTTGGCCTACGCCTCCTTTAGGTTTCTGTTTCTTAGTAAACATGTAAGGGGAAAGTAAATTACACCAACTGGCCACATTGCCCAACATCGATATGCCAGTTGGCCATGCCCCTCAGTGACATCACATTTGGCATTAGTGAGAAAAGGGTGGGACCATCAAAGGTTCCCAATCATAAGGAAGTGCTGTGCATGCATAGGGCCCTTCTGCTCTAATACTCAATGTGGCAGGGGTGACCAGAGGGCAAAAGCTCACTCCCTTTGGATGGGGTGGGGGTGGGATATTAATGGAATTAAATCCCAGCCAAAGTTGTAGTTATCCCTCTCTTTCCAGAAGCTGGACTACAAATATTTTGGTGGCTTCCCCTTCCCTCTCCACTGAGCAATTAGAAGGTTGTTGAACTTTCTGTGCGTCACACCAGTTCAGCCAATCTGTCCTGTAGAACTCAACAGGAGCCAGAGAAACTCAAGCTAATGCTACCTGCTTTCTGTCTTCAGCCATTAAAATTACCTTGGGTTAATACCTCAGCAGGAGCAGAACCATGTGCAAGACTGAGACCTTCATTTAAAATGCCTCATATTGCAATCTATCCTGACCCTGGCTCTGCACATGGTTCTGCTCCTGCTGAGGAATTAACCCTAAGTAATTTTAATGGCTGAGGGCAGAAAGAGCAGGTAGCATTAGCTTGATTTTCTCTGGTTCCTATTGAGTTCTATATGATAAAGCAAATAGTTTGCAATCTGGAACACTTCTGACTGAGGGCAAAACCTGCTACTCTTTCTAAACTCTACAATTACCGGGGGCCAAGGGCAGACTCAGCCATCATTATAATAGTGCCCCTCAGTAACACACTGAATGGCTGCCACACACACAAGGCTACACTGTCCCCTTCAACAGTTATCTGCAATATAGGTCCTCAGTCCAAACCATACAGCAGGGGTGCCCAACCTTTTTGGCCCTGAGGTCCACATCAACTGTTGCCAGAGGGCCAGGGAGTACACATGTACATGCTCGCACTCGCACATGCTCACACACAAAGCCTGCAGATTTCTTTGCTACCACTAGTACTAGCAAGCAAATCCCTGGGGTTTCTCTTGCTAGTGCTAACATGGGAATTCCTTCCTTAGGGATCAGAGATAAGGAAGAAATTCCCTTGCTAGTGAGGGAAACCCTAGGCAGTGCTGCCACCACAGCAGTTGTAGGGGAGTCTTTTGAGCCAGCAGAAAAGGTTAGGTGGGCTGTATGCAGTCTGCAGGCTGCGTTTTCTGTATCATTGCCATACAGCATAATGGTGGGCATACTGACAGTATCCCAAAATAGCAAGAGACTTCTGAGGATCAGTCACACAATTGTTCTTACAATGAAGACTATTTTATTGTGTAAAGGAGAGCAAAGGGTTGGGAAAGAAAAGCAACAGTCATACTCCATAGTTTAAGAAAACTAAACATCACTAAACACAACTGGTAGAAGAATAGCAATTCCGCTGCATGGAGGAGAGAGGAAGAAACTCCTCATCGCTACACTCACAATTTGTCCTGGTTCTGTGCTAATGTTTGTTCTAGCAAGCCATATTATTCCATGAAACTATGCAAATACTCTATGGAAAGCACTGAAGTACGGGAAAGCAAAGTAAGCATATCTTTGTACTGTATGGTTCAATAAACTCTAAAACCTGTTAAAAGCCAGCTGTATGCAATTGTACAGTGTCTAGTAAAATGAGCTCAATGCTATGGTGACTGATTATAATAATAGAGTAAAATGCCACACGTTCTAAATGATATCTATTACCAGATATATTATAAGAAGAACAATTTCAAGAATACAAATTGAGTATTGTTTGGTGATCATTGAAAGTATCTGTGTTTCCAGTCTCTGTGGCTGATGTAAAAGCCACCCCCCCAAAAGTCAAAATAAAATTAAACAAGTTAGTGCTGGAGCCTCACATAATTTCATATCATCATTGTAATGTTAATGTATGCTTGTTCATTAAACAAAGAACATAAATTTGTGCGCGCAAAAGAGGAAATAAGAGTCGAGATACAGATTGCTTCAATAAACAAAAGTAAAGCTTATTTTAAAATACGACAGCTTCTGGAAATAAGTTTCATATGTAAGCTTCAGTCAATATTAAGTAATTTACTATCTTATTCTATTACCAATCTGCCCTTACCGACTGTTCCCAAAATATCAATCCCTGCACTCACTAGCTAATCTCCCAACAATCCCAGTACAATCTCTCAGCTCTCTCCAGTCAGCTCCACAGACTCCCAAACAGCACTCCTCAGAACTCCTCACACTCTCCTTCACTCACTCACACGCCTCTGCCTAAACAGCACAGCCCACAGCTTATATAACACAGGCTTTACCCCCCCCCCTCTTCTCACTCTCTCAGCCAATCATCCCACATATGCAAATACACCATTCTTCCTGCCCATCATTTCTCACTCACCCCGGACTTACCTAACATAATACACATAAATAGATGCAACAGGAATACATCTTATAATCGTGGACTCAATACCAGAAGAACACATTATTATACTTACCATATATACACTTTAAATTACCTCCAATAACATATTACACACATCGAAAACCCCTGCTTCACATGGGTTCCATAAAACCACTGTCAAAATATGCTCAAATTAAGGTTCATTTAGTAATAATAATAATAATAATAATAATATATTATTATTATTATTATTTATTTATTTATTTATTTATTTCCCGCCTCTCCATCTAGATCGAGGCAGGGAACAACAGAAAATATAAAATACATAAACTAAAACAACACAATACATACTATTAAAACATCTTAAAACATCCTAAAAACATCTTAAAACATCTTTAAAACATCTTTAAAACATCCTAAAATTCCGCCGGATAGGCCTGCCGGAAGAGTTCAGTCTTTACGGCTTTTTACTATTTAATGCCAGTTACTTGACTGGTAAATTCAATAATAAAAAAGAAATAGTCTTCATTTCATCTCCTGCTTCTTAAGGCAGAGATCTTCTTCATGGATAAAGGTAAGTATCACTTCAATTACCTAGGGGAATGTTGGCTAGCGGTTGCAGACCATTAAAATCTGGGTTTTTTGCTTGCAGTTCTCCTGATGTTTCTCTTCTAAGAGAGTATCCCAGGTGGGTCTCCAATGTCTCCAGACTGGCTCAAAGGGAGGAGATGTTCTGCTATTCAGGTTCTCTCTAGCAGCCCCTAGTTCTGGAATTTGGGTGAGTTGCAATCCCAATGTCAAAGAGGCGTCACCTCTGAGAGCTTCCTGTGTCTGTCTGGCGCCAGCTATTTTCTCCCCAGGGACTACAAGGTAGCAGAGATCTCCCCCACTCTGGCCAGGTAGGTGGAGCCTCGGGCTTGTTTTCCTCTTCTTTAGGCTCTCCACTCTACCGTCTCCCTACTTGCTATCTTCTCTTTTCTCTTGCACTTCCTCCCAGCCTTTTCAATGTCCCATCCCTCTCCAAATCCCTGTCTGTTCCTTCCTGCTGTCTGTCATTATTCAGCCTCTTTCCCTTGCCATTTCTCCCACTGTCTTTCACCTCTCCTTTTCCTTCTTCAACATTCCAGTCTCCTCCTGTTTTATATCCACCTTCCCGTCTCACCTCCCTGCTTCTCTGTTCCTTTTTTTATACCCCGCCCCTGCTTCCTGCAACCTTACTCCATCTTCCACGCCTGTCCTCAGCCATGATGCAGACCAGCTGTTGGAGTGTCAGCTGTCTGAGTGATTATACTGAGCTGCCGCCATCCATGACCATGCCACCCCAATTCCTCTCAGTGGTGTTAGTTCAGAGGAGTGGCCGACCAGCCCAGCATCCTCCTTCACCCCAGCCAGGCAGTGAGCCCCACCAAGTCCTTACACATGCTGTGTGGATATTATGGAGGATAAGAAGTACCTAAATTGGATATTGGAGCAACTGGAAGTTGAAATCATCATCTTCATGATATAATTGCTAAACAAAAAGGAAAAGATAATCATCCTCTCCAACATTGGGTGAGGTAGATCCTACTGAGTAAAATCAACATGCCACAGATACACTTGTAATTCAGTCCAAAATTCAGGGAGAAAATCCTAAATCCACAGTTAGGCAATGACTTTCTTACACCAATCAAAATGCCACAAAAAATTGTGCAGGCTTTCAAGTTCTCCAGAACTTTTCATCAGACTAGGTGGTATAAGAGGAAGGGCATGGGGGAAGAAAGAGAAAAGTTCAAAATTTAGGACAGATCTTGTGGCCATGACATCTGCAGTATAGATTCAGTTTCAGAATGGTGCAGACTGAATGAGTTACTGGTAGGTGTTGCAGGTATCAGATAACACCTAGCATTCTGGGACAAAGAAGCAATGGTTAACCCCCATTTCGGAAAACATAAAGGCTGCCTGCAACTCAGATCCGTATCTTACCCTGGCTGAGACACACAGATAAACCTAGGTCTGACTACATTAAAAACCAGACCATGACACAGAAAGAATGTGGCATAATAAAAGTGTTAGGGACAAGAACTGGTGACCAAAGTGACTTCGAAATAAATAACAAGATCATTTCATAGATTTCATAGATCATAGAGTTGGAAGGAGCCTACAAGGCTATTGAGTCCAACCCCCTGCTCAGTGCAGGAAACTAGAAGAGGGGTCTCCCATCCAAGTAATAACCACGCCTGACCCTGCTTAGCTTTCCATGATATCTCCCAAATCTAACATAGATGTATTGTTAGTTTATTGTTAGTTTAGAAGTAAAACAGTCGTGTGTTAAGCTAGGTAATAAAACAGCAATCTCTGGCTGGTTTCCACTGAACTCCAGAATTTGTGGAGGAGGTTCAGATTACTGAACAGATGACAAAAGACTAGAAAGACCGGTTAGAAGAAAGCTTTAATGCAATTATTTCTCAAGTATCTGGATACATTTCAAACTGGTTTCCGGCCTGGTTTTGGGGACATTAACTTCTTTAGCCACCTTGGTGGATAACCTATTTCCTGAACCTATGCCAGGAAAGGGACTGTGGGAATATGACCCTGTTAATTCTCCTGGACCTCTCAGTACCTTGCAATACCTAAGGGACCACCTGTCTTGCTATGAACCAGCCCAGTTATTAAGATCTGCAGAAGAAGCCCTTTCAAGGGCACCATTATCTGCAGGAGCCCGTTTGTTAGGCATTTGTGAAAGAGGTTTGTCCTGTGTTGCCCCCAAACTATGGAATGCCCTCCCTCATGATTGCCCCCCCTTCTTGGCCTTTAGAAAGGGCATGAAGATGCCTCTTTTCAAATTAGCCTTTTAAAATGTGTAGTTTCAATGTGTTCATTGTTTTTAATGTTATATTTATATTGTTTTAAGGTTGTATTGTTTTAAATTGTTGTATACTGCCTTGATGGCTTTTTTTGGTATATAAGCGTTAATAATAATTAAAAATACCAATGCTCATGGTATTCTTCTGGACCACCCTTCTGGTTTTAGTGTTTGGGGGTCAGTGCTTCTTTCTGGTACTGCTCTTTTCTCAAACACAGGTTCCAGAAGATGATGTTGAGACAATGTTGTTCCTGGTGCTGGGAGTTGTCCTACAAGGTTTCTTAGGATTCAATTCTGTCTCCCCGACTTTAAAATCTGCATGAAACTACTAGGTAAGGTCACCTAGAATTATGGTGTCATCATCAGTATGCTGATGTCTGACTATTTCTTTATCAGATCTAGAGATATGTATTTGTTTATTTAAATAAGTCCACCCAATGTTGTGAACTTTGCCCTCTTTGTCCTTACTTTAAAAAAGTGGGTGAGTATTAAAGAGTGTAGCTGAACCAAATAATAATGCAAGCATGTCACTGAAAAATCTATTGGCATTTCAAGGGCTCCTCTGCTCATGCTGAAGCCCAACAGCTCAGTAAAATGTTCTGTAAAAATGTGGTAAGATCTAGGTATTCTCCAAGCCCCTTCTTTCTATCCTGAGCCACACTGGAGGAGCCATATAGGGTTACCACGTTAAATCATGACAAACCAGCTTGCAAGGCTCATGCATCAAAAATAATATAGCTATAGAGATGCAAGTGTAGAATTTCATATGTCACACTTCCATTTCAGAAAGCAAAGTTCAACTTAATTTGTTAAATTTTATATCTTATCTTTGTCTGTATCCTTTAGTGTACTTGAACTTCTAGACATATTAACTCCATCTACATATTTAGTTTATATTCAAAGCTGTTACAATATAACACAACATTTATTCAACACAGTAAGCAACCTGTTTGACTGTCTAAGAAATATCCATTGGCATAAGACAGCTAGACTTAACTTATATCTTCATTTTAAAACTGCAGTTTTAGACTATCCTAACAAGCAAAATGTTTATACTTGTAAAGTATTTTGCATATAACTTTAAAGTTTCATTATTGTGTGTTTCTTATTTAGAAGCGAAATTTCCTAGCATAACACATTTTGAATCCCAATGTAGACCATACAAGTAGAACTTACAAGGAATATCTGAAAACCAATTGAGCAGCTGAGAATTATATTTATGTTAGGAATTCTATAGCTACTATATGTGTATCTAGGTATTTACAGAGTTTTCCAACAGTTTTCGAAACAAGAAATTCTACTATCTTGTCCTAATATATGGCTTTGATGATACACTGGAACTCTAATAATATTTATATTATAGTCCCATAATATTTTACCAGAGAGGTTGTTAAACACTACTAAACAGTACCCAATATTTTCAACACTAAACAGCTGGCTTCGTGGTGCAAAATTTGCTTCTCAACCAGTCAAATGAAATCACTGGGGGGGGGGGGAGTGCACAGTTTTAAAATATTTTATTTTAACATAGACATGTAACTTTTTCTATGGATATCATCCAGGGAAATGAAAACTGTTGGCAATTTGATTAACTTATCATCTGTTAGAGACATAGTTTGCACAATCACCCCATCCCCCATCAAATTATATTTTCCTTTCTGCTGTGCAGTCCTGGTTCTCTTGCCTGAACTACTGTTCTCTTGCTGAGTATTTACCTTTTGGATGCTTTCGGAGGCTATCTGACTGAATGTAATTTCATCTTCTGTGCTTGATAATACAGAGCATAGTCTAGCGTTGTCTTCCTTTTACTGGTCTTTTGAGTGTGATTTTTTTTCCACCACTGAACATTTTTCAGTCAGAATGCATACTGATACTGTTCCAAAATTTAGCAGTACATGTGGTATACCGTGCACAAAAATTCTCCTAGCAACTCTGGCTTAGCATCTAACATTTTCTTTATTCAAGCTATGATTCATGCTGCCATCTGTAGTCAGATATTGACAGGCAGTAGTCTCAGAATAGCTATTATACATTTGTTCAACAACTAGTTTTAGCATCTGCAAATATAAATCATGGGGAAAGTCCAACATTTATTTATCAAACTATTTTACATTTGCTAAAACATTGTATTACTTATTTAAAGAGTGGCCGTTTCACTATGCAATTCTGTGAAGATAACATCTACTGTATTTCAATAGTGTACAAAGAAACTTTAGAAATATATTTCCTGCCAAATGTGATCCAAGGACTATCTGAGAATAGCCACTTTTGGATGCTTTACAGCAGAAGTTTTCAAACTGAGCATCATCAATAAGATGATGAATAATGGCAGACATGTTTTCCTGTCCATCACAACAAAGCTTTGCCACCAGACTATATATGTAAAGTCGGAAGATAAGTAGTCTGAAAACCACTGTTAGAGGGAATGGGGCAAACTAGACATTAACATTAAATGCATAATCTCATTCTAAGTGACTATCCTACAGCTATAGAACCCTGCCACTGAAGACTTGTCAACTCCTAAGTATATTTTGAAAGTGCTGTAAGGTAAGTCTTATATGTTTTGGCTACTCCTGGATGTGTATGTGTTAAGCCAGTAGAAGGCTGAAAAGGGAAATGTATTTTAACTGAATCCTATATTGATTTGATCAGGCCTACTGTCAGCAACTGGCATGGCTGGGCATCTGCCAGGGTCAACTTTCTGGCAAGGAAACCAGCATTAACCACAGCCAACTATTGATACTGGTTTTGAAGTGGGTTTCTGTTTGTGGAAATCTTTTGGAAAGCCTGCTGGCCTGACCTTAGCTACCTCCTCCTCCTCCATAGCTCAGACAGCAGCTGCTGAGGAAGGCCAGGCCTTTTCCTCTGCTCAGATGCACTGCTGCCTGTCTACCATGAGACCAAAGAGAGATGTTGCACCTTCCTAGGAAGCTGCATTCTGAGTCAAGGAGGAGGCAGCACAAGTCAAGCTGAGGAACAGAGCAGTCCATGGGAAGGGAAGGCCCAATGGTCTGTATGGCAGGAGGTAAGAAGGAGCTGTAGCTACCACATGAGCCACAAAAGTACAAGTGGAAGAAGTCAGACCAAGGGATGAAACAGGCAGGGCCGGCCCACCGATAAGGCAGTGCAGCAGGAGGAGCGCCATATTGCACTGCTCCCCACTGCCCTTGCCAGGAGGGCCCGCTGCTGCATCCAACAGGTGTTCTGGAGAGCTCCACTGGCCACTTTCCCACCGCAGCATTTGCAAGAAGGAGTGGCTACTGTTGCTGTCACTGTTTTCATTGCTGCTGCTCCTCCTCATACATATTTACATGGGAGGAAGGAGTGAGATACAGACCAGCTGGACCAGCTCTTCAGCAGCTGCCATATATATGAAGGGAAGAGGGGTCACTGAGGCCTGGGACCCACAGAAACATGGAGCTGGCCCCAATATTAAAGAATTTAATGTAATTCTCAGCAAATCCCAAATCAATACAAGATCATCATAAATCCATTACTGAGATCATAGCGTACATGAGATTTAGATTGTTCCCAATACTGCATATGGTTCTGCAGATCCTGTGGTTTCAGGATTCAGTACATTATGAAAATATTCCATTTCTCAACAAACTTGTAATCCAACTGTCAAACATCTTAACAAAATTTGTTAGCTTGCCTGAATTATTTATTTATTTATTTATTTAAAGTATTTGTATCCTACTCCTCAGCCAAAAAAGCTCCTGGAGCAGCTTACATACAATCAGTAAAAAAAAGAAAAAAGAAAAAAAGACAGTCCCTGCCCACAGGGTTACAATCTAAAAAGACTCGACACACAAGGAAAAAGGGATGGGAAAGGAAGAGTAAAAATTTAAGTACTCTTTGAGCAAGGCTTGTGGAATGGCCCTGCTTCCCCTCTCATCTCCCTCTGTATAGCCTGCTGGAATGGCTGCTGGTGATGACAGTGAACTAATCCAATACTGATGCAATATCTTTCTTTTCCCAATTATATCTGATAACCATTCTTGCTATGGTAAGAAGATGAATAAGGTTTTCTCAATCCTCTACTCGAACTGTTAATCTCACATGTCACAGAACAATACACTTAAAGGTTTCCAAGGTTTGCAATTTCCTCTGTTTGAACCAGGACTGTCTTCCAGAATTCTATAATACTATTCTATATAACACCACAAATAAATATATCTGCATAAATCGAGTTACAACCTGCCTATCTCTAATTCTTGCATGAGAATATAGCATTACATAACAAGAACAGTTTTAAATAATCCTATATAAACCCATATAACAAGGCTCCTTTATACAGATTTTCAATGTAGGAAAAATCTGCAGTCTTGCACTTCAAATATTAAATCAATAGGCAAATAAGGGTGCTTCCAGGTGGAGGGATCCTAATGCTAACAAAGGCTATTCCATCTTTTCTTCCAAAAGATTTTGGAATTTCCGCTGTAAGAAAAAAGATGGAAGAAGTGGTGGGAAAATATGGAAAAGTTACAAATAGAAGATGACATCTTGATCCTCCATAAAATTCCATGAATGAGGCAGGATGATGGCAGGATAAAAAACTTGTCTGGAAGCACCCTATGAATGGTGGACCATATTTTGGCTCAGAACTAATATATTTATTTCCCCAGATATATTTGGGGAAGGAAGGGGGGTTGGCTACAAACATTTTATCTTAGGTTACCCTACTTAAAAAAAAATAAAACCTTAATCTATTCCCTTAAAACACCAAGCTTATGAAAGCCTAATATCTGCTTAATTAATTAAATATGAGAAACACAAGGCTGTATTCATATGCCTTTTGTGGCTTAAAATGCCACCTAGCAAACCATTCACAAGAAAAATGCATTCTGAAATCCCTTATGATTTGATTTTAATAATTAAGATGTGAACGAAGAACCAAATACTGTAATGTATGTGCATTTAGAACTACAAGTTTTTTTCTGGAGAAATCTAGTTCACAATGAAAAGAACTATCAAGGCAAGTGATTATATATCCCTATTACAACTTACATGACTGAACAGTAATTTTAAAAGAGGGTTAATTGAAACTAAATAATGTCTGGTTGCAATTCAAGATGAAACACAAAAGAGACAGACAGCTAGTAAGAAAATATGTTTTGACTTTAACTTTCCATTTTTTTTCATCTATTCTGTGAAATGTATCTTAAAGCGAAATAACATAAAATTCAGTTTTACTCAACTTGGTTCAAAAGAAAATATAAGCATTACTAAATGAAACTTCCTTTAAATTTCCTTTCACTGTAGATATAATAGGCCAATTCATACGATCAGGCCCAATTCACATTCACATTTTTGAAAAATGTGTTATCTTGAAAAAGGCAGCATGCCCAATCACTCCCACTGCAAGCAGGAGAAGTGGCTTAACAATCCATGGACCATCTGTCTATGGCTTGGCTAGTGTTATGTGCAAACCAGGAACTCTGGCTTGTCTCTCCTCCAACAAGCCAAAGAAATAACCCAAGAACAAACCATGATGACATAAGTCCTCTTCAGTCATTTCAGCCTCACGCAATAAGCAACTACATGATGGGGAGACTGGGGCAGCTCCCACAGCCCCAACCCTCACCATCATGTCTTCAGTGCCATTCACACTTTGGGGGTAAGTCAGCAGAAGCAGAGGGGAAGCCTGCCAAATGTGCGTAGGCTCTCCCTGTGATCCAGAACCCTGATTGTGTGAAGGGGAAATGTCTGAATAGGGTAAGGAATTTTCTAAAGATCTATGCCTTTTCCCAAGTTGTGGTTGTGTGAATTGGCCATTAGTAGATCCTTTGTTCTACAGCAATTAATCCGATATCTGGAAATGTCACTGGATGTTATAATATAAACTATCAAAATTGTTTTAGTCTCTAACCCAAATTCTAACAATGAATATAGCTCTCAGTTACTTACTACTATTTTTATATATGGGATCTAATATTTCAGAGACATACTTCTAACTATAATGCTCACAAAAGTTAGGGAATGTATGAGGTGTACAGCTTTACCCCCAGAAATTCCCTAATAATGGTGACAGATCCGAAAAGAACGTAAGAGCCATGCTGGATTAGACCAAGGGTCCATCTCATCCAGCATTTTGTTCACACAGTGGCCAACCATCTGCTTGCAGGAAGCCCACATAGGACGTAAGTGCAATAGCACCCTCCCGCTCATGTTCCCCAGCAACTGGTATTCAGAGGCATATTCTTCCTCTGATAGTGGAGGCAACATATAGCGATCGTGACTGGTAGCTATTGGTAGTATGTGCACAACACACACAAAAATAGTTCTCCAACTCATGCAGTATATGTATTCAGAATTAAACCCAACTGAATTCAGTGGAGCTAACTTCCAAGTCAACATGCCTAGGAACAAACATATCAAAGACTTGGAAACTCTCAGTACACAGCCTTAGGAATTACTGTATTACTCAACCCCTGCATGTGCACACATGACTACAAAGTTTATAATTTGGAAACCTGAGGGAACAAGAATTGGAAACACAACTATATCTGTAAAAGAGGACATGGAGGAGAGAATCTGGATATGAAAACATTCTCCCACATAAAACAATGTCCAGTGCAAATGAACTTTAAAATGCTGTTTTTCAAAAGCTAGAGAGAATTTTGTATACATCTTAGACATGGGTTCAGTGTACACAGGTTATGAAACAAAGAATGAACTCCAATGCAGAATACATAGACTTCTCCGTACAGTTGAATAGGTAAGCATCTCTACATGGATACGCTCTTGACACTGAAGTGAATGGGGAAGGTCTTACCCATGAAGGAACTCAGAACCTCTGTGTGCCCTGCAGGACTGAATTTAATTAGTAATGAAAATTTAAATTGGTAGATTAATCAACTATGAGTGACTAACCAGTGGGGGCAAATGTAATTGTTAGGGCTGCACATTAGGGCTGCTTATTGAATTGTAAGCTAATATTGAGGCTTTGGTAAATCTATCTAAATGTAATGGATTAATCAATACAAGTATTAAAAGGTAGTTCATTAATCAATTAAAATTATGTAATTTTACATAATTACATAATTTTACACCCAATATGTAATTGGGTGAGAGCCATAGATTTAACATCTTTTAAATTGAGAAAACAAAAATATATTAGGTATTGTACAAAACAGGAAAGAAACTAACTTCTATAATGCTAGAGATACTCCTTCCTGAAATACCTGAAATGGAGCACCTCAACATCTCTATGATCATCACCACCTTTTTTTTACTGTCTGTCATCTCATGTAATGGTTGGAGGCAATTTCAATGCCCTTCCATTTACAGCCAGTGGAAGAGAAAACCCACTATCATGACCTCATCTCATCAAAGTAAGTGGAACCATTTTATCTAGTATGAAATTTTCTTCTATTATGATAACTCTATTTTCCAGTTTTAGCTAGACAAAAGTGATCTTCTCACAGACACAGAAACACCAAATAAAATTCAGCCTTTTTTCTCTTTTCTTTTCAAAAAGGGTATTTTAAATTAGAGGTTTAGTTCAAATTAAATGCAGTATTTGATAACAGCTAATGAATGTGGAAACTTGATATGTTGCAAAGAGTTCACTGTTATAATGTTCTGATTACAGGAGTATCATTTTAGTATGCAAAATCCCATTAACTCAAGAGGATCCCATGTAATTTTGTAATAGTATCATTTGCATCGAGTGGGTTAGTAAAATAAAGCAGATGGCAATGAATTGAGGAAAATAGATGTAATCTAAAAAGGAGGCTCTGCAAATAAATCTGTTATGGAGTACCTAGGGCAAGCCTACTCAACTTAACTGGCAGATAAGTACGTATACTAATTCACCAACCTTTTTACTCCTTTCTCACTCCCTTCCTCTCTCACTGCTGTCTCTGCCTCCTCATCTGCCTCCTTCTGAGGAAAATTAACAAATTGCCCTGCAGCAGGGTGCCTGAGATGAAACACTTCACATTTCAGGTATTGAGCTGTAGGCTGCTTGGTTAATTTTCCCTATATGAAGAAGAATACTGAGCTGGTAGCAAGTGAACAAGGAAGTGGGTGGTGGGGAAATGCAAGATTGACCAGCTTGAACCAGAGTTCCATTTGCTGGTATGCTTGCTTGTCAGTTCAGCTGTGAAGACAGGTTGGTAGAGTATCTGGAGAAGATGCTGTGAACCACCTTTTTATATTAATGCTGCCTTCGGCCTAATTGTATTGCTTCAATGTACAGTTGTCACTATAAATTTATCTCCCCCATTTACTACATGCAAAGCTTCTTCTCTTATAGCTATGTCACCTAGCAAATCAGCCACAAAGTATACACTAAGGGCCAAACTACAGGTTATAAGAAACTCTGAGGTGCTGCCATTCCATGTCTCTTTATTCTCTATTCCCTGTAACATCTAAAACAAAAAATGTGTAATAACATCCTCTCAGTAAACTGGTTCACACATCGACAACAACCCACACAGTTAACAAACCAGTTTCTGAAAATGCAGTGGGAGTGAGCAAGTGTGCATGCAGGTTCTCCCATGCCTGCTTGCACTGCAATGAACAACCCAGGGACGCTCCATCCTTGGGTTGTTTACGTGATGTCCAAACCAAGAATTCTGGGCTATTGGAGGACAATCAACTCAGAGTTTAAACCCATAGTATCTCTGCAGTATCTCCACGTTCAGAGCACAACTTGGTTTATATATACCGGTAGCTGCCCTTTCCATAATTACACATGCTTACCTATTGTTTCCTTTCCTAACATAATGGCAAAATACTGTGAGATTTGAGAGCAATTATGTCTTTCCTTTCTTATTTCTTATTTCTCTTAAGGCATTTTCACAAATGAGACCGAAAGTTTTTGCTTTATCATGGGTCTGTAATGCAAATTAAAAACCATTAGCTACAATATACATTCAATTTTAATATGGCTATCTTCCACTTCTTATCTTAACAACATTATGTATAAATAGCAAGAGAGATGCTCAAAGATGCTGACCACATTCAGACATAACATTCAAACAAACCCTCACTACTGGTTTAATATATTGATTTGCTAATTAACTGTGCTTTGCACAAACTAGTTTCCCATAGTCAGACAAAAGAAGAATGTGGCTTATGATACCAACAGTGAACAGAAGTTTCTAATCTCTTCTCCTCATTTACAAAGGAGGGGGAAAGGGGAAGGGGTGAGCCTGAGGCACATTCATTCAACAAATCATGGTCTGTTGTTAGTCTGCATGCATGCAGCCACAAAGTGTCATGTGTAAAAAAGCTTTTAAAGAGGCAGGCCACAACTATATATTTACATGCTCCTTTCAGATGTAAAGGAAACAAAATTAGAATTTCTGCAAGCATAATGTGGGTTTCTACCCACTGCAGAGACTTCCACCCTAGCAAAAAATGGTGGTGGGGGGGAATGAAGCATTTCCCCACCCCCTTCACCTCCTGGTGCCTCACAAAACTGAACATTCTTGTGGGACAGGAATTACCGTATGTAAGCACTTTGATAACAGAGTGCTGTGTCCAGGCAGAAGACATCAGTCAGTGGGGCTGGAAATTTGAGGCTGAAATGCCTTGGTTTTGCATCAATGTGACAAATCACATTCATCCACTAATCCTAGCCCTCATTAGTGATAAATAGAGAAAGTAATGTGCAAACTAGTTGCTTTTTTCAAATTTTGACAATACACTTGCTGTGTGCCCTTCAAGTTACATCACAGAGAGCATGAGGAAAAACAGTTTATTCCTGCTTCTATTTACCATTCACATCCCACTTTTTAATTTTCTGTACCACACTATCTCTCTCTTAAACTGTTGACTTTCATAACAGTCAGTGTTATACAGTGGTTGAAGTGTGAGTTTCTATCTGGGAAACCCAGGTTCAAATCCCTGTTCATTCTTGAAGCTCAGGAGAGGTCTTGGGCCTATTGTCTCAAAGCCATTTTACATATTATGCTAAATGGGATGGTAGACCAAGGTAGTAGAATTCTAGATGGTACCACTTCATACTGCAGGTGGGGGAAGGAGGACAGGTTGCTTACCTGTAACTGTGGTTCTTTGAGCAGTCATCTGTGAACTCACACATATGGGTTATGCACCTGTGCAGAACAGTCATTTGGAACATTCCAGAGCTAAACAGAGCTTTAGGTGGGAGCCCTGCCCACCTTTTCTATGCATGCTTCAGGCGTGGCTCCCATATGCCTTTCAGTTCCAAGTCTGCCACAGCGGAAGAATAAAAAAAGTCATCAAAGCGGGGAGGAGGGTGGATTGTGTGAGTTCACAGATGACCACTCAAAGAATCACAGTTACAGGTAAGCAACCTGTCCTTCATGGTCTCTGTGACTCACACATATGGGTGACTGAAAAGCAAGAGACTTACTGGAAGGGGGAGATGTCATGCCAGAACTGAAGAAAGGACCACTCTGCTGAAAGGCTCATCTGCGGGAGCGCTAAAATCCAGGCAGTAGTGCTTGATGAAGGTAGAGGGCTGAGCCTACATTGCTGCATTACACAGTTGTGGGAGCAGAATACTCCTGAGGAAAGTGGCAAAGGATGCTATGGCTGTAGTAGAGTGGCCATACTTGCAGAGAGGTCAGTAGCCATCCCAGTTGATAGGTCAAAAGTATGGTTGAAACCACCTATTTGGTGAGGCATTGTGGTGACACTGGCCGACCTTGCTTGGGTCCCAAGTGGCAGATGAATAGATGGGTGGATTTGCTGAAGGAGGATGTCCTATGGATGTAGAAAGAAAGTGCCCTTCTCACATCAAGAGAATGGAGCTTAACCTCCATCGTGGAGGTAGGTTGAGAAAGGAAGGTTGGCAACACTATATCCTGAGTCAAATGGAGTTATAAGACCGCCTTTGGGAAGAAGGAGCAGTCCAAACATAGCACAACTTTGTCCCCATGAAAGGTGAGAAACAGTTGATCATACCGTAGAGCACATAGTTTGCTTGCCCACTGTGCTGAGGTAATAGCAATGAGGAAGACCACTTTCATCATGAGCCGAAGGTCAGCTGTGGCCATAGGTTCGAAGGGTTTGGCTGTTAATTGAGCCAAGACCACTGACAGACTCCAGGCCAGAACCAAAGGAGAGGCCCATGGGTAGAGGTTAACAAGACCTTTGAGGAACCATATGACATGAGGGTGAGGGAAGAGGGGGGGAAACTCATCAATGTTGTTATGATTAGCCAATATGGCTGCTAAGTAAACTTTGATGAAGGAGAGAGCTAAGCCTCTAGGTTTTAAAGAAAGTAGAAAGTCTAAAATGCTCAGTAGACTGCAGGATTTTGGGTCTTGCTGTGTTGGAGCAAGAAATTTCAGGAAGGCATTCAACTTGGCAGTATACAAAGTCCAGGTTGAAGGTTGGTGTAAAGCAGTCATTACTTCTAAGACCTTGTTGGGGAACTGTTAAGGTTGCCTATTCTCCATGCCGTGAGGCATACAGTCTCCAAGTCTGGGTGCCTGAACAGTCCATTGCTCATTGTGAGGAGATCTGGAAGGCGAGGAAGAGAGAGGACGGTGTGGTTGGATATGAGAAGTGTCGCAAACCACGTTTGCCTTGGCTACCATGGGTTTATCAGGATGCAACGCGCCCCATCTTCCTGTATTATGTTCACCACTTGTATGATTAGAGGGAAGGGGGTAAACGTGTAAGTCAGAATGCCCACAGAGCGTTCACCAGAGAGTTCAGGTTGTGTCCAGTTCTGCTGCAGGAGGAGTGGCATTTCATCATTAGAGCAGTAGCAAAGAGGTCGATCGCTGGGATGCCCCACATATCACAGAGCTCTCGTGTGCTCACTGGGGAGAGTTCTCACTCATGGGGAGAGGTTCCTGACCTGCTGAGAGAGTCAGCAAGAGTGTTGGATGTTTCTGCAAGGTGTATGGCAACTGGGGCAATGCAGCAATGAACACACCAGTCCCAGAAGTTGATGGTGAGTTGAAGGAGGGGGAAAGACCTCATCCCACCCTATTTGTTTATGAAGAAGACAACAGTGGTGTTGTCTGTTGCAATTTGTATGGAACATCCCTTGGCTGAAGATCTGAGTGCCCGTAAAGTTTTGGCAACAGCGAGAAGTTCGAGTTGGTTGATATTTAGGGCCCCTGAATGTGAGCAAGCCACAGTGAACTCCCCAACTATGAAGGGATGCATTTGTAGTAACTGTTAGAGACGGGCGGGAAGTTTGTAAGTTGAGCCTCCTTAGGAGGTGTGTCAGGGTGGTCCAGCAAAGTAAGGAATGCCTACCTGACCCAGGAGAGACAGAGATGAGTCAGGGAGTCCGTTTCTGGATTGAAAATCCACAAGAACCAAGACTGGAGTGGTCTCATACTAAGGCGTCCTAGTGGTGTTACTGAGGTGGTGGAGGCCATCAGCCCAAGGAAACCTTGAATGCTGGTTACTTGACATTGGCACATAGCTGCTAGCGCCAATGTGAGCTGTTGTAGAGTGTCCGCTCTGTCTTGTGGCAGATAGGCACAAGCTCAAGTGGAGTCAAGAAATGCTCTTATGAAATGTCAGGTTCGAGATGGGATGAGACAGGATTTTTCTTTGTTGACCCGGAGCCTGAGAGATTGTAGAAGTGAGAGGGTAAGATTGATGTTGGCACTCAGGCAGTGGTGAGAGGGGGTTACAAAGAGCCAGTTGTCTATGTATGGAAAAACGACTATGCCTTGAAGTCTCAGATGGGCCGCCACCACCGCCATACACTTCGTAAAGCTTCTCGGAGCCATGGCTAATCCAAAAGGGAGAACATTGAGATGAAAAAGTTTGTTGCCCAAGGCGAACCTGAGGAAAGGGTGAGAAGCAGGATGTACAGCAATGTGGAAGTAAGTATCGCAAAGATCTATCATGGGAAACCAATCTCCTTGATGCAGGAGGGAAAGAATGGAGGAGATTGTAGTCATTTTGAATTTCCTTGGGCAGATGCAGTGATTTACATCCTGAAGTATAGGATGAAGACCATCATCCGTTTTGGGGACTGTAAAGTACCTTGAGAAGAAACCAGTGGTCCTTTGAGCAGGGAAGTCTTTCTATTGTGCCCTTTCTCAAGAGGGTAGCGATTTCCTTTATTAGAATTACTGGCCCTCCAGTAGGAGTCAAAGATGCTGTTTGGTTTGGTCAGGATGTTTTCCGCAAGTAGGCTAGTGGTGTTTATTCTGAAAGGGCATTTTCTGGTGAAAAGAGGAATAAGAGCCTTGCTAAGAAGATTGGCTCAGGTCCGAGTCAGGTTGGCACTGAGGTGGCAGTGAGTGTTGCCAATAGGGACATGGTCGCCAAGGATTGGAATCCCATGCTCATCTTCCAGGAGGAAGTTTTCATTTTGTACACGCGGTCTAGGGTGTCACCTGTGCATGCACAAAAAGGCCTTCTTTGTCGAACAGGAGGTTCTCCACTCTTGATCTAGCTTTCTGGTGCTTTCTGTAATACGATGCCAGGCATCACATCTTAGCGAAATGGCTGCCACCATGGCCTTTGAACCACAATCAGCCATATGGCAGGCTGTGTTGATCTGCTGGCCTGCTAGCCTATGGGCCTCAGCTTGGACGATCATCGCCCAATTTTTGACATCCTCCGGAAGACATTCAAAGAAGGTTGCTGTTTTTCCCCACAAGAACGGTTGGTAAGCTGCCATGCATGCCACATAGTTGGCTATGCAGAGTGATAATGCAGCAGTGGAGTAGATTCTGCATCCCACAGACTCTAATTTTCTTCCCTCTGAGTCTGCAAGGGCAGAATGAGGCTTTTGTTTTGTCTTTGATTGGGATGCTTCCACTATTACGGAGTTTGGTGTGGGGTGTTTGAAGAAGAAGGAATAGTCCTCTTCTTGAACTCTATATAGATTCTCTATTTTTCTAGAAGCGGGCAGAAGTGTAGAAGGTTTTGCCCAGGTTTGTTTGATTACATGTTTCAGTGTTGGAAGCGTAGGGATGGGAACTGGTGCAGTTCCCATCCCAAGTCCAGTTGTTCCCTCTAAAAGACTGGATTCGTGACTGGGACTGGGGGAACTTTAATTTCCAGGCCAAGGGATTTTGCCATTCCGAGGATTTGCTCTGTATATGGTCTGATATAATCTGATAGGGAGATTTTGGTTCCTTACGGCAGTGTCCAGTGAGGAGGTTGAAGCCCAGACAGAATAGATGGAAGCAGAGTCTGAGCAATAGTCATCCTTTGCCAAAGATGGGTACCATTAGTCAGTGTTCGTGTATTAGGGGCCAAAAATGGCTGATTAAGTTGTACTGCCAGAGGTGACTGTGCAACAGCTGGGGGTTCCGGGAATTTGTTTAGGATTATGTCCTTTAAGAAGTTTGCTGGAAGAGGAGGGCGGAGAGCAAGTGGCAAACTTGTAAAGTCCAGTACCACATTGGGTTCAGGTAACTGAGTATCAGGTGGTTTCGATACTGTGTGAGAAGGCATTGCATGGGTAGAAGTCACTGTAGATCATTATAGATGGTGTGGGGAATGAGAAGATTGGTGATGGGGATAGTAATGCTGGTATTCGCTTTCCCTATGTTCATAATGATACCATATTGGTGGTGACCGATCTTCACAAAAGTAAGGAGGAGAACTATAGTAGTGGGCATATCAGAGTGATGATGAAGAAGGCCTCCTGAAGAGGCCAATGAAGCTGGAGAGGTCTGTCGGTACCGAGGGGATCTATATTTGCTCAGAGAGTGATAGTATGATTCCGGTGAGGAATGGTGCCTAGACTCACCTCCTAATATCGAGCCCATGCACTTATTATTATTATTATTATTTGCATTTATCTATCGCCCATCTGGCCAGCAAACCGGCCACCCTGGGCGATGTACAGAAAATAAAACAGAACAAAATACATTAAAACATTTTTCTCCATTAAAATACATTAAAACAGTATAAAATTTTAAAATCTTAGCCCACCCCATATTCCCGCCTGAATAACCAAGTTTTTAATGAGCGGCGGAAGCTCAGCAGAGAGGGGGCATGGCGGAGGTCACTTGGGAGAGAGTTCCATAGTACGGGGGCTGCCACAGAGAAGGCCCTCTTCCTCGTCCCGACCAGTCTAGCTGCTCTGGCTGAAGGGACAAGGAGAAGGCCGTCTGTGGCAGATCTTGTTGAGCGGCCCACTTGGTGTTGCTAGAGACGCTCCTTGAGATAGACTGGACCGGAGCCGTATAGGGTTTTAAAGGTGAAGGCCAACACCTTGAATTCAGCTCGGCAAGCAACTGGTAGCCAGTGTAGCTCCTTGAGCACTGGAGTGATGTGATCCCGCCGGCGGCTGCCTTTAACCAGGCGAGCCGCCGCGTTCTGTACCAGCTGTAGCTTCCGAACCGTCTTCAAGGGTAACCCCACGTAGAGCGCATTACAGTAGTCTAGGCGAGAGGAGACCAAGGCATGAACCACTGAACATCATCACTTGACATCATCCAGGGAATCATGGTCCTGTGGAAGTTGCAATTTCTCCATGATTGATATCAGCGATTGCATAAGCGTTTGAGGCGCTGCCTGCACTAGCAGCAGCTGGATCGGCAAAGGAGTAGGCTCAGGTTCAATGTTAGACTCTATCCTATGAGCTGTCTTCTTTTTGTTCTTTCGTCTCAAAGTTTGGGGGTTAGCCGGGCGTTTGTCTTGGGACTTGGTCTGCTTGACCTGCTCAGTATCAACCATCAGCACCAAAGGGCCAGTCTCAAGCTTCTGGTAAGAAGGGACAGCCGAAGCAGTAGGCATAGCAAGGGCTGGTGCTCCTGATACTGGAAACGGTAGAGCTGGAAAAATACATGCTTGAAACCGTGGAGAACCACTGCCAGTCACTGTTGACCATACCGGGCTAGATGGACCAATGGTCTGACTCAGTATAAGGCAGCTTCTTATGTTCCTATGTACATGCAGAAAATTTATTATGTAGAAGAGTATTCAAAAATATAAGCCTCAACCTGCAGTCAGAAGTTACAGTCCAGAATTCTACCACTTCAGTCTGCTGCCTCATTTCACATGATCAGCAGAATGGCTTTCAGTCTAATCTACATCACAAGATAATTGTGAATACAAAATGAAATAACTCATTTAAGGCGCCTTGACCTCCTTGAAGAAAGAGTGGGGTACAAATGTGACAAATAAATAAATACTTTAACATACTTTTATTTGATTGCTGCATTCATATTTTTGTGTCCCATTTTGTCCCAAATAAATACACAGTTGTCATCAATACAGATATATACATAAGAACATTGAATTTTGAATTTGTTTTTACCTGAAATGGAGATTGGCTATTATAGTTCTTTAACTCCTTGTTGGCTCCCCGTAACAACAAAACTCTTGCACAACTGTCCTGTAAATAAAATAAATAATCTGTTACAATCCAGTCCTACAATCCTGTATGCCAGCCTTCCCAAACGTGGTGTCTTCCAGATGTTTTGGACTACAATTCCCATTATTCCTGATAATTGGCCATACTGACTGGAGGGCACTAGGTTGGAGAAGGCTACTGTCTGTAATAATGTAACACCGGTGATACTCAATGCAAGCTTAGAGCCAAGTGAGTCATGATGCAAATGTGTCACTTGAAGCTGCACTATTTTAAAAAATAACTATTAATATCCCCCCACTGTGATCCAGATGTTAATCACCCCCTTGAGGGTGGTATTAGCCCAAGAAGAGAAGCTTCCATTGATGCCTATAGGAGCCTCCTCCTCCTGGGGTGCATTTTAATCCTGGGGTGCATCTTTATCAGGACCACAGCAGGGGAAAGGATCTGTGTACCATTTCCCCAACTAAAAACCCCCATGAAGTTTGACCCCCTAAAGCTTAGTACTTCCCCAGTCCCTGGCTAGCCCTAAGAGGAGGAACTAGTTGGGGCTTAGTCATGAAGCAAAAAAGGAAGGGGAAAGTATTTATTTATTTATTATATTTTTGAATCACCCATCTGGCCAGTCATCCAGCCACTCTGAGCGATGTACAGTCCAATAAAATACAAGGGGAAAAAACAAAAAACAGTGTAAAACACAATTAAAAACAGTACAAAACTTAAAAATCCTAACCCACCCCATGTTCCCGCCTGAAAAGCCATGTTTTTAATGCACGGTGGAAGCTAATCAAGGAAGGGGCATGGCAGAGGTCACTGGGGAGAGTTCCATAAATTGGGGGCTGCCACAGAAAAGGCCCTCCTCCTAGCCCCACCAGCCTGGTTTCTCCGGCTGATGGGACAGGGAGAAGGCCATCCGTGGCAGATTTTGTTGAGCGGCCTACTTGATGTTGCTGGAGGCGCTCCTTGAGATAAACTGGACCGGAGCCGTACAGGGTTTTAAAGGTCAACACCAATACCTTGAATTTGGCTCAGCAAACAACTGCTAGCAAGTGCAACTCTTTGAGCACTGGAGTGATGTGATCCCGCTGGCAGCTGCCTTTAACCAGATGAGCCGCCGCGTTCTGTACCAGCTGTAGCTTCCAAACCGTCTTCTAGGGTATCCCTACATAGCGTGCATTACAGTAGTCTAGGCGAGAGGAGACCAAGGCATGAACCACTGATGGGAGCAGATGATTAGGAAGGTTGGGGTGCAGCTGCTGTATCAGATGGCAAGGGCTTAGGTGGGTCTCTGTCAACTCCAGGCTCCAGACCACTTGGAACAGCCTCCTGGGGCAGCACTCCGCAGACGCGATGGAGGCAGCATAGAAATTCTTCTTAAATTTATACTTAACTCATTACTTGATTCATGCATGATGTGTGCTTACATGGATAAATGTAACATGTGAACTAGTTGATCATAGATATAGATACCCACAGTCAAAGGAATTGTTTTGCACTATCCATGATTGCTTAGTGTCAATTCTAGGCAATTTCAATGTAATTTCTTTGGTCAGAAAATCATTTGTTTGAGGTGTTTGTCAAATGACAGTCCCTTGCAAAAACATTTATCCTTCCATTATCGTAATGGCCAATCCATACCTTTGAAGGGGTAAACTCTGCAAGTCTAGACTGTTTAATCTTATAGGAACCGAAATTTAAGAATCACTTTCTGCCCACTATTTATTGTGGAATTTTGGGGCAGCATCCTATACTGTCACTGCACTTCTGCTGTTTATGTTGCAACAGCAGGAGCCACTGTTAGGGCTACAGGAAGCTAGTGCTTCCTAAAGCAATCCTTGAAATGAGCAGAACTGCTTGTTTCTGGAATGGAACAGGTCAGCGTCGCTCTCACCTGAAAGCTCCACTGACCTGCCCCATTCTGAAAATGAGCATCTCGGATCATTTCCATTTTCTTAAGGATCCGTTAGCTTCCCATTGTACTAGGGGTGAGTCCTGCTAGCACATAGGAAGTGTTGGATACTTCCCTTAGCATCAATGGAAGTACTACATGGTCACCTGATCAGAGGAGTCTTGTTAACATTGGCTGATCTTAATTTAGCATCTTAAATTAATTCAGTCACCTAGACGCTAAATGGATCAGTGCCCCAGAAGCTAAATCTTTCTTTCCTAGCAATTCCTTTAAGAAGAGCCATGGGTGTCTTGAAAAATGTCAGATTTTGCCGTTTCTGGAGAAATTGCTATCCTCTATATCAGCATCTGGATCCTACTCCTAGCAACTTTTTTGAACCAGCTGAGCACAGTACCAACAATGTAGAGCTAGAGCAGGGGTCTTCAAACTTTTTAAACAGGGGGCCGGTTCATTGTCCCTCAGACTGTTGGGGGGGCGGACAATAGCCTCCCTGCCGCCAAAGCCCCCCTGCCCCCCCAGGATCCCCCCCATCGCCGCCAGACCCACCCCGCCACCACCGTACCTGCACCCGCCGCCGCCAAAGCCCTGCCATGCCGTCGGCCCCTGCCGCCAAAGCCCCCCCAGGACCCCCGCTGCCACCGCCAGACCCCCCCGCCGTACCTGCACCCGCCGTCGCCAAAGCCCCGCCACGCCGTCGCCCCCCTGCCGCCAAAGCCCCCCCGGGCCCCCGCTGCCACCGCCAGACCCCCCCGCCACCCTCCCCGCCGTACCTGCACCCGCCGCCGCCAAAGCCCCGCCGTGGCGTCGCCCCCTGCCACCAAAGCCCCCCCAGGACCCCCGCTGCCACCGCCAGACCCACCCCCCCACCGTACCTGCACCCGCCGCCGCCAAAGCCCCACCGCGCCGTCGCCCCCCTGCCGCCAAAGCCCCCCCAGGACTGCCGCTGCCACCGCCAGACCCACCCCGCCACCCCCTCCGCCGTACCTGCACCCGCCGCTGCCGCTGAAGCACCGCCGCCGCCGTCCCCGCTGAAGCCCCGCCCCCGCCGCCAAAGTCCCGCCATCGTCGTCGCTGCCGCCGTCCCCACCCCGCTGCCACCACCACCGCCGGAGCCGCGTCATTCTGCTGCGTTCCGTCGCGCTGGACTCCCGCGCTCTGTTCAAAAACAGAGCGACGGAGCAGGGTCCCGCGTGTCACTTCCGCTGCGCCGGAAATGACGCGACGGGACCAGCGTGGGGAGAGCGAAGAAAATGGCAAGCCCGTTCGGGCGGCTGAGAGCCCGGGCAGGCCCAGTTCGGGCCTACAGAGCCGGGCCAGATGGAAGGGCACGCTGGGCCGGATCCAGCCCACGGGTCGTAGTTTGAAGACCCCTGAGCTAGAGAGAAAGGTTAGAAGTATTTTCACTTTTATTTTCTTGACTGCCTATATTCTTTGATTGTTTTTATCTCTTTGTGTCAATACAAATATATTTTCCATAATCAAGTGCAAGATCCTATAAAAAGGGAGAATTCTAACCACCTCATGTAAGGTGTCATGTGACAGACAAATTGAAACAAAACTGGAAGAAAACTAGCAGGATTGTTGGGAAAGCATCAGGTCTATTCTATTAAATAAGAGTTAAATATAGTACAAAGTGATTATTTAGGATGCAGCAATAGATTACATTCAAAGACTTGCTACAGATTTTCCCATGGCTTGCACTATCTGTATTTACAACACTATTAATCTACCTCCATTCCTCCAAGCCTAATAATCAAAGAAACTGAATTAGTTTCTGTGAAGGACTGCCAACCGGTCCTTTTCTCAAGACCAGAGATCAAAGGTGCAAAACTGTCAGCCTTAGCTCTGCCGTCTTGACTTGATTCTCTAAAGGGCCTTGCCCTTGTCTATACACTGGATTTAGCGCTGAACCACAGAGGAACCACACACCCCATGTGGGGTAAAACCAGGAAAGTGTATTTAAGGTAAACAGATTACAGTAAAAGGTGGGGAATGAGGAAAGAGGGAGAAAGGTGGGGAGACACTTTGGTACATACACAGTAGAGCTACAAAACAACAAAAGCTAGTTCCTTTACTATATACCGTATTTTTCGCTCCATAAGACGCACCTGACCATAAGACGCACTTAGATTTTAGAAGAAGAAAACAAGAAAAAAAAATATTCATGCGCAAATTATTGGAAAACTAATAACAAGAGAAAAAAATAATATCTCCATACATTTATTTATTTATTAACTGCTTTTTAACCCTGCATTTCTTAAAAACAACCCAAAACAGATTAGAAGAATAAAACTCAAATTACCGACAATATCGCTGCGGGGACAGGAGGGGGCAGCTGAGAGGGGCGGTGGCACTGGTGCTGCCACGCTGGATGGGATCCGGGGGGTCTCCAGCCTGCCAAGGATGGCCAGCGGGATGTTACTGTACTAGATGCTATTTGAGGGCAGGGCCCCTTATGCCAAATTCTAAGGGCTCCCCACACAGGATGTGTATTATTCCCCCACCTCCCCCGGGGTTACATCTAGTACACCTTCTGTGCTAGCAAAAAGCTATAGTAAAGGATTGTTTCCATCTTGGCAAGCAAAGGCTGGATGACTTGCCTTGTATAGGATGCTGTTTTAGCCGCCCGCGCTGCCCATGCTGGTCCCGTCCCGTCACTTCTGGCGCGACGGAAGTGACGCGACAGGACCCTGCTCTGTCGCGCTGGACCCCCGCGCGATGTTTTTGCCGGGGAAAATCAGGGCAACAGGGCTTAAACAGGCCCTGTTGCCCTGGTTTCCCCTGCCAAAAACATAGCGCGGGGGTCCAGCGTGACGGAGCAGCTGGATGTGACGCGATGGGCGGCGGCGGCGGCAGGCGGCAGCTCCGGCGGCGGCAAAGTTTGTGGCGGACACGGGCAGCCTTGTCCCACTCCGCGCAGGAACCCTTCCCTCTTCCGCCAGCGGGCGGGGCAGGGCCGGTGGGCTCCAGAGGTCGCCGCACGGAGCAGAGCTGGCCCTGTGCCCGCCCTCGACCCTGCTGCCGGGGGGGCGGGGTGCCGCCGCCACACCGCGGCGGCAAAGCACCAATCTGTTCAAACCAGCAATCAGCCCCCTGGCTTAAGGCAAGAGGCGGCAGCAGCAAAGCCCCGCCACGCTGCCGAATCAGCTGTTCGGCGGAAATCAGCTGTTCGGCGGGGAATCAGCTGTTAAGTGGCCGCCAAGGGGGGAATCAGCTGAGAGGCGGGGGCTTGCCCCGCTCCGCCCAGGAGCCCTCCGCTCTTCCGCGGGACCGGTTGGAGGCGCGCAGAGGGAGGTATGTAAAAAAAAAATTATTTGTTTTTTTACACTATTTGCTCCAATATTCGCACAGACATTTCCCCCTATTTGGGGGGGGTGCGTCTTATGGAGCGAAAAATACTGTAACTACCCAGGCCTTACTCCTTTACCTGGGGTTTTTGTCCTCTTCAGGGCTTGCCTCAGCAAAAGCCCTCCTCACGTGAAAGCGTGCAGACAACAACGACCCAAAAGCCACGGCAAGCAGTGTATATCCCCCCCCACTTTTCTGTAGCTTGGCTGTCTTTGGCCATTCAGGATGAACTTCATCTGGGCTAGGTGGAGGAGAGGTGACTCTTTGATCTTGAATAGAGTGCTTGGGCTCCATTTGCATGTACACTGCAAAATATGTACATTGCAAAATACTTGGTACAGTCATGCCTTGGATTGAGAGTATAATTCGTTCCGGAAACGTGCTTGTAATCCAAAACACTCTTATATCAAAATGAAATCCCCCCCAAAAAAATTGTACAGAGATTTTTAATTTAAGCCGTACTACAGTACTTGTATTGCAAGATGTTGCTTGTATATCAAGTAAAAAAAAATTAAATAAATATTTAAAAATTTGCTTGTCTTGCAAAATGCTCTCAAACCAAGTTACTTGCAATCCAAGGTATTACTGTAATTTTATTTCACTTCTTTTCCTGTAGTATCTCAAGTAATGGTATATGCTACTTAGGCCAGTTCTGGATCAGATTTTTAATTACTAACTAGTTTTGACACATACACCTTAGTATTTTAAAAAGGCATACTGGCACAATATATTCCAAATACCAATCCTTTCCAAAATTAAGAGATATTTTAGAAATACCAAGGAAAGGAAAGATATCTGCTTTGACAGGGTTCTTACACCTGAAGTAGCAATTAATTAAGAAGCAGATGCTTTAACAGATGTTACACTAGTTATAACAGGCCTCATTACTTCTATATTTCTAATGCAATGCAGCACTGAAGTGTTGTGAAACAATCAAATGCTAAAATAAACTAAAGTCTTGTTTGTCACAAGTTTATGAGTATCAAATCTATTGGTTTTAACAAATCCAGTAAAGAGAGTCTGATGTGAAACAAGTAAGGATTTATATTTTTTGATATAAATAATCTCATTGTACACTTCACTTATGCAAAACATGCTTGTTATAAGCCAATTGCTAACTTGGTTTCCACTAGTTTCCATCTAAGCTTGTAAATCAGTGACCAGGGAGAACCAATAACTTGCACTTCTTCCTATATAATCACCATATCGTGCTATGTTCTTCATTCTGAACAATCCCTAACCAAGTTAAGTCACGGGAAAAGAAATCCTATGGTCCCGGGAGAGTGTCCCAGGGACCATAGGATTCTTCAGTCCCCCCTCTGAAACTGTGGACATTGCTAAGGCCTCGGAATGGGGGCACTGGAATCTAATCCATTCCCCCACCCCCTTGCAGCTGCCGTGGATTTCCGAGGTCGTAAAAGTAGCCTTGGAGAACCTTGGAGAGGTCAGAAAGAGGGCATCCTGGTGGGTGAGGAAGAGAGGCCAGGATTCACTGTTTCCTATGTCCTCCCCAGCCCCTGCTCCACCGCCGCCAGTGAGCCTCCTTTAGACGGGCTCAGAGGCATGCCATGCCCCTGTCGGAAGACTTCTCTGAGTAGGAAGAGTTAGAGGACCCAACAGAGGACAATCCCCAGGCCCTGCCAGGGCCCACACCACAGTCCCAGCCCTTGGGAAGTGAGGCAGTATGCTTCAGAGGAGGCAGCTGATCAACCCCCAAGTCCCAGCGAGCGATGGCACCAGAGGAGGCGGGCCCGACTCAGAGAACCTCGATAAAGTGCCAGGCTAGAGCAGACATCTACTTGGGAGGGAAGGGGCTCCTCATGAATACAGGGCCCTCCTCATAAGGAGGGCTCTCTGCAATCGAAGTGAATGACTGCGGCAAGGGCTTGGGTGGGTCTCTGTCAACTCCAGGATAAAAAGTCCAATAAAATCTTACAGAAGCTGCTGGAAACAACATCTATGTTTGACTCTGGCTCCAGCCTCTTATCTGACTGTGGACCCTGCTCTGTAATTGACCTTGGCTCGATTTGACTACTCTCTCTGCACAATTGTTGTGAACCACTCAGAGAGCTTTCACTTTGGGGCGGTATAGAAATGAAATAAATAAATAATAACAACCTCTTTTGTCTCTATTGCCTGGCTTTGCTATTTGCTTCTTTGGATCTGACAAGGACTGTTCATGGACTCTGGCTCAGCTTGCCCCTTTGTTGTAACCTTCAGCTACTAACTCATCAGATCTCAGCCCAGCCTCAACACCCAGCAGGGAAATAGGACACGTCTAGGAAAAAACAACACAGTAGGAGCACAGAGAGGCAAAAATCACTCCATCACTCCTCCCACCCTGCTAGCAGCAGCCTGGCAGGGCATTGGATACATGGAAGCCCCTGAGTTTGGAGGCTTCCATCTAACAGGGGTGCAACCCATATAGGATTGTGACCTTGGCTTCTCAGTGCTTCGTTTCTTCCCTTGTCTGCCTGCTTTCTGTGTCTCTTTCTCCTCAGTTTGTCCTGCCCTGATCTTCCTTGCCATGTACACTGCCTCATCCCTTCGCCCACAGACTGCTGCTCTGATTTTGCATTTCAGCTAGCCATAGAACTGACAACTGCTTAACCCATCAATCTCTGCTGCTTTAGCTTCATCTTACCATGGCACCTGGCACTACATGAAAATAAATTCTACTCAAATCAAGAGGTCCCACTTTCAAACAGGTGTGTTCTGGGTCTGAGTTTTAGACAGCTGACTCCTATGGTCTTAATGGGTTAACAATCAGCGGCCAGAGCCCTTGAACCAACTCTTGCATCCAAGCACTGCATGCACTCACTTCTTGCACACTGGTTTAAGTGTTGAAAAGGCCTGCTTGAAGGTCTACAAAATGTCTACGCATGCAGACTTTTATGCATGCTACTGGGGGGGGGGGCACAAAAACATCAGTGTTCATGTTCTATATAAGGATAATTTTAAAGTTTTAGACTGAACTCCTATAAACACTGGACTTGAAATCAATGGGGCTTACTTCTGGGTAGACTGGGTAGACTGGGTAGACTGGGTATCTATTTCAGAAGAGATCCTCCCTGAAACTCAATATGGTTTCCGCCCCTCTAGAGGGACAGTAGACATGATTTTTACTGCACGTCAGCTCCAAGAAAAATGCCGGGAGCAAAATCAACCCCTTTATATGGCATTTATTGATTTGGCTAAGGCCTTTGATACTGTAGATCGTACAGCTCTCTGGACTATCCTTATGAAAATTGGATGCCCCAATAAATTTGTGAATATCTTGCGACTTCTCCATGACAACATGACGGCAACAGTTTTGGACAACAACGGCTCTCATGGTGCTCCATTTAAAGTGGGATCAGGTGTTAAACAGGGATGTGTTATCGCCCCAACATTATTTGCCATTTTCATCGCCATGGTTTTACATCTTGTCAAGGGGAAACTTCCCACCGGTGTGGGAATTATATATCGAACAGATGGAAAGCTTTTTAATCTCAGCAGGCTGAAAGCAAAAGTAAGGTAATTACAACCTCCGTTGTGGAACTTCAGTATGCTGATGATAATGTGGTCTCTGCACATTCAGAGGATGATCTCCAAACTATCCTAAATGCTTTTGCAGAAGCATACGAAAAACTTGGTCTCTCACTTAACATCAAAAAAACCAAAGTGCTTCATCAGCAAGTGCAAGCCAATCCTTTGGTGATGCCATCTATCCAGCTTGGTGGGACAATACTGGAAAATGTCGATCATTTTCTCTATCTTGGCAGCTATCTTTCTGTTACAGCTAACATCGACAGTGAAATCCAGCATCGTCTGAGCTCCGCAAGTGCCGCATTTTCTCGAATGAAACATAGAGTGTTCGAGGATCGGGATATTTGTAAGAAGACCAAAACACTGGTTTATGAAGCCATTGTATTACCAACTTTATTGTATGCCTGCGAAACATGGACTATCTATAAACGTCACTTCCACCTCCTTGAAAGGTTTCATCAACGTTGCCTCCGGAAAATCCTGCAAATTACTTGGGAAGATAGGCGAACAAATGTCAGTGTACTGGAAGAAGCAAAGACTACTAGCATTGAAAAAATGATCCTTCAACGCCAACTTCAGTGGACCGGTCATGTTGTTCGAATGCCTGACTGCCGTCTCCCAAAGCAGTTACTTTACTCCCAACTCAAGGATGGAAAGCGGAATATCGGTGGTCAATATAAGAGGTTTAAAGATGTTCATAAGGCTAATCTAAAAAAATGCAATATAAACATCGAAAACTGGGAAGCTCTGGCCCATGAACGATCTAAATGGAGGTTGGCCTTTCACAAAGGTTCCATGGACTTTGAAGAAGCCCGAGTGCAAGGTGAAAGGGAGAAACGTGCTAAGCGAAAAGCACGTCAAATGAATCCTTTACAGGACCATCTTCTATCTGGTAACCTGTGTCCTCACTGTGGGAAGCTGTGTGGATCTAGAATTGGCCTCCACAGTCACTTACGGACCCATCGCTAGAGTCTACACAATCTTCTTTAGAATTTCCTCCTTTTATCCCGGAAGACAATCTTACTCGGTCACGAGTGATCGCCTGATGATGATGAGACTGGGTAGACTGTTGGAATAAGATTGCAGTGTGAGATAACTACTGTACTCAAAGATTATGTCTGTGAAAACGACAGTTTTATGCATCCCAGTTATTTGAAGAAAGCCCTTAGAAAGGAAAAGGCACCTAATCATCAAGGATCATTAGATTTTAGAATACTAAGGGCCAAAGTACAAATTATGCTAAATGCATATTCACGTGTGTGTGTGTGTGTGTGTGTGTGTGTGTGTGTGTGTTTTTAAAACAGCAGCTGCAGGAACCCCAGTCTGGATCAGAACTGCAGTGTGGGCACAGGGCATGTTTAACCCTTTCCCAGGTCCACAGCAACAACAGTCTAACCCCACTCACACTCTGAAGGGGTTCTTTGCCCCAGGAGGGAAGCTGCTGTTGACCCCAGAGTAGAGCAAAAATAAGGAGTATAAATCTACTTCCTTCAATTTGTGGGATTCATAGAATCATAGAAAAGTAGAGTTGGAAGGGGCCTACAAGGCCATCGAGTCCAACCCCCTGCTCAATGCAGGAATCTAGGTCAAAGCAGCCCTGACAGATGGCTGTCCAGCTGCACCTTGAATGCCTCCAGATTGGGAGAGCCCACAACCTCCCTAGGTAGTTGATTCCATTGTCTTATTGCTCTGACAGTCAGGAAATTTTTCCTGATGTTTAGGTGGAATCTAGGTTCCTGTAACTTGAGCCCATTATTCCGTGTCCTGCAAACTGGGATGATCGAGAAGAGATCCTGGCCCTCCGCTGTATCTCCCCTCAGTCTCCTCTTCTGAAGGCTAAACATGCCCAGTTCTTTCAGTCTCTCCTCATAGGGCCTTGTTTCCAGTCCCTTTATCATCCTTGTTGCCCTCCTCTGAACCCTTTCCAGTTTGTCTACGTCCTTCTTAAAGTGTGGTGCCCAGAACTGGATGCAGTACTCAAGATGAGGCCTAACCAGTGCCGAGTAAAGGGGAATTATCACTTCCCGCGATTTGGAAGCTATACTTCTATTAATGCAGCCCAAATTGCATTTGCCTTCTTTGCAGCCACATCTCATTGCTGGCTCATATTCAGTTTGTGATCTACCACAATTCCAAGATCCTTCTCACTTGGTGTATTGTTGAACCAAGTGTCCCCCATTCTGTAACTCTGCATTTGGTTTCCTCTCCCTAGGTGCAGCACTTGGCATTTATCCCTATTAAATTTAATTCTGTTGTTTTCAGCCCAGTGCTCCAGCCTATCAAGGTCACTTTGAATTTTGTTTCTGTCTTCCAGAGTATTAGCTGTTCCACCCAACTTTGTGTCATCTGCAAAACTGATAAGCATTCCCTGTACCTCCTCATCCAAGTCATTAATAAAAATGTTGAAGAGCACCGGGCCCAGGACTGAGCCCTGTGGTACCCCGCTCGTTACCTCTCCCCAGTTTGAGAAGGAACCATTGATAAGCACTCTTTGAGTCCGATTCTGTAGCCAATTGTGGATCCACCTGATAGTTGTTCCATCTAGCCCACTTTTAGCTAGCTTGCTAATCAGGATATCATGAGGCACTTCGTCGAAAGCTTTGCTGAAGTCCAGATATATTATGTCCACAGCATTCCCACAGTCCACAAGGGAGGTTACCCAATCAAAAAATGAGATCAAATTAGTCTGGCAGGATTTGTTCTTGACAAATCCATGCTGGCTTCTAGTAATCACTGTATTGTTTTCAAGGTGCTTGCAAACTGACTTCTTTATAATCTGCTCCAAAATTTTCCCAGGGATTGATGTCAGACTGACTGGCCTATAGTTCCCAGGTTCTTCCTTCTTGATTCCTTCATTTGTACTCCACTTCTATGAATCTTTTAAAACCATAGATTTTATTATCTTTATCTGTGTCTTTATCTAGTAGTCCCAATCACACTGTAATAACTGATAGGCAAGAACAGACACATTGTTATTACATTAAGTAGCTCACAGAACACCATGAGTGACTTACTTCCAAGGAGCTCTAGCAACACGTCCTATAAGCACTTCTGAAATGTTACCTTCAAACATATACTTTCTGGTATCGTAGAAAGCACATATTTATGTTTTGGAATCACAGAATAATATATCCCATTAAAACACATTTCCAAATATTAAGTGTTTAAAAATATACTATACACAGGAAAATCTTCTAACACCACAAGACAGATAGTATTAAACTAGTCAAACAAGTAACATTACGGAATGAAATAAACCACTGTTCATCTAGGAGTTTAGTCATGAATGGTTTGTCAAAGACATGAGGTTACAATCATAGTTGTCTTTCACCTTCTTTTTTTGAAAATCTTTGTAATATTATTGTAAACCACTGTGAGAAGCATATGAGCTAGTCAGTAGAATGTAAATTTTAGTTAATAATAATGATGGTAATAACTCATTATACAGAGATAACTGATTAGCAGAGTGTAGATGCTTATGTAGCTAAAACAGCATCATCCATGTACAAGAGAGAAGTATCAACCAGCAAGGTTGAGGGAACTCTCAAGTACAAGTGCAAAAACCCTGTAGAAAACTCTCCAATGAGGACTGAGTATGCTCAGTGGACATGAAATGCTGATGGGGTGGGTGGGGAACAGAATGGAGTATCTTGAAAAAGGGAATGGCTAGCTTGCTGGAACCCTGAAAAGAAATGCTCTATGCTGCAACATTTTCTTGCAGGTGTGACTTGTATATATCCTATATACTAATAGGGAACTCAATTCGCCATGTGTGGACCCTTATGTATCCAAAATGGCACCATCCATGCACAACAAGGAGGTATCAGCAGACTTGAGAAATCCAATGATTTGCAGAATTGCTGCTGCTTCTTTTTTAAGTTTGGAAAAAAACCTAAGAAGTGGTAAAATAGCCCAATTAGGACTGAGCATGCTCAGTGGGCACATAATGCTGACTGACAGTTGTGGGGATAACAGAAAACCAGAGGGAGGGGAAACGGAATGGAATATCCTGGACGAGGGCATGATGACTAGCTGGCTGAAACCTCAACAGGCGCACTTCTTACTGCAATACTTTGTTGCAGGTCCCACTTGTAGCAGTAGCAGTAATAATAATGATGATAATGGTGATAATAATATATTAGTAGTAATAGGAGGAGGAAGAAGAGCTCTGAGCTATCAGAAGGTCAACGCTTTTCATGTGCTCCACTCAACACTTGAAAGAAACCCTGCTGTAGCACCCAACAACGTCTTCCCAGCCTTATACTTGGGGAGTAGGGGAGAGAATGACATGCAGAACATCTGTTTCCCACAAAGGATTCTGTGGACTGGGAGTGGCCCCTCTGTCATCCCCTTTCGCAATGTAAGCTTTTTGGCCTTGGACCAAAGGGAGGAGTGTGGGGTTCAAAAAGGTAGTCTGTGCCTTTCGCAAGGATCTGAGAGTTGTTCAAATTCTTATGACACCCCTAGTAAGCACCACCCATATCACACAATAAATGACAAATCAAACCAGTGCAGTGCAGTGGATGCCATGGTGGTCGAGCACCACATACCTTATCTGAAGAATTCCCAGTATCTTGGCTTGTTTCTAGGAAATACTTTCTGTTATGTCAATAGTGAAAGTATAATAACTAACCTGGTTATAAAGTGCACAGATATGTAATGCTGTGTTTCCAGAGGCATTTTGTGCTCCCATATCTGCTCCATAAAACAGAAAATGTTCTAAATGCTGGACATGCCCATATCGACAAGCCTAGAAAGATTTAAAAAATCATATTTTAATTACAAAATTTGCACTTTGCAACATAATTTATCTCAATTATATACTCTGACTCAAGGATGGAAAGCGGAATATCGGTGGTCAATATAAGAGGTTTAAAGATGTTCATCAGGCTAATCTAAAAAATGCAATATAAACATCGAAAACTGGGAAGCTCTGGCCCATGAACGATCTAAATGGAGGTTGGCCTTTCACAAAGGTTCCATGGACTTTGAAGAAGCCCGAGTGCAAGGTGAAAGGGAGAACCGTGCTAAGCGAAAAGCACGTCAAATGAATCCTTTACAGGACCATCTTCTATCTGGTAACCTGTGTCCTCACTGTGTGGGAAGCTGTGTGGATCTAGAATTGGCCTCCACAGTCACTTACGGACCCATCGCTAGAGTCTACACAATCTTCTTTAGAATTTCCTCCTTTTATCCCGGAAGACAATCTTACTCGGTCACGAGTGATCGCCTGATGATGATGACTATGAACATAAGCTCTTTGCACAGTGAGATGCATATTATTACCAAATGTGCAGTAAGTAAGACTCCATAATGAAATGATTATCGGTGGTGGTGGTGGTGGTGGTGGTGGTGGTGGTGGTGGTGTTAACAATGGCACAGTGGCACACTGAACTTCTGGTTGCCCTATTACACTTTCTGTATGGCTTGGTGGTGAAACAATTAGATAACTAGTAGAGATTCAACATCACTGTTTCCTTAAACAGCCTAGAAAATACAATAATGCATAAGCCAAAACCAAACAAAAACAAACATAACTTCCTGGTTTCTCTTATCAGGAAAATGCGTGGGAGGCATTTTATAAATGAATGATTACTATAATCAAGATAATAACACATTGATGGGGTCCTGCTTAGCAATAAAACCTGCAGAAGAACTCAATTGAAAAAGGGATGAAATATCTGCATGGTAGTATGCTCAAATACCTCACTATCCAAGGGAGATATATCCATGAATCTAAGTTATTTCTGAAGTTTTGTTGCTGCAGCACCTACTCGCAAAGAGGGAAATTAATTTATAACAGAGGCTTGCCTCTTCAGCAGCTAAAATGCTGAAGCCTTGTTTTGTGTCCATACTCCTTCGGATAACAGCTAAAGGGCCTACACAATGACCCTGTTCGCACATAATGACAAACTATGGCTTAATTAACCAGATCAAGCACATTGTCGGTTGTTTTTCCAATTCATGGGTTGCTTTGTTCTGCTCACCTCACTGGCTTTCAGCCCATATCCCGGAAGCCTTAGCAACACTAAAGAGCAGCCACAGTAGCCTGACAAAACAACCCATCAACCCACAATTCTGGGTTGGGATGTAACGACAGCCCATGGTTTGAACAAGCCACAGTTAACCCATAGTCCCAGATTAAAACGTAACGTCAACCCATGATTCAACAGGCTACAAATTAATTAAGACATGGGTTGTCATTACATGTGAACAGGGTCAATAGGAAGCCCATCATGTGAGAGTTTGCTATTACAACCACTGGCCTAAAATGACAGCATCACTGTCATTTGACAGCATCACTAAATACTAACAATACAATAACAACAACAATAATTATGTGGGATATGTGTGTCTTTTTTGACTCTGGGGCTTTAAGACAGTCGTTTGAACTTTTCTCCGCAACCAGAAAGCCAGAACATTCCATATTTCCTAAACTGAATATATGATTTTTAGAATTTTAGCAACTAATACTAATAAATCTAGAGTTGTATGATTTATGATGAAGCCATAAGACAATTTGTTATTTCTGTCATTATAATAAGAGCTTATATATATATCTGAGTTCTTTAAAACAAAATACCAATGCACATACAAAATTATAATTACAGATGGTAAATTAATATTCTACAAATTGAGGATGAGATGCATTTATAATCCGCTCATGAGCATGCAGAGGAAAACACCAAGGCCACTAGATGGCACTAACTATCATATTTCTGAATCAAGTTTTTAAAGGGGGTTGTTGAGAAATAGCAAAATTTATTTAAAATAGAAAGTTTATCATGATAGCTTCCCTTAGAAATAAAATTCTCTGCCCCACAACCAAAATACAAACTTCGAAGATGTGCATGACAGCATTAGAAGTCACAGATGTAACAAATTCACAGTCATTATGACAAGTAAAGTGTTTTTATTTTTTAAAGAGATGTACAGATTTTGTTTAATCTGTGTGTGTTCCACGGATTATCAGGCCTTTTTCATCCTGTCATCCACTCATTGAGGGAACTGGGATTTTTTTCCCCTCTGAAAAAACGCATAATAATGTACACTGCAATTTACGTAACTTTCACTGGTACACAATATTTTGATTATTTTTATTAGTGCTACACAGTGGAGGCTGAGAGAGAGATTGGAGTTGTATAAAACGTGTGTGTGTGTGTGTGTGTTAAGAAGCCATATATATTAGCATATTTTTCAATAACTTTTATATGATTAAATTTGCATACAGTTCTGGGGGGGAGTCTGCAAGTACATGGAATCTGTGCAACTCAAATTCATAGTAATCTGAAGTCATTTGAATCGGACCTCTGACATCCCTAGTTTTCTTATAGTATATATGCAATCTGTGAAGTAATTACACAAAAATAACAGTCCACCTCAACTGAAAATTAGTAGTTGCCATTTTTATTTTCTACCTGCTTTTATGCAATTTCAAAATCCATAAAGTTTTTGGGGAGCACTGCCTCAGAGTAAAGACTTCCACAATGTCAAAATAAGAAAACTCATGTAGCTTACTGCTACACGAGTAGAATCCTCCTCCCCACCTGCTTACAATCCCCAGCTTCCTGTGAGCTCATGGCTGTATTGTTGGTAGATGGACAATAGTCTTCAGACCACATGCATACATATTTAGGGCTTTTCCTTACACTTGCTGCTGGTGGAGGTGCTACTCCGGCATGGGAGGAATAAAGATATGGAACCACAAAATACTTTGTACTACACTGGAAAGAAATAATGTGGTGCAAACATGCTCACTCCCAGCATTATTCCATTTCCTACCCAACAAAAACTGCAGCAGCCATACATATAATCTGGTTGAGGTCTCTGAACTCCTACTGAGGTACCTGCACAATGCTGTGCATTGAGAGCCAGTGTGGCGTAGTGGTTAGAGTGTTGGACTGGGACTCGGGAGATCCAGGTTCTAGTCCCCGCTCGGCCATGAAACTCACTGGGTGACTTTGGGCCAGTCACTGACTCTCAGCCTAACCTACCTCACAGGGTTGTTGTGAGGGTAAAATGGAGAGGAGGAGGAGGATTATGTAAGCCACCTTGGGTTCCTTTCAGGAAAAAAGGCAGGGTATAAATATGATAAATAAATAAATAAATAAATTGTATAGGTTTTCTGGCATGGTTGCAAATGGCATGTGCTGTGAGAGCTGGACTGACCCGGGTTCAAAAGCTCCCCTAGCCAATGACCCTCAGTCCCAGTCACGCAGGCGGAAGGAGGAGATAACAGCAGTTAATAAAGATTAAAGAGTTTATTTGTAAGACCCAATTACATGGGATTAAGGCAATCAATGCATCTCTACTCACTACATCATTGCAGACTCAAAACCAATACCCCAGTGGTAAGGCTAGATGAAGTGAAGTCCAAGAACAATACACATGTCGTGTCGAGACGAGAAGAGAGAGCAAGAAGCAAGTGAAGCTATCAGCAAGTGTGCTAGCTTATATACCACAGACCCTGCACCTATAAATAGGATATTACTCACCCAGTAGTATAACCTATTCATCAACATGTTTACCCCAAATCTGTTCAAGGCTGCTGAGTCATGTCACCTCGAGACTATGTCTCGTGACTAGAGACCTTGTATACTTGAACTCAAGTAACACCCACCAGGTCAGGTGATAATCCCGATGTCAGGTGGTAATCTCGTTCTGCCTATGCAAAACCCAACATCCCCCTGCTTTTGCATTTGCGCAGAACGTGGTTATTTACCTCATACAACAGCAACAGCTTTGTTGACATCTGATGCTGTTCCTTCATCTATGGACTTTGATAAAAAAAAACTTTTGCAGGAATGACTTTACCTGCCAGAAATTTGAACCACTATCAAATCACTTCTGATGTATCCCTCCTCATGACACAGTTTTATTTGCAAACCCAAAACGTTGTGTATTGCTATCTGCCTGCAGCATAGCAATCCTGCCTTGGTTTCCTGAAAAAACTGTAATAGGTTTTTCACATCAATCCCAGCATCATTTAAACATTTTTTACAATTTAAACTATTTAAACAAATGCATTAACTATTCAAGCTTTACAATAGCATAATAGCACAATACATAATACAATGTATTCAGTTCAGCTTCAGTTGAACTCTAACTTTTAAATGATTGTTTCTACAAAATCAATCAAACAAAGTATGGTTATAAAAATAACAAACTTCAGGTGTGTTCTTGTTGTTCTTACTATCACAACCACAACTGGCATTTTCTGTGAATCTGTAAGCCACCTGTGCTCTGACTTGTAACTCTTAGTCTGAAGTGTGATGTTTCCTTCCAGATAACACTCAACTCCTTTTCAGAGCTCTCCAAGCATGTCCTGTTGGTCTAACAGTCTGCCTATCACACTGACAGCAATATCTGGCCTTGTTGCTTGTACAGTAAAGCTCAACAGCCCAATGCTTCTGTGTAGCATTCAAACTGCTTTTCCATCAGCATGTGCTTGAAAATCCTCAATTATTTGGAGTCTCGCACTGAGTTAACTTTCTCCAAATTCTCAATCACATCCATGATATTTCTCTGGTTTGTTGCAGTAAGTACTGCTCTCTTGGTTCTCCCTCAACTTCTATTTACAAATAAACAGTTGATCCACCACCAAGCAGTTTCATTTCAATGAAATTCCAAACCCTGGATCAATTATATCATATTGCTTTTATCTGTCCAGAAAAAACAATAGATCCATCCAACTAAACAAAGTACATACAGTCTATGTCCTTGTTCTTCCTGTTTAACAAACAAACATTGATCTGCCTCTCTGTGCAAATGTCAATTCAACAATGTTTGAGTTCAAAACAGAATTCCAGCCTCCAGCTGATTTCTAGCTTTTCCTAAAGAAAATCTCAGACAGTTTTCCATTTAAAGACTTCCTCTCATTTAAAATGCTTATGTTCCAATATTTCCAATTGTGAAATATTCTTACATTTCCACATTCTTAAACATCAGTCTAACTGTTTCCAAAGCAAATTGTTGTTGCACTCACTCATGATTATCCTGCTCCTTTTAACTTGAGCAAAAATCACAAGCAACCAATCTTGCTATTTGTCATTTAAAAAATCTATCTGGTAACAATGAGTTCCATGGACTGCTGTTTGTTTCACCAGCTTCCATGTTTTGTTCTTTATCCAAAGAATTCAACTCAGCTTGCATAGCCTGAAGCTATGGTTCAGCTTCCTTAACAGACAATTTTTTCACCTCTTAGAAATTTTCAAGTTTCAAATGGTTTTTCCTGCAAATTCATCCTGATATCTCACAGGTTGTTTGACTCACCTGTTCCTTACCTAATCAGTTATCAGGTTCCTGTTCCAATAAATTTGCACCAATGATGAACAATCATTTGTTTAGTCTCCACTAAACCGAATGTGTATCAGAGTTTGTCAAATTTACCTGACTGTCTTTCAGCAAATGCTTTTCTATTCTGACTCTGACCTTGATGCATCCCCTGCATTAACAGAATTAATTTTGAAAAATGATCTCACCTTTTCATTCAGCATTATACTAAACACTTCTAGATAATCTCACTATCCAAGTGTTGTTCATGTGAAACACAATATTCTCATTTCTAGAAAAATCTCATGTAAGCTCCCTTACAGATTTCTTCTAACTTTGAGGTGTATGTACCTACATATCAGATCCAAGATCCTGAAATGTTTCTCCAGAAGACTCTACCTTCTACACTACTTTCTATAAGGTGTACAGTTCATCACACAGAACTAAAACTTCTATCATGTACATAATCAAAACATTTAAGAGCTTCTACCCAAACCTCATTATCCAAATTAGTATCACCTCTTCTGAGTGTTTGTTTACTCTTCCACACAATCCATGTGTTCAATACCACATCCTGTTAGAAATGCACCTAAACATGCACTGAATTGAACTTCCCCATATCTTAAAAGAAATAGGTAACATGGGTAATATGCTTGTTTCCCACCCAAGCACAAAACATCTTGACTTTGTTCAATACTTCAGTTTTCTATCTAACATGTACACAACCTGTACTTCGTGTATTGATCAATTAACATCATGAAATAACGTGCCTTTCCTCTAAAAACCATCAGAGTATCCACAAGATCACCAAGAACAAATTGAAGTGAAATGAACTGTTTTTCAGCTTGCCTTCCAGTTTACCTGTTGAAGCTAGCATCCCTTGTTTATGTGCACAAAATTTCCTTTCATGTGAAAATTACCATTTCCAATGCTTTCCCCCCAACACAGTTTGCATTTTCTTTCACAGGCCTGTGAATCTAAATGACCAAACAATCATGTGATATGCATGCATGTACATGTCATACATATAAGCATTTAACCTTTTATAGTTGCAATAGTACAACTCTCCATTTCTTTATTACACCATTACAGTATAAAAGAAATAATCCATCTCTTAGCTTTGCCATATAAACATACCTACTTATTCAGTATTTTACATTTTGCTACAGAAAATCCAATATACTCAAGTCATATATACATTCAGTACATTTCCTGACATTTCAGAGAGCATATATTACACTTTCTTGAGTCCAAGTTATCCAAACTTTCAAGAAATACAGTTTCAAAAACATGATTGTCAATCCTCTGACCATTTGCATAGTCCTCTTCCTGTTTATTTATGTCCAACACAGAAAGCTTAGTTTAAACAATCCACTGTTTCTGCTCACAACAAAATAATGTGCATTTTGTTATGTCCTGGGTTAAAACACAAAGGTTTTTCCCTTCAGCAGCACCCCTGCTGATTTCAAGCTCCTTCTTCTGTGATCCCACATGAAGAAAATGAAGAACAGCTTCACATTTTAAGCACAGCTTTCTCTGTTCAAAACTGCCGCGCTGCTTTTTCCTGCTGCTCTAAAACCACGCCTCCGCTGGTTTGATACAGCCTCCCGTGTAGTATCAGATTTCCCAAGATACATTCCTGTCACACGTGACTTTGCTTTGCTGCGACATGACGCTCCAGACGCTTTACCCACGTCAGACGTAATCCACGCATTTGTAATCCAAGCCACTTGTTGATACAATGCAAAAGATAGCTGATCCGCTGCTGAGTGAAGAAAACTGTAAATGAAATATGATCCTCCTGCTGTAGCCTTGACTCAAATGATGAGTTGACACACAGCCTCCTGGAGATTATTTCCTTGCCCGATACAGCTCCTTGACAATCACTCCAGCAAGCTGTGGAAAACGAAATCCTTGTGTCCAGCATTGTTCACTTTTCAGCCTAGTAGCTGCCCAGTAGCCTCGGATTTTGCCAAGCCTGGCACCTCCGTTCCAGCTGCATTTCAAAACGAAAAATCCTCCGTCTCTCTGTCTCCTGCATTCTTCTGTTGTGCTGCATTCCAAGCCGCTGTTATCAGCTCTAGCAGTAGCAACATGCCTTCGCCTTCCCGGTTTATTTACAAACCGTTCTTACAAATAGTAAACATTTTCTCTTAACTCTATAACTGCCGAATTTCTCCGAACTGCGTCTCTGTGGCTTATCTGCCCATCAGATAACCATCAGATCCTAATCTCTGGGCCCATAACCGATGTGAGAGCTGGACTGACCCGGGTTCAAAAGCTCCCCTAGCCAATGACCCTCAGTCCCAGTCACGCAGGCGGAAGGAGGAGATAACAGCAGTTAATAAAGCCGATTATTTAGCCGATTATTTGGATCCGTGCCAGTCGGGCTTCAGGTCTGGACATGGGACGGAGACGGCCTTGGTCGCCTTGGTGGATGATATGAGGAGGGCTTTGGATAGGGGCGAATGCTCCTTTCTAGTCCTCCTCGATCTCTCAGCGGCTTTTGATACCGTTAACCACGGTATCCTCCTGGACCGTCTGGAGGGGTTGGGCTTAGGAGGCACTGTATTGCAGTGGTTCCGGTCCTTCCTCTCTGGAAGGTATCAGAGGGTAGTTCTCGGGGAGGAGGCTTCGGACCCTCGGCTGCTCACTTGTGGAGTGCCGCAGGGTTCCATCCTCTCCCCGATGTTATTCAACATCTACCTCAAGCCGCTGGGAGCTATCATCAGGAGGTTTGGGGTGCAGTGTCATCAGTATGCGGATGACACGCAGCTCTACCTCTGTTTTAAGTCCTCACCGAGGTTGGCCGTTGAAACCCTGTCCAAGTGCCTGGAGTCAGTGGCTGGCTGGATGGGAAGGAATATGCTGAAGCTGAACCCCGACAAGACCGAGGTACTTCTGGTGGGGGACAAGGGAAGGTTAGGGGATGTTGACCTGGTGCTGAATGGGGTACATCTACCCCTGAAGGACCAGGTCCGCAGCTTGGGGGTCATTCTAGACTCCCAGCTGTCCATGGAGGCTCAGGTGGCAGCTGTGAGCCGGGCGGCGCTGTATCAACTCCATCTGATACGGCAGCTGCGCCCCTACCTTCCTAATCACCTGCTCCCATCAGTGGTTCATGCCTTGGTCTCCTCTCGCCTAGACTACTGTAATGCGCTCTACGTGGGGTTACCCTTGAAGACGGTCCGGAAGCTTCAGCTGGTACAGAACGCGGCGGCTCGCCTGATTAAGGGCAGCCGCCGGCGTGATCACATCACGCCAGTGCTTAAAGAGTTGCACTGGCTACCAGTTGCTTGCCGAGCCGAATTCAAGGTGTTGGTTTTGACCTTTAAAACCCTACACGGCTCCGGCCCAGCTTATCTCAAGGAGCGCCTCCAGCAACATCAAGTAGGCCGCTCAACAAGGTCTGCCACGGACGGCCTTCTCCTTATCCCATCAGCCAGAGCAGCCAGGCTGGTGGGGACTAGGAAGAGGGCCTTCTCTGTGGCGGCCCCCACATTATGGAACTCCCTCCCTAGTGACCTTCGCCATGCCCCCTCCGTGATGAGCTTCCGCCGTGCATTAAAAACATGGCTGTTCAGGCGGGAATATGGGGTGGGTTAGGTTTTTAATGAGAATTTTTTTATATTGTTTTAATTATTATATTTTATTGTGTTTTATTGTATTTTAATTGTACATCGCCCAGGGTGGCCGGGTGACCGGCCAGATGGGCGATTGATAAATGTAATAAATAATAAAATAAAGATTAAAGAGTTTATTTGTAAGACCCAATTACATGGGATTAAGGCAATCAATGCATCTCTACTCACTACATCATTGCAGACTCAAAACCAATACCCCAGTGGTAAGGCTAGATGAAGTGAAGTCCAAGAACAATACACATGTCGTGTCGAGACGAGAAGAGAGAGCAAGAAGCAAGTGAAGCTATCAGCAAGTGTGCTAGCTTATATACCACAGACCCTGCACCTATAAATAGGATATTACTCACCCAGTAGTATAACCTATTCATCAACATGTTTACCCCAAATCTGTTCAAGGCTGCTGAGTCATGTCACCTCGAGACTATGTCTCGTGACTAGAGACCTTGTATACTTGAACTCAAGTAACACCCACCAGGTCAGGTGATAATCCCGATGTCAGGTGGTAATCTCGTTCTGCCTATGCAAAACCCAACATGTGCAACTATCACAGAAAAATCTGATCTGAACTGGACTTTAGCAGAGTGTGTGCGGGTTGGGAGATTTATAATCCTTGTCTGTGTGCCAACAGACGCCTGTACATTCTACACACAGATCTTCCAGATCTCACCTCCCTCCTCCCGCTTGCAACGTTCAGCGTGTGTGCCAGTGAACCAGCAAAGCTTCTCCGTTGCAGATTAATCCATGGAATCAGGAAACACTCTGTAAACACCACAGGTCTAATTCTACCTGTTTATTCACTTAGCAAGTAAAGTTCTACAGAGTATACAATTCCTAGTTACAGTCCATGTGCAGAGTATAAATGCATAGCAAGCATTACATGCAGTGGAGTAAGTTGTGCTCACTCCACTGCAGCAAAGACGTTACATTGTAGCAGTAACAAGTCCAGCAAGCATCACCATGAAGAAGAACAAAGAAAGCAGTTCAGCTTCTCTCTAAAATGGCTTTAGACAGAAAACAAGTTAACACGTCATCAGAACATACAAACCATGTGACTAGCTCATATTGCTCTCACACTCTAGTAACCCCTGCGAAAACACGAGATTCTAGAAAGACATAATAAACCTGTTTACCCCGCCATTCTGTCCCTTCCATGTGTAAACAATGTGCCACAGCTGGTAATGTGATACATATCACAACAAGGAACACACGTTTAGAGCATTTCTTTTAATAGACTATGTCAGGTGCTGCCCCTCTTAATTAGCATGTGCTAACCTGATAACAAATTGTTTTGTTGGAGGTTTTTATGCAGCACCATTCACTTAAAATTTGCTGCATTTGTGGAACAGTTACACTATTATTTGCATTGTGTGCGCGCACACACAAAGATCAACTCAGTTCAGACAAATAATACCACCTTTGAAAACAAAGTGTTACGAAGTATGCTTTAATTTACATGGACATCTATTTTATATGCATGTAAACCAAACACATACATGAGGGATCTTTTGGCATTGAACTCTGGGCGCTTAGGAAAACCTGAGAGAGTGAAAGACAGCAACAAGGTCTTTGAAAGCAATTCTTAGTTTTATTAAAGAAGAATTTAAAATGAATTAAAATCACACAATAGGGGAATTAGAACTATACATGCATGGCTAAAGATAACAAGTATTTAAAGTCAACACTGGGGCTAGGAAGCATAGAAAACATGTGAGTGTGTGTGTGTGTGTGTGTGTGTGTGTTGGGGCTGATTATGGTGAAGGGGGACGGGAGTTATGGGGAAGAAAGAAGTAATGGGAAGCTCTGTTGAGCTCCTTCTCTGGAAAAAAAGGGGAGGTAGAGAGGAGGCCTGTGGCTTATGCTGGCTCAGCTTGCCTGAGCGTGGAAAGCTAAGCAGGGTCAAGCCTGGTTATTACTTGGATGGGAGACCCCTCATCTAGTTTCCTGCATTGGGCAGGGGGTTGGACTCGATAGCCTTGTAGGCTCCTTCCAACTCTATAAGAATGGGAGTTGATGGGTAGTATTTTGGCTATTATAGGTCCAGGTGAGTGAGATAGCCAGGGGGGATTTTGGTGATTATCTTAAACAAAGGTGACAGAAGAGTCGTGTAGGCATGGCTGCTTACACAATGTTGCCTTTTCAGGGTTTTACAACTTTAAAGACATTGTGAATTCTTTATTTTTCTTTCTATTCAGCTTAAACAAAAAGGTTAGAAAATATTTCATAGTGGGGGCTTCTGTGGTTGTAGTCTTGAGGCAAGAACTGAAATTTGCAAGTGTTCACACTGAGGAATTAAGGCAATCAGAGGACAATGGCTGGCCAGAAAGTATGCAAGACATCTGTAGCTCCCCTTGAGCAAGGCCTCCATATCCTAGGGTACCTACTTTTTTTTTTTTTGCTCTTCTTTAAGACCAAAAACTTTAGTCCCCTTCCAGATATAGGCCTCTTCTTCCCAAAACAGCAGAATTGGTGTGTGTGTGTGTGTGTGTGTGTGTGTGTGTGTGCTTCATAACAAAATACTATCCTGAATTTCTCCTCTAGTACCCTCAGCACTGAGGGGGAAAATCCACTCCTCATTAAGCATGAATTAAGATTGTCCAAAAACACCTATGTATGGTCCATTGTGTCCGATTCATCATTATGTAAAATGAAGATTGGAAAGCTTCCTATGGAGAACTGTGACTATATATCAATAAAGAATGGTTTTTGTAAAAAATCAAGTTGTGACTGATGGCTTCTTCACTGTGTCAAGGTATTTCACACCTTTCACAACTGATTAGAAAATGGGATTGTCTTACACTGTTCTGAATGATGACTTTGTTCTTATTGAGTCTGTACTGCTCAATTAGCCTGCATTCTTGATGTAAACCAACTTGATTTGTCTCTGATTACAACCACAAAAGACTGCTTTCGAATTATTGTGATAGTTCCCAGCACAGGGACTTTTGAATAGAAAATTATGAATAAATGTATCAGTTTCAACTAGTATAAGAATACATAATGAAGCAAACACACACAGGTCCAAGTCAAAAAAGACTGCCAATCTGTCCCAATTTGAGGTCTATATCATCCTGCATAGATGATACTTTTTTTTTTTGCTCTTCTCTAAGACCAAAAACTTTAGTCCCCTTCCAGATATAGGCCTCTTCTTCCCAAAACAGCAGAATTGGTGTGTGTCACAGCTTTGATGCTCTGAGTTTAGAAGAGCAATAGAGCAATAGCGTCAGACAAAAGATTGGTAGCAGTAATTTGGAGTGGGCTAAAATTGTGGTGTGGGAGTCTATAGGTGTTGAGATTTCAGAGGGTTGGATCCAATGCTGTCATTCCACTGATGGAAGCAGCTCCATCAGCAGAACTGGGAGGGGGGATCCCCCCCTCTTGCAGGCATGGAGGGCTTCAGGGAGGAAAATAGAGGGAGAAAATCCAGTCGCGCTAGTGGATGTTTCCTAGCATAACGTTGGATTTAACCCAGACTATAAAAAAAAGTATTTAAGCAGACAGGGATAATATGCTGAATGGTTCTAAAACCAAGGTCTTTTCACAAGACATAAAGTAAAGTATTATACAGTGTATAATACTGAGGTTCCAATACTTAAGTTTAAGACCTACCCTGGTTGAAAAGCATGGTGAGTAGGCCCAATATACCCATCCACACTATGTCCTTTTCCAGAATAGATCAGCATAGGATAAATTAGTCCAGAGGTCTTATCAGTCCATCATTTTTCCACTCCTGACAAAAAACCCTCATACACACTTTCACACAATACAGAACAGAGATGAGTGAGACATAAAAAGCTGTTCTACACCAGTAATCATGTCTGCCCATAAAGTTTGAAGCTGCTCTAAGGGCCAAATTACATGGTACCTTAAACATGTGATTTCCATGTCAAATGAGTAGTTAAAACATAGTTACCCAAAAGACCACCTGCTTCCCCATGATCTTGCCCAACCATTAAAATTAGTAACAAAAGCCCTACTTTGTACCCTCCCTGCCATCTAAAGTAAGGTAGTGGTGAATGGAGACTGGCCCTTTTTTGTTGTGGTACCCTATCTTTAGAACTCCCTTCCCATAGGTTTGCCTGGCACTGTCATTCTCTTTTCAGTGCTGGATGAAAACCTTTTTATTTTCCCAAGTCTTTTAATAGTTGCAATGGAGTTATTTTATGCCAGGTTTTTAGCTGCCTGTTATGTTTGTTTTTCATTATATTTTTAGAGTTTTCTCTTTAAGCCCCTCTGAAAGCCACAGCTGAAAAGTAGCTAACAAATTACTGAAATAAATAATATAGTATTTAAATAAGGCTACCAGTACGGCATGCATCCAACAAACAAAATGACGCACACTGTTCCCCCACCTCCACCTAGAACATTGTAAAATTATATAAATCTACTGCCATCATTGACTAAATTAACTAGCTGCTACTGCAGGACTATCTGCATTTACTTTCTAGAACTTAAGATCAATTTGGTGGAAGAAATAGAGACTGGGGAATGTGAAACTGTTTATTTATTTATTTATTTATTTCTTATATTTATTAATCGCCCATCTGGCCGGTCACCCGGCCACCCTGGGCGATGTACAATTAAAATACAATAAAACAATACAATAAAATATAATAATTAAAACAATATAAAAAGTTCTTTTAAAAACCTAACCCACCCCATATTCCCGCCTGAACAGCCATGTTTTTAATGCACGGCGGAAGCTCATCACGGAAGGGGCATGGCGAAGGTCACTAGGGAGGGAGTTCCATAATGTGGGGGCCGCCACAGAGAAGGCCCTCTTCCTAGTCCCCACCAGCCTGGCTGCTCTGGCTGATGGGATAAGGAGAAGGCCGTCGGTGGCAGACCTTGTTGAGCGGCCTACTTGATGTTGCTGGAGGCGCTCCTTGAAATAAACTGGGCCGGAGCTGTGTAGGGTTTTAAAGGTCAAAAACAACACCTTGAATTCGTCTCGGCAAGCAACTGGTAGCCAGTGCAACTCATTAAGCACTGGCGTGATATGATCACGCCGGCGGCCGCCCTTAATCAGGCGAGCCGCCGCGTTCTCTACCAGCTGAAGCTTCCAAAACCGTCTTCAAAGGTAACCCCACGTAGAACGCATTACAGTAGTCTAGGCGTTACTGATTCCCTTTGCTGGAGTGAGGCAACACTAATTAAAACATGTTGGCACTCATTTAGGCATATGAACATCCCAGACTAGTAGCATTTACAGCACTAAAAGCAGTGAAGACACCCTGAGTGATGGATGTTATGTGGAGCTGAGCAAGCTTTAGCATTGCCTAACAAATATTGAGTTATTCCACTGGTTAGCTCAAGAGGGCACCAGAAGCACTGAGATGAAGTATGGTTCAGAATGCTTTATCATTCTAACCAAATAAAGCCGATGATTCCACCTGCTAAATACTGAAGCATATTCAGTTGCTACAGTGACAGAAACCCATTTAAAAAGAGAGGGAGCACATGACACTTACATCTTCACTTAACTTTCTGTCACCACACATGGGCTCAAGTCAGGGACTTGTAAAAATGTACCAAAGGATCATCTTTCACTGCAGCACAGAAAATGAAAACAGCATCTGGGATGTCAGGAATTGTGTGTTATCTCATTATTTCTTATATGTCATTTGATATATCTATACCATTTTAACCACATAAATGAGGTTTAGATAGCTTTTTTCATTCTGTTGAGAAAATTAAGATTTATTATCAAGAAAAGTAGACGGGGGCGCACAAAAAGAAAAAGCATTTCAAACTAGGGCTGTAGTACCATATATTCTCTACAATTCAAAATTGGTCTGAAATGAGAACATTTGATACAACTGAAGAAATTACTCAAAAGCTTTTCTGCATCGAACATTTGTATTGTTTCAATGTTATTTAGTTCCCCTGGCTGCTGCTGTTTCTTCTTGGCACCATTCTCCTTTTTCTTTAATGGCAGTGTGGTCAAATGAGGCTGAAGACAGCAAGGGCAAAGGAGGAAAATGGCACAGAAAAGAACAACACTGAAGCAATATGAATGTGTTTACAATGAGTGCCAAAAATCACCAAAAACAGATGATGCTTTTCAACACTCATGAAAATAAAACACAAAGCAAGCTAAATAGTTTCAGCTCTGCCCTAATTGAAATAGCTTTCTGCTATAGAGTGATGCCAGTAGAAAAGTAAAGAAATGAGCATGCGCTAAAATAGTATGCTGTTAGCAGACCAGTGGCTGTACTTGCAATAATAAGAATTGTAGGAGTTTCTACTATTTCATATCCTTCTATGATTTTAGTAAAGGTGGGGTTTTTTTTGTTGTTGTTTTTTTTACTAAAAATAACTTTCATAGTAGCTATGAAGAAGGGGAGGTTTCCATGAGGGGAGGCTTCAAGCTGAGTTTGAAAATGACTAGAGGGAGAAGCTACCTTTGTTTGGATTGGCCAGGTGATTGACAGTTAGAAATTCCATAAGAAACATGACATTGGATAAGAGATTTGAAAAATGGTCAGTTAGAAGTCTGTTGGAGAAAGTGTCAGTTGAAGAGAAGGGGAGATAATGGTTGTTGGCTGAAGCAAGAGTATTCAAAACTGGGGAAGGAAAAAGCTCAGTCTGGGGGCCAAAATAGACATTACTTTAAAGACATAGGTAGCAGCTAGACTGTTTTTATTTTTACTCTAGAGTATACACACACACACACCCAATCTGGATTGAGAGCTTAGTTTGGAGGCTAAGGGAAGCTTTAACGAGATCCAGACACACACCCCTCCAGCTGCACCTGCAATTTCTACAACACAATAGTAATCCATTTGCTTTATGGATCACTGTTTTGCAATAGAAATTGCAGCCCATAGCAGAGGGGAAAGAGTTAAAAAATCATACCAGCCAAACTAGGGTCCTGATCCAAATCAGGGACTCTGTGCCTACTCTAGAGTAAAAAATTAAAAAGTAGCTGCTATCTACATCTTTAAAGTAATCACTGGATCTCCACAACATAACAAGCCATCATGGGTAAATAGCCATGGTGGGTTGTCGTGTCGTGCGAACCTGGACCACTTCCTGCAGGGTGGCTTGTTTGTGGTCAACAAGCCACCCTGACAACCCATGGCTTGTTTTTGGGGTTGTTGAACCCATGATGGGTTGTCGAGTTGTCCGAACCCAGGCAACCAATCCCATCGTGGGTACAGGGAAGTGGTGAGAGAGCCGCTTGCTAAGAGCAGCAAAAAACCCTTGCCACTCTTGGCCAGGCCACCACCACTGTCACTGGCTTGGTCACCCCTGTGCCGACTGCAACCCCTTTCGCAGTTGCCATAGCTTGTTTTCCCTTATTTCCCCCCAGAGATCACTTTTGTGATCTCCTAAATGACAGCCAGTGATACCCCCTTCAAAACGCCTGTCACTGGTTCGCTTGTCACTGGAGTGTCACTGGTTCGCCTATATTTATTTATTTATTTATTTAGCGCCCAAGATTTGCACAAATGTTTTCATGGGGGGTGTCAGATTTTTGGAAGTGCGCAGGTGCACAACTCTGAAAATGTGCAGCCTTGACTCGTCAATGCCCTAGATGATGTCTCCTGTCAAAGTACAGGAGGCACCATCCATGGACATTGACAAAGCAAGGCTACAAACAGGTTAATTTGTTGCTTTGCTTCTCATTTGACAGCTGTCAAATGGCGAGCTGTTAAATGAGAAGCAAACCTGTGACGAAATGGGGTGGTGAATAGATCACCCCTTCCCAGCGAGATCCTCCAGGGTTTATTTTTGTGTGTGGACCTCCTCCACGTTTCCCACCCTTTCCTGGGACTCTAGTTGCTCGGGAAAGTGGGAAAGTGTGAGCCACCCCATTTACAGGAACATGGAGTTTTGACCGCTGTCAAAACTCAGGCTTCCTTTTAAAATGTTTTTTTTGGGGGGGGCAGGGACATATGCAGAGTTCATGCTGCGAACGTGATCAATGTCTGTTTTGGCCTGATGAAATTCAACTGGGAGGTCTGAATACCAGAACTAGTGGCTGAGATGATCAGGGAACTGTGAGGTTGCAGTGAAGCTTCAAGCAGGTGACAGAGCCCAGCACCAGGCAGAGGAGGCTTCAGCAAGAAGGCCCTGAAACAAAAACATTCTAGAAAGAGACAGAGCAAGACTGCTGAATAGCATTGTGAGGGATTGGCTGAAGTGGAGTTTAAGGAAACATAGTCTGACGGGAAAGCAATTGAGAGCTTATAAACTGGGAAAGATTCTCTTGCTTATTAGGAACAGGAACCAAAGATATTTAATGTAAGTATATTTAAACAATCCCATACTATTATTTGAACAATAACTCTCTATTCCCTTTTGTATATAATTCCTTTAAATATATCTTAGTTATGTTCTTCTTGTCTCTAGTGGTAGTGTTAATCTGATGCCTGCACCATAGGAACTGAGCTACGCAGTTTCTAAAAGGTACAGAGGATTGATTTTTGGTGGCAGCAGTTAATGTTGGAATATGGGTTCCACATATTCAGGGTTTGCCTTTGGGCTAGAAGGCTACAGAAACCTACAAGCCTGATCAAGGTCAGGACTGAGAAAGATTCACCTTTGTCCCAGTGAGGTAAGGTACAGTTTTTTTGTGTCCAGAGTAATTGGAGCAAGGGTCGAGCTAAAGTGGATGCAGCTGGGATGACATCATGCCTTGATGCAGCTGGCATTACCTAATTTAGCACATGACGGTACCATAATGTATATAAAGTGTGTGAAGTCTTTGGGAGCTTGTTGGGAGTAAGGAGTATAGGTAAATATATGGTAAGAGAGCATTCTGGTGTGATAAGAGTTTGTTTGTATGTCATGACTGTAAACTTGTTTTGTCTGACATGCTATTCGTTTTTTCACTCTTGTAATAGATCACTCTTTAATCGGTTCTAGTTTTACAAGTTTAGTTTAGTAAACTTTAGAGAGTTTGAAAGAAACTGACTTGGTGTTTTGCTTTTTCACCTACTGGCCTTGCACACGGTTTTTTCTCAAACTACCCTAAACGCCACAACTCGAATCTGCAGCCACTGGGACAAAGTTGCTTAGCTTGTTTTTCCCCCAGTGGTTCAGTATTCCAACAGTTAAGGGTTTTATAGTTGAGACTGTCTTGTGGCAGGAAGTTCTATAGTCCCAAGTCTCAACGCTTTAATAATGGGAACAGTGGTAGCAAAACCTTCCATGGTTTTTCCACAAGTAGGGACATAGGCAGGATAACTCACAGGTTCTTCCTCCACAGTAGCAAACATTTTAAAAGTACCGTATGTTAATTTAACAGATTCAGTACAATCGGTGTCCAAAGTCCTTCCCTTCATAACTACTATAGATTGTTATAGATCATGGGAAAAAGAACTCTCACTGAACTCATACACTTTTCTTAAGACATCCTCCTACCTGGTGAATCTCTTGCATCCATTTTCATCTTTGCAACCAACAGTAGCAGTTCATGAAGTAAACAGCTCACAACATATGGATCCCTCCAACTACAGCAGTGTGATACAATGGTGTCAGTCCACAGCTATCTTTGTAGTTGGGAGATGCTCCAAGCTCTAAGAGGGTCTGCAAGTAATGTCAGTTTTGAAGAATGTATGAGCATGTAAGCTAATAACTAAACAAAGGTAATCTTTCAATACCTATTCATTATGAAACCGGTATATGAATACATAATTCATATACATTAGCTACACACTAAACTGTAGTCCTATGTATACTTAAGATTAAGTCTCATTGAACACAGCGAACCATACTTCTCATGCAAAGAACTGAGCCCATAGACAGTTTACTTGGAAGTATGTTGCACTGAAAACAACAAAAACCTACTTCCACCAACTACATATAATTTAGGATTAGGGTGCAGGCTGCAATCATAAATGGAAGTCAATTCCAAAGAAATGAGTAAGACTAATTTCCAAGTAATATCGTGGGGTGGGGGGGAAAGAGGAATCAAACATCTGTTCTTTCTTTACAAAGACTGATCACTCTGTAGTAAAAGTCACACAATAAGAGGTAATGTCAGGACTTGTCCAGTGTCAGTGGCAGATCACTAACATTCATTAATGTTCTGGTTTCTAATAATTCAGGTATTCAAAGACCACTATTGACTAGATCTATTCATAAATTCTATGGGTTGGAATTCCCAGGGCCTGCCTTAATGAGAGGAACCTTCTGCCAGAGGAAAAGCTCCACTTGCAAAAGGCCCCTCACCGTGATTTTTGGGGATCCTCCTTCCCCCTTACAGCTCACACCATTCAGCATAGCCTCCTAACTCTCTGTGTAGCATTTTACAGGAGGCTGGAGACGGCTGCTCATGGGAAGGAAGGGGCAAGTTCACTGCCATCAATACAGTTGATCCATTGTAAATCTGGATCCAACCCACTGACTCTATTACGATATGACTCTGTACAACATGTCAGATTTCAAACTCTGACAAATTAAGGAAGCAAAAGAAACAGCTTAATCTGAAGGGCAAAGAAAATAAAAAAACACTGTTAAGTTTAAAAATGGTAACTCACTGAAACGAATATTCAATATGAAAGTCTGGTAAGCGGCTGTTGTATTTCCTATTTCCTACAGATAGATACTACATTGTCTATCAGTTAACAAGGCATAAGTTTCACCTTCCCTTTTCTTTCTGCCATAATGAATTCTTTGTTGAAAGCTAGTCTTGAAAGTCAAAGCCAAGACAGAAACCTCTGAGCAACGCACATTAAAAGACCCATTAAGGACGCTGATAATTAACAGAGTATTTTCCTTCATACACTCTTCTATATAAAACAACATACAATATGCCTCCGAAAGAATTTACCTTCAGGGTTACTTGGTTCTTGGCTCTAGCTTTGTGTAAAGCTGTCATGCCATCTTTGGCTCTGAAATCTAAATGAGCTCCTCCATTTTCAGAGCTTTGATCACTTCAACAGTATTGCTAAGTTGGGCTGCCAAAGTTAGTGGGGTTTCTAAAGTGGACAAGAATGGGGAAAAAATTATATCACTCATATATTGTTTTGTTTGTTTTATACCCTGCCTTTTCCTGC